>LPNX010697160.1:31566-168482 GCA_001517045.1 Pseudotsuga menziesii
ACGAGGAGCTCTTTGATAGCATCATTCAGAATGTAATGAGGACTACCTGCTATCTGAGAAAAGTCAAGGGGTTTGTAAAATTCCATCATTTCTTGATATTAGTGAACATGACTCTCTACAAATATGTGATGGATATCTGAGAGGGATTGGTCTCCTAAATCTTCAAGGTTTCTACGAGAGGTCTTCCTATTCAATATTTCCCTAATAAACCTTTCGGGATCAGGGAGGGGATTGAATAATTGTCGGCGGTTTCTTCGGGTAGAAATTCTTGAAGGGATGTTAGACAGTGGAGTCATCAGATGGATCAAGTTTTAATTTTTATGTTTTTTAAAGACTAGATCAATCAAAAGTTTTTATCTTTTTAGTTGTTTAGAAAAAATTTAAGCTAATTCTTACTCGGGAATAAAAATATTTTTCCCCGGCAATGGCGCCAAAAGTGTTGCCTCCTTTTCACACACCGGGATCACGTGGCAGAAATATTCAAGCCACTCGGTGTGTCCTTGGGGGCAAGTCTCAAGTCAAGGCTGTCACCTTGTTCTTGACTCCTCCGTTTAGGCTCAAATCCTAACGAAGCCAAGGGGGGTAGACCCTATTAAGTTACTAAGGATGATTACTTAGTGTGGTGATGTTAAACTAAATCAGTTACTTAGGATTTCGAATATTTTAACTATAAACAATTGAAGATGACAAGATACGAAAATAACACACAAAAGCACAAAGCTAATAAACAATATATATATGAAGCAAAAATGACCAGTGCCTTAATAATGGAGTCAAATCAAAGAGATCAATGTGCTTACATGTGCTTGGAGTGAATGTTTTGTGATTGAATCTTGGTATATTTTAAGTTAAAATTGAAGTATGAATTGATTAAATTAGGCTAAGGGGGGACTCCAGATATACCCGAGAGTACTTGGAGTATGTCCAAAACAAAACCTTTACCGCTACCCGCAAGGAATATGTGGGCTGAAATGGAGTCTCTGGAGCTATTGTTCGTAACGCACCCATTAGGATGTGACAGAGATCGGCATCCCGAGGTCACTTTTCAGTAAGTTCCCGCTTCCTTTGGGTATTTTGCCACCATAGAGGTTCGATCGAGGTGTTGGATTTTCACCTGATGGTTTGTCAATTGGGGAGAGTGAGTCCTAATTATGCTAGTCACCCAAGTTATTTTGATACATCTTGACTAATCAGACAAACCACAACCAAGTGCAGAGCATAAACACTTGAGTCTTGTAAATTTTAATAAGTTTTAACTCAGTGTTGTTGTTTAAAAGAAAAAAGCCTCCAAGAACCTCTTTCGATCCAAGTGGATCTCAATCAGGGAGTTGAGGAGGGGTTAATTTTAAATTGCTGATAAACAAAAGATGAAAAATAAAACAACTACACAAATCTGGTTTTCTGATTAATCCTACCACGAATCTCTTTCCCCTTACGGGTCACTCAGGAAATCGTGGGGTAAGTATTATGATTAGTTTGAAATGTAAGATATGGAGTATGGAATTAAAAACAATATCAATTATACTACCCTGCAAATCAGATCAATTCTAGTAAAAAGGAAATAAGCAGAAAATGACGAAAATGGAACCGACGCGAATCCCCCTAAGGGGGATGGGGAATGGGCTCGAAAGAGCCTATTCAAAGAATGATTTTATTACAGTGGTTAAAATATCAAAGCACTGATAAATAAGTGCTTTCTTGGTCCTTATACAGGCTGAAACCAAGATCTTACAGTTATACAAAAAGTTTACAAATTTTGTGACAAAAGAGAGACCCCTGGGGGAATTTGAGCGCTCCAAAAGCCACTTTGGACAGAAGCTTCCTTTCTTCTCTGTTAGACCTGCTAAAGGATAGTGAGTGTGTTAGAATAAAAAATTCCCAAAATCACTTTAATATTACCTTTGGGTCAGCCTACTTTATCTCAAAAAATAATGAAATTAAACTAGCTAAACCGACGAAAAAGGAACCAAGGAAAGAAAGCTTTCCTTGGGATCTTGGCTTGTTGTTTGTGAAACCAATTAAAATGCACTGATATTGCAGAATATTAAACTTATTGAACAACAAATGAAACTACCTTAACAGCAAGCTATGAATTTTCACTAAATTACTTGCGAAAGTAAGGTACTTTAGGCTAGATCTCTTGAGATTGAACTTTATATGCAAAATGAAGCTAAGATCTAGAAATTGGAAGGGATCTTTCTAATTAGATCTATGTGTGTTTTTCTTGATGAGATAGATCAGATTAATAAGAATCCTTTAAAGTAACCAGTTTGAGGAAAGTTTAATAATTTTTAAAGGAGAGAAAGGGGAAGAAAGGTGCTTGTTGTTGAAGCAGATTTGCAGAGGGAACTTGGTATAGAAGCACCGAGGGGCACGATATTAGCAATATCTGCTGGAAATCAATGGAATCAAACCTGAACCATAGATATTCCAGCCACGACAAACCTGTAAGCTACAACACAACTCCTGCATACAAAACTATCAGATCTGAAGATACATATGAGAAAGGGATGATACAGTATGCAAATAACCTTATTTAACATACAGGTATTAACTCATTCAAACATATGTAGAAAATAGAAATTAAGTAAGCTTACTTACAATGATCTATCCTTATGATTTCAGAAACCATTCAGGCAGACAATAATTTAGTGCAAAAAATTAGAAAAATAGCAGTTTCACCTCGAATGCAGCAAGACAATGGAAATCCACACATGAAAGGTACTCCACAATTTAGCCTCCAAAGCTTCTCTTTATTTCAACAAATGAAAATCAGTACATAGTTACAATGGCAATCCCTTCAGTCCAGCTCTAACTATCTTGGAAGAGGAGGCTGTGCCTTGGATATATACAATTTGCAGGCCATCCAGCCCAGGGGGGGCGCAATTCCTCAAGGAATTAGGTGAAATCAATTGATAGAAAGTTCATCAATGCAAGAATGAAGCTGAACTGAGCCTACTTGTCAACCGGGGGCTTGATTGAGCTGACACATCAACCCATACACCGACACATCGGCCTACAGAGCATCCAGGAGAGTCCACATGTGTGGAGGAGAGAGAGAGGGCGCAATTCCCCATGAATACCACTGTATATCAGCTCTAGATCTGATTTGATCCCCTCCTTCAGTCAAGGATTTGTCAGATCCAGTCAATCTACTCCAGATCTGATTGATTTCGGTCAAATCGGTTGAGAATCCATTGATTTATTGATTTTGGATTTGCTCCATTATTCATCAATTTATTAATTAAAATAATCAATAATTGATTTTTGGGGCTTTCTGACCTGAGTGATGGAAGATCACTCAAAACTTAGGAAAAAGTGGGTCCATGGGTTTACATGGTGCTCTTAGCTTGAAAATGAGCACCTACATGAATGAAACCAATTATTTGGCCCACTTTTATTACAGACTCAATTTTTCCATTTAAACTATTAAAAAATACCCTAAGTTTTGGAAAAATTAAAATTTAATAAAAAACATTGAAAAAACTAAAAAATTGAAAAATTGAAAAACACGTAGGGGGACTTAGACATGTTCATATGACTAAAAAATTATGTCTAGCATGTTTATATGTTGACACATATACTCTAATAACCTCAATAGGCCTAAATTCCAAGCCAACCACCCTAACTTTTGAGATAAGGAGTGAAAAACTCAGAAATTATCAGTCGTTTGTTCAACAACCAATAATAACCAAGGGAAAAAACACCCTGGGCTGATCGGATTGACAAATGAAGTCTAAGAGACTGAGTATTTTATAGACACTATCATGCTAGAATATTTATTACAATTCCCCCATGGGGTATGAACATGTGATATGATACAACAAAGCTTCCCGGAAGCAAGACTGAAGGTTCTCTAAAGTCCGAACAAGTCATCCTTGTCCGGTTCAGCAGGCTCACTTGATGGAAAACCACTAAGTACAACTTAGGTGGTAACAGGGGGGAAGGTGGAGAAGAGGGGTTAGAAAGGGAGGAGATGGGGCTAGATGATTAGTAGGAGAAGGAGGATGGTGTGGGAGGAGG
This sequence comes from Pseudotsuga menziesii, assembly GCA_001517045.1. Taxonomy (NCBI): domain Eukaryota; kingdom Viridiplantae; phylum Streptophyta; class Pinopsida; order Pinales; family Pinaceae; genus Pseudotsuga; species Pseudotsuga menziesii. The sequence goes on from LPNX010697160.1 coordinate 35,590, forward strand.
ATGAGCGGAGGGAGATGGGGGTGATAAAGGAATGAGAAGGAGAGGATTAGGGGGGGATAAGAGAGAGGAAAAGAGGAGGTGAAGTGTGGAGGGAGGAGGAAGGAAGAGGGGGTGGAAAGGGGGGGAACGGGTTATGACGGGGAAGAGAAGGATGAGAGTGAGGGATACGGGAGAAGAAAGAGAAGGAGCAGGAGAGGCGGGGAGATGAGGAGTGGGAGGCAGAGACAAAGGGAGAGAAGATGGAGGAAAAGAGGAGGAGGAAGTGGGCAGGGAGGTAGGTGGAGTAGAAGGTGTTGGAGTGGGGATGATGACCATGAAAGGAGGAGTAGGGGGATGGGAGTATGAGAGGGAGGGGTAAGGGAAGAGGAAGAGAAGGAGTAATAGATAAAGGAAAATTCAAAAAATGTAGAGGCTAAGAGGGGGTAGACTAGGAGGGAATGGAAGATTGGGAGGAGATGAAGGAGTGAAGGAGAGTGGGGAGGAAATAGAGGTTTGAGAGCGGGGTGATGAACATGAAGTAGAGGGGGAGAAGGAGGGTGGATGGGGTGGAAAGGGAGGAAAAGGAAGTGGAGAGGGGGGATGGAGATGAGGGGAAGGGATAATGGATGGGTGGGGGAGAAGTAGGTGAAGGAAGACAAGGAGAGAAAGAACGAGGATTTAAAGAGGAGGTAGAGTGGGAGAGGGGGAAGAGGAGTATGATGTGGAAAGGTAGGGGAAAGGTTTGGAGGTGGATGAAGGGTAGGGATAATGGAGGAGGAGGAGGAGGGGGAGGGGGTAGGGGAGAAGGATGTGGATGGGGATGATTAGGTTTACTATTGGGAGGGAAAGTGGAGGTGTGGGGCCAGGATGAAGGATGATGGGGTGTAAAGGGAGGGTTGTAGGTTAGAGGGGGAGGAGAAGAATCCAAGGGAGAGATGATGGAGAAGGAAGAGGTGGAGGATGAGAGGGAGGGATAACATAGGAGGAATATGAGGAGGAGGGATAAGGGGGGGTGGAGGAAGAGGTAGAGGGATATGGAGAGTAGAAAGAGGAAAAGAGGAAGCAGAGTAAAAGGGGGAGGAAAATGAGGAGGAGATGGAGGAAAATGAGAAGGAGTAGGAGGTGGTTAATTGGGGGTAATGATCATGAAGTGGGGCATAGGGGAAGAAATTGGAGGAAAATATATTGGAGGGGGAAGATGATGTTGAGACATAGTTATGTCGATAAGGGTTCACCTTGCACTACTCTGAAAAAATATTTTCTCAGACTCCTTAAACATCAGCCCAGAAAGGATTTACCCTTTCCACCAACACCCGAGGAGTGAGTTCAATCTCACTCGATATGTTTAAGGGGATATGCAGGAACCACATTTCCATAGTGGGGAGGGGACATGTGCTACTTCCTACTTATTCGTAGCACAACCATAAATATAGATTCCAATCATACTACTATACTACCTTAGTTTCATTCACATTTATTTAACCATTTGCAGCATAACCAAAACATCTATCTAACCAAATATATGTATTTAAACTATTAGAGAACATTAATTAGATTGCGATAAAAGTTAACAAAATATAAATTTCACCATTAACTCATCTAATACATCACATAAAGACATTCACATCAAAGAATGGAGAAAGAAGCTGTAGAAAACAAGATCAAATCCATGCCAAAACATCAAACTATAATACACATATGAAAAATTGTACGATGTCAAATAAGGAACTTTCTTCGACCAATCGATCACAATAATAATGATCTCATGATGATCCAAATATTACAATATTATTTCTATTGATAGGCTCACTTAGTCGTTGCAAAGCGGCCCCTTTGACCGATTAATAGCTAATTTGACAAAAACTTGCTTCTTCGTCGACTTCTTTATCCTTTGCAGTTGGTCTTTTACTTTGGTCAATGACATCTTCATTTCTAGCAGTACCACACTTTTTTTAGTCTAGAACCATGCCAACAAGCCCCCAACACAAACTTGTGGCTCATCCTTGAGTCACCTCAACTGGATGTTATTGGTGCATTTAGTTGTCCCTAGAAGTCATCATACACTACCTTGACTTGTTCGACAACTTATTTGGTCGATATCCTAATTGTTGTGCATTCTACCGATTCCTAATCTATCGGGTTTTCACTTATGATATATTGTATTTTCTCACGTTTGGACTAGAACTATGTAATTCCTTCTATTTCTTTCAGTGCTACTTGTTTCATTTTAGTCTAGAGTTTGCCCAAGTGAATTGTTCTGTGTTGCTTCCTTGTGTGCTCCTTGTTAACCCGCTGCTATAGTTCTTTCATTTTTGGTGCCTTTTTTACTTGCGCTAATGGAGGAATCATCTTCAACAATCCCCTCAATGTTTCGAGCTCCACTTCCACTTCTCTAAGTTTCACATTCATTTAGCGCAACTGGTCATCTTGTACTACATTTCGCAAAAAAAATGTTATGTCTTATGTAATTACCTAAGCTACCTTCTCCAGTTCCACAATATCTATTACAGCATCCTAAATCACTTCTTTCATTTCCCAAACTTGTTCAGGTGGTGTTCAAGGTATCTCCCTGGCATGTAATTCCTGATTCTCCTTGCGTAATTCTGTAAAAAAAAATTCTAATTGCAATGCCTTTAATTCCCCAAGTATCTCCTGACTAACTTCAGGATCCTCTTCGTAGGAAAAAGAAACCACATGCTCCATTCTTCTCCTTTCTTAGAAAGCCTTTGTTTTTTAATTTATTATGACCTATTTTTCCACTTTGAGACATCAAAGCTCCTATTCAGTGCTTTGTACTTGTTATTTATAGAGAAATATTTCATCATAAGATGTTGCTTATCGATCCTTGATTTCCTCACTTATTATGTTTAGAATGTGTGAAAGCGCAGACATCAAGAGAAGGTTGAAATTGAGACTGATTGGGTCATGTCCTCGTAATGTGGCATCAACATCTTATCTCCTGTCGTTATCGCATGTGGTAAAATCTTCACCAGTGGCACCTTTGTACCAATGTCTACTTCAACTTCCATTCACAATTTTCCTTCTTACAATATCTTTGTGTAAAGTACTGCATTCTTTAATTTTTGGAGCAGTTGTGAAACCAGATGGAAATATCCAATTGCATGTTGTGTAACCTTCTCCCAGTTCCCATTGGCCACCGTAGTTATTTCTTCTAATAATTTATTCACCTAGTTGTCGGAGGATCTTTTTTTTCTACTCCCCTCACCTTGCTCATATATTTTTTTTGTTCTTGCTTCTTATTGTTATTTGTGTAACTCTGACTCCGTTGGAGTTTCCGATGATGCTTTGTATAGTGATTTTTCTTGATATTTTTAGTCCTTGGGATCATCTTGACCTTTTGGTATATCCATCAGTGTTTCTTCCTCTAGTTCTGGTAATTGGTATTCACTGACCAAAAATTTTCATTCCTCGGGCCATTCATTTATGATGGAATCCATCTCCTCATCACTCATCTTGTATTGTTTTTTGAGCCATTACTTTTCTAGTTCTATACATGCCTGAATGGATATGGCATGGGGTCCCACAGAAAGCCTTCAATCCTTCGGTACTTCTATGTGGATTATTCTACTAGTTGCTACACCTTGATTACTTCCATTCATAGTGTGTCTAAGTAAACATATAATTGAATATTGTTATTTGTATTCCTCTCTTTGTCCTTGAGAACCTAAGGGTTTTTACACCTTACCCCTCGACGTAGTTTGAAAAATTAAATCTCCATCCCTTGGTAGTGCATTGGTTCCATCCATACAACCAGCACAATGAGTATTAAGAGCTAGGAATATGTAAATGACTTACTTGTCTCTTGCACAAATACTACATCCTCTATTATCTCATTCAACATCAAAGGGGACAGTTCATTTGTACTCTTGCTACACATTACTTTGCCGATGCGAATACTGCATCCTCCATTAGCTCATTCAACATAAAAAGGGATAGTTCATTTGTACTCTTGTTGCACATTACTTTGCATATGTGATGACCCTTGATGTGCATTAATGGGTTCAATTCTTCCTTACAATATTAATTGTCAGCAATTTTGCTACGATTATGACCTCGTGATCATTGATTATGTCAATCACATAGGATCTGGTATCCTTCTCTACCCCATATTTGTTTCTTAGTATTGCAACTAGTTTCCTATCATTATCTTTTCATTTGAAGTACTGCAATGGATCTACCCCTTCCTTGGGTAGTCCTGTGATGTGTGATATTATATTAATCGTAATAGGGATTTTTTTGTGCCCACCCATAAATATTCTCCATGAAATAAGGCCAATAGCTACTTTCCGCATGTGTTAACTTCTGCAGATCAACCAAAATGTGTTATGTGGATGATTGACATGATCCTAGACTACTGCAATACCAATTCCCACTGTGTTGGTTCCCTTGGAATTGGACCTCCTTCTCCATATTTTATTTCCTCATATGTTCCCCTTATGCATTATGGGAATGTAAATATGTCATGGTCGCTATATTGCAACTTCTACAATTTCAGCAATATCTCTCTTGTCACGTGGAGACCCTTTGGTGTCACTGGAATCTTGATCGTATAGTTGGTATTTTTTTTATTCATACCTCTAAATAGCCTTCCTCTATTGGTGGTATGTACCTTGGAATGTATACTAGTGTAGACCCTAGTTATTTGACCCTTGTTGTTGATTCCTCATCTGTCATTGTTGACAAACCTGATTCTCCTTGTGTTATGGCCACCCTTGTCAAGCTATGGGTTTTTTTGGGTCTTATGTCGAGTGTTATTGGTCGACTGGTACTTCTCCTCTTCCTAAATGGTGACAACAATGTAGAAAGAATCTCTGGTTGTTCCTCCACTATGAATTCCCTCACCCCTGGTGTTTCATGTGTGGTCATGCTCGAAATAATATGCACCGTGGTTGCTTCATCGCTTCTCTCTCCTACTACACTTTTCTCTAACCCTTGTTCTTTGATTTCCCAATGGAGCGAACCTTACCCCTCAACCTAATTTTATAACATCTCTCTAATGGATCTTTGAGAATCATTGTCAAATCCTTCGTTGATTGAGCAAATCCTCTACATATTTTGAAAATATAGCGGACACAGTGGTCATTAAATGCGGTTCTTTCCAACTTGTGCCATCAATTGTTCTGCCTTAACTGCATCATTTATTGCTTGATTTCACTAGTTCTTCTACCGTTGGAGGTAAATAATCTCCCCCATTTGTCATAGGAAACCCACTTTTTCCATCTCTACTATGTTTGTCGACAACCTCTCATAAAAAAAATTCCTCCCCCCCATTTATTTTTTATTTTTTTTCCAGTTTCATTTAGTGATGTCGTGTCAAGCAATCCTGATAGAGTTTTAGTTGTCTTCCATTTAAACAGTTTGGTAAAATTGTTCCATATAAATTTTGCAACTACACCACACCACTATCAATAATGGATTTTATGATGTAAGGGCTAAGCCAATGCATCTTGAGCTTACCTGGGTGCATCGCAAACTTGCTGTTGTAAAGGAGAACCATATTTACACATTGAAAGTGTTTTGTGTTCATGTGGCAATCATGCCATCTCTTCTATCGATCCTTCTATACTTGCTCATGAAAACCTATGATGAAGTGTTCCTCTTCAAGTTGAAATAACTACTCCAATATTTATTTAAGTGCTTCTTTGTCACTCATCCCTGTTACTATTAGTATGCGTAAATTACCAACAATATACTCCATGGGAGTCACTACTTCCTATCCATAAACAAACTTGAATGGTGTCTAATTTGTCATCCTTTTGCATGTCATTTTACAGGCCCACAAGATTGCCAGGATTTTTATATCCCAATCACCTCAACATGTGTTACATGCCTTAGTATCTGCATTCTTGAATATCTTGTTAAATATTGAGGGTCGATCTCTTCGATGAAAAGTTCATCCTTTTTCATTCATATCTATCTGTTCATAGAATCTAGGGCGACCTAAAGATAGTGAATATTTTCTTACAAATGTTTGTTTCTTATCTAAGGGAAATGTGGTATGTTCTATGGTCATTTATTTGTTACTTCATTTATTATTATTATTATCGAAAATTTACATCTTGAATATCTTCTTGTGTCTCTCCTAGAAAGTTTCAGTGGTATCAAGAAAGAGTCTTCCCTATATGTTTTTATATTAAATTAGTGGTTATTCCCAACAACAGGGAGAGACCATAGATATTAAGAGTTGACCAACTCTTGCATTTGCTGTGAATGTATTTTGTACTCTAGCTTTTCCAAAATATATGCTTTTTATTAAATTGATGGAGAGAGGGATGTGGAAATTATTTTAGAGCTGAGTTCATATTAGGTGTATATAATTGGTGCCAAAGGAAGTCATACTTAGTGGGATTGCATGAATTTTATGGAATATAAATAAAGAGAAGTAGAACTCCAAAAGATGTATTTCATTTTTCTTTAAGTTTTATGTCTATTACCTCAATGTTTTTTTAATTTGCAATGAGATGCATGGTAGAAAGTGCTGGATAAAATTTTACATCTTGGTTTGAGTGTAGCATTGTGAAGAGATGATAATTCAGTGTACCTTTTAGTACATACTAGCTTATCCTCAATGCATGTGCATGTAAATTTTGAGTTAGCATGCAAACTCAACATTTTGCATAAAGGATTAACCACTATAAAAAATTGATATAAATCTTTAAACTTTGAAAATAGGAATAAAACATTCTACAAATTACCTTTTGATTAGTTGAATAGTTGAAAGTGATTATGATAAACAAAAATACTTGAATAAATTAAAAAAAAATTGAAAGAAAAACAATATATAGAAACTAATTTTACTTCTCAATTTTTAAACGAATCACTTAAAAATAATATTATTTTAATTATCAACTATATATGTTTAGAATTACATACATACATACATACATACATACATACATACATACATACATACATACATATATATATATATATATATATATATATATATATATATATATATATAACAAATCGAAATCCAAGATATGAAATAAACATCCCAACAAGGAGATGCTGTTACTTTAGAAAGTCTTAAAATCAAGGACATGATTAAAGAAATAGAAGAAAAAGTTAATAACAATCTCACCCTAAATAGTGTGGCACGCAAATTAGATATCGAACCCATTAAAGAGGAAATGAAAAAATTGAAAGAACCAGGCCATGAGCGTAACAAAAGGTCCTTGAACCTTATAATATTTGGTTTGAAAGAGGAGGTAGATGAGGATACATTAGCCATAGTCCAGGAAAAATTACATAATAGATTACAAATTAAAACATTGTCTTAAAGAAGCAACAAGGTTGGGGAAATTAACTGAGAATAAATGAAGTTTGACCCGGATAAAGGTGAGATCTACTGACCATAAGTATGGCATACTTAGTAAAACCTCAAATCTAAAAGGAACCAGAATATTTATAAATTAAGATCTCATTCTAGAAGATGAAGAAAAATTAAGAAAGGAGGTTCAAAAGGTAAAAGAAGCTAGGAAAGTAGGAAAATGGGAAATAATCAGGAATAGAAAAGTAGTTATTTGAAATAGAAACAAAAAATATAGTAATAAATAGAAATTCAAAATGCTCTGGATTCTTTCTTGGAACTGTGAGGGCTTTTCGTGGAACAAAGGCCCCAAGATAAGTTGAATCTCAAATTAAGTTGACATTATATTGTTAGTTGAAACTAGGGAGCATGAAGAATGTAAGGTCCCTAACATCAATGGCTTTGTACTATGGTCAATCTGGAACAAGTGATCATATCGTATAGGAATTTGGGGTATAGATTGTTACATTAGGAAGAACATCTTCCCCATGCTAGGATTTAAAAAAATACCCTTACAACCAATATATTTGGATAGAGATTACTATCATTAATGATAAATAAACTACATAGAAATCTATTATTTTTCCCCTATTAATTCTAACTTCTATAAGGAAGACAATTTATATAAACATTGTCCTTACAATGGTTTTGCGAATGATATTTCTATCCTAAGAAATGAAGGTAATATCCTCTTAATGGTGACTTTAATGCTCTAACTTCAAGAAACCAAGCTATTCTTCTAAGCAATCATTCCAAGCCTAATCCTATTTGGTTAGACAAAAACGTTACTCTAGTTGGTAGGTACAAAAGAATCTCTGAATATCTAGGGGAAAATTTGTTTGGGTCTAAGCTAGTCAAGCTCTGTAGTAATAAATATCTCATAATTTGCAACGGTATAAAGAAGTGGCCAAATTCTAGCCAGATGACCTGTATCCATGGGCTTGGTAGCAGCGTGGTATACTATGTTATTTTCAATATCCCTTTATGCAACGAAATAATAAATTTTGACATCTTAAATGACCATGATCTTGACTTAGAGAATAGACCTTTAATTGTAACTCTCAATTTTGTCATGCATAGAGATCGCATAGAAGATAATATTCATATCTAAAAAAAATTGATCTTTGATAGAAATAAAAATGATCTTTTTCTAAATGAATTAAAAATTAATTTTCTTCCTTTATCAAGTATAGACAACATAGAAGACCTCTATAATAATTTCACTACAACCCTCTCATATTCTATTAACAAGTTATCAATTGAAGTTTCAAGTAATAAAAGAAACAGAAAAACCAACCCTTGGTATGATAAAGATTGTAAAAGTGTGAGGAGAGAAATTAAGGAAGCTCTTGATGGGTCTCTTAAAATTGACAAGATAAAAACATACAAGTCCTAACTCAAAGGAAAAAAAATGCAATATATTCATAGAAGACAAGAAAATCTCTTGTACACCTATCTAAGGTGGCTCTTAAGAAATTCACGAGGCATATTATAACTAGAAAAACTAAAGATAATAATAGAATTTCTTTACATGAATGGAATTCCTATCTTAAAAATCTCTATCAATCCCCAAATTTCATAGATAACTTTGAAACCTTGCTCCCAACGAAAGAACTTTTCTCATTATAACACATAGATTTTTGGGTTAAGCGTCTGATAAATGGAAAAGCTAAGGACATTGAAGGTTATGAGGCATAAATCTTAAAAAATGGAGGTCATGTCCTCATCCCTCACATCCAAAATCCATTCAATCAAGTGGTCAAGCAAGGGTTACCTAAACCATGGACATATAGCCTCGTTATCTCTATTTTTAAAAGTGGGGATACAAATCAACCTTCTAATTATCAGACAATTATGATTAGCCCTCTCTTAGCCAAGTTATATGGTATTATTTTGGAAAAGAAGATCAACATATGGCTTGAAAATGAATGTAAGCAAGCTAAATCCCAAGCGGGTTTTATAAGGAAACAATCAAGAAAGGACCACCTCGTTATGCTTAGGATAATTATGGAGGAATTTCATAATGATAAATCCAATATCTTTTGTTTCTTTGTTGAATTTAGAAAGGATTTCAATACAGTACCTAGAAATGACCTATGGAATATATTAGAAGAGCTAAAGGTTCCTTTCGAGTTGAGAGCTTCCACAATAAGGTTATACAATAATTCCATTGTAAAGTTTAAGAGTAACGAGGGGTGGTCAAGAGATATTAAGTGTAATATATGAGTTAAACAAGGTTTCCCCCTCTCCCCTACCCTATTTGACATTTAAATCGATAAGCTAGAAGGTTGTTTAGAGGAAGCAGGTTGTGCTACATTATCTTAGATGGAATAGTCATCATCCTTCCTCTCTATGCTAATGATATTGCTCTTATGGAAAGGTGTCTATCTGATCTTGATAAGAAACTAAGACTTCTTAAGGAATTTTTCTCTACCATGGGTATGATTTTTAACAAAGACAAAACAAAAGTTATGATTATCAAATCCAAGAATGACACTTACGCTAATTTTTTGTATGACAATAGAAACTTGGAGGAAGTGTCTTCTTACAAATACCTACGAATTGATATTCATCACATGCTCAACTGGAACTATATAATTGAGAACATGATTAATGGAGGGTGAAAATCTTATTTTGGTCTTCAAAATAATTGTAAATCTGCAAAAGTTGTGATGTGGGATAAAAATGGGATAAAAAGAGGCTCCTCTTTGAAATTTTACGCACTCATTTTATCTTGTATGGGTGTACGGTTTGGGGTTGCAACATCTCTAGAGAATCCTAGAGAAAGATTGAGCAAATCCATAAACATTTTATTACTTATAACCTCAAAATTAAAAACAATAAAATCTACCCTATTCTCCTTATCGAAGTGGGTCTTTCCCGTATCGAGATTCTAGCTATGACTAGGCTCATGTTGTACAAGCAAAAATTCAATAACATGGGAGACCATAGACTTTCTAATCTAGCTTTAAATTCTAGCCAAAACCACATAAGGCTCAAGCAAGGTTAGTATAAAGGTACCAGGGCCTCGTTAAGTGATTGGGAGATCGACAAAAATGTTGCATTGAAAAATATTAATAAGATTAAAAATATTGTTTCTTCTATGTTTAAAGAGAAAATGTGGTGTGAGAAAGATTTAGAGGCTAAAAGAAAATAAATATATTATAAGAAGGTCATCAACTCTACTCTAGAAGATCAAAAGTATCTTTCTATTTTAACCACTTCAAAGAAAAAAAAATATATAGCGAGAGATCTCATGAGCTCCATATTCAAACAACAATTCCTAAAACACTATGGGTGGAAAGGATCTTCCATCTTTGTGAGAATATGAACATTGAGGATGAAAATCACTTCCTTTTAGAATGTCGTGTGTACACCCACATTCGATCTCAGTTTCATAATATTTGTTGCAATACCGACCTTCCTAGCCTTTTAAAATGTCAAAATTATATAGTGAGCTCGAGACACTTCTCTCCAAGCTCTTTGAGCATTGGAATGCAATTTTAAAGCAAACTAAATAATTCATTTCTTTAGCTCCGATAAACCAAAATTTCGTCTCAAGAGACGTTAACCACCACCATCGTCATCATTATATATATATAAATAATTGAAGATATAATTAATAATAAAATTAAAATAAGGCATTAGAAATTATAAATATTATCCATCAAATTTTGAAATTTGAAAATATCATTTTTTTATTATTTTATTATTATTATTTAAATTCTAAACTAATATCAAAAAATGGTTTTATAAACAAGATTAAAATAATCATTAAAATCACAATTTCATATTTATTGATTTTATTTAAAAAGTTAAAATATTTATAAAAAAGTTTTAAAAATATTTAAAGAAATTTAACACTAATTATATAAAGAAATATAATAATTTATTTTTTAAACGTTGGATAAACTTAAATTAATAAACAAAATGATTTAAGTTAACTTTTTTTTTTAAATTTCATTTGTTATCGATTCTTGTTTCCTTACATCATTGAGGTGTTGGTTTGTTTGCAAGGCCATGGGAGTTTAATAAATTTAAGGATGTCTTCCAGTATTTGATAAAAAAAAATATTGTTAAAAAATAAATTACTTCAAGAATTTTATAGATTTTTTATAGATATTTTACGAAAATTGTTATTTTGCAATTTTATATAATCATTTTATCATATTTAAAATGAATTATATTACATAAAAATAAACTGTATTTGATTTATTTGTTTATTTTTATAAAAAAAAGGTAAATACAAACTAATAAATCATTTCTATCAAAATTTTGTTTAATATTATAAAATTTAAAACTTATTATGAATATTTAAAAATATTAAAAATATAAATAAAAATGAAAATAAAATTTGTATTTATATAATATTTTAAAAATATTGCTAAATATATTGTACAAATATAATTATGTTAACAAAGTAAATAATAGTTCCACTTTTTTTTTTCTATTTTGAGTGTTTGTTAAGTCATTTTCACGGTTTTGAATGATCGGAATCGACTTAGAAATGGCATATGTAATGTAACGTAAAAAAGCTAGCGTGGGGATGGGTGCATTCAACTTTCAAGTAGTGGGAAACCGGCAACTTTTTTAACCATTTCGTTTTCCTTTTTGGTAATGTATATTTGGGTTAATCCTGTAACTTTTTTTAGAAATGTTACATAATAATTATTAAACATACATGAACTATGTGCGTGCGGCGTTCCCCAAGTGTTTATGAGAATGGGGAGCAGGATCGATACCAAGGGGAGCAGGATCGACACTTTCACATTTGTTCTGGAATATTTATGTTATCTTCAACAATTGCAATTACTTCTTTTAACAGAATACGGGATATGCAATATATTGACACAATACAGATAGCAATGAATAGTGTATTAGCGGGGCCGAGTAACAGTACATTTACAGAGTTATAGAGCCGAATGAATAGTATAATACCAGAATGAGTACAGACTCAAATATTATGACAGAAGAGCCGAAGCAGTTTCTGATCCCAGCTGATCACTCGAAGTGCAGAGGGAGAGCATACGCTACTTGGTCTTTTACAGACACATTACACTTGAGATCGCTTGCTTTTGATCCCAGCTGATCGCACTGAGGCGCAGAGGGAGAGCATACACCAGCGCTCGACACTTACAGACAGAATGCAACCTAAAGCCGAGCGGACTACTGGCTCAGACTGACACACTAAGAACTTGCAGAGCTCTCTAAGACTCGGGATGTGATCTCCGAATATGATAATGGAGCTGAGCAATTGATAAATCCTTATAATTCAAACTTTTGTCCTTCATATATTTCTCTACGGCATCGGGAACATGACCTGGAAAGCTTCTTAGGTAATACTTAAGATAAGCCGGGTCATTGGCTTTGCCTGATCTGATAAGCAATTTTTGCATGTAGCAGAAATATTCATCGGCTAAGGACAAATCACAAAGTCTAGCAGACATATAAAGAGATGAGAGATGATCAGCATCATCTTCATCATCTCCGCCATGAAACTGAGTTGCTAGAGATTTTAAAAACTATTGATCTGTATCGTCAACACTCAAAATATCATCACGCACTCTTTGAGGCAGCCATCTCCACCATTCATTGGCCAATCCTGTAAGTCCGGTAATTAATAGGGTAGTAATCTGCTGGCCAGATATTTTTGGGTTTTGTGCTTTCTTTGACAAGGTCCAGTGAAATAACAAGTTTAATGAATCATGGATAGCATCCCTGGACTGACAGTCAATATTGATCACAGGGTGATCAGGCATCTGGGATATGATATTGTTAAAAGTATGGGAGCTGAAAGATAATGGAATCCGAGGACCTTGAGTAGGTTCTCTATCTGTCATTGGCTCATCAAACTCAATTTCTTTCTTAACTCCAGAGGAAGATCCAAGTACATTAGTGCTTAACATACTTAAGTTTATGACGGGTTCAGACTGAGCTATAGGAGACTCGGGCTGAACTGCCGGAACTGACTCAGGTTCAGGAGGAACCAGACTTAAGATATTTTGGATAGTCTTCTCTGAGAGGCAAGGAGGAAGACCTTTGATAGCTGTTACCCATTTTAAAAGAATACGATATTCGACATCAGATTTGCCAAAATCATACTCAGGTCGATTATTTGTTTCTTCAGTATTCATCATCCCAAATGAAAAGCTACGTTCTAGCTTAGCCTTATCTTTTCTTTTATAACCTTCGGCGGCTAAAGCTAAAATAGCAGGGCTAGGTTTAGTAACCTTTGTACCCAGAGTGGAGGCTTTCTTTGTCAACTCTTCCATTTTATTTATCCGAGTCATAATGTTCTCAGAGGCTCTTGTAATCATCTTTTTGATGGCTTCTGAGTCAGCAAGTAAATGCTGAACAAGTTCCAGCTTGGCACTAACTTCGGCTATTTTCTCTTTTTCCTCCTGCATACTACCTTTTAAGGCTAGAATATCTTGGGCCATATCATCCAAGTTTTTGGCAGTTAACCCATGCTGCAGGTTTCCCCAATTACTTAATCTTACTTCATCAGATAGTGTTTCTCCAACTTCTACCGTTTTCTACGGCAGATATTCTCTCTTGGACAAACCATCTGGAGTATACTGTCTGAAAGGGATATTAGGTAGATTTCTACTCGGAAAATAAGACTTTCGTCCTTCCCTTTCTACTTCATAGGCTTCATTTTCTCTAGGAAGAGAAAACATACCTAATTGAGGGGATTTCTGTTGATGATGACGCCGGAGTATTTCTAATGTCTTTCGACATGCTGGACAATCTTTGTGCTGACCTTTGTGTTCTGTATCATGTAGGCCAATAAATGACTCTGAAGAGTTGGATTCAGGAACAGAAGGAGTGGAGGATTGTTTTCGGTCGACTGCATAAGAGGAAGTAGATGCAGAACGAGATAAATAAGGGTTTACATCCGCAAGGGAGAATCTTGGAAATGGAGTTACATTAGGCAATCGGAAAGAACTGTTTTGCCTGTCAAAGGTAATTGGCTATTTTTTCAAGGCGGCTTGTAAAGCTTCGCTGTTTCAGAGTTCATCATATTTACACTCCCATTCTTGTGGATATTTTATGCCTGTCCATTCAAACAGCACAGGCTGAGCTTTTTTGGAATTATCATTTTCCACCACCCTGAGCAGGCGCGGGGTATTGTGAACTGGAGATTGGAGTGCAGGTAAGGTATCATTACCGAAACGAAGAATAACGGCAGCTTTAAGCTGAATGATCCGGGAACCATCCATCATGTCAAACCCTTGAGGAAGGATATAAGCCTTCAGGAGATCATATATGTGGGGGTCATAGAGACTCACGCTAAACTTAGGATAAATAGTCCCGAAAGCAAGACCATCATGCAAGGGGGAAGCAAAACCACCTATTATTGCATTAGCAAAATGTAGATGCGTAGTATCTACGGCTACGCATATCAAAGAAACATGGCAGAAGCACTGTTTATCCAAGCGAATTGATAAATATTTTAAAAGACATCAGAATATGTTTACACCTTCATTCTGCAAGAAGGTTGCACAGATGCCAGATTGGGGATGTGGTGCCCATAATCGTGGTCATCTGAATCAGAAATGTCATTGTGAAGGTAGGAGCAAGCATAAGAAAAAACATTTCTTCTCAAGTGATCCTAGATATCACTATCCTGATAAACCTGTCAAGTTTAGCAGGAAAAAGCCTCAGAAGAAATCTTATCGGACTCCCAAATCGCCTCCTCAGAGACAATATATCAAGAAAAGGCGAAAACCAGCAGATAAGGAATCTTGTTTCCTTTGTGGTGCCAAAGGCCATTGGGCAAGCAAATGCCCTAAAAAGAAACATAAGCCTCGCCTTGCAGCATTTTGTGCCTCAGTACAACCCCAGTGGTGGCGTTATTCTTCTTCTTCCAAGCCTCCTACGGGTGAATTTGTTTATCTCCCTGATGATTCTGATTCTGAATTTCATTCTGCCTCTGATTCTGAAGATCTTCCAAAGCTTAATAAATTTGGTCCCTCCTCAGCCTCTTCCTCAGATCTGTCGGATTCTGCTTCCGATACCGATGCTTCCGAAGTTCCAAATTTGGGGGGGTGTAATCTGCCCAGTTCGCCCCATTCCTCTATTTCTTCCTCTGTACATACCTTTCAACCTCCTGAGTTCAACTTCTCTCTGTATATGCTATCATTTCCACAGCAGCATTGTGACTTAGAAAAACAGATAGCTGCTATTGACTTAGCATTTGCTGAAACACAGCCCTATCAGTATCAGCGAAGAGAACAGCTAAGAACAGAAAAAGAGTTGTTGCTTGAACAGCTTAAAGGCAAGAAGAAATTGCTTGATAATCCAAGTAATCCTCATGTCTCCAAAGTAGTCTCCTTTCATGAGCCAGCAACTGTCTATAAAGCTTATCCTGATAAACATGAAAGCAGACAACAATATAGACTCTCAACTCGAGAAACTTTGAGAGCTATGATAAAAGAGAAGCGGCAACAAATAAAGCGGCTTTGTATAGAAGTCAGTGAGCTCTGAGATCATGTAAAGATACTTGACACTGAAGAAGAACATTCTTCAGAAGAAGAAGTGAATAAGTTTATTAAAGGAGCCATGGACAGAGAAGTAGAAATTATAGACACTCTTGAAGAGACAGAACAGATTGTACATAATCAGCCTAGTCTGTTCTTAATGTCAGGTCCTAAATTGTATATACAAATAAAGTTTGATTTACAGGAATTTAAGCCTTACACTCTTTCCTGTCAGATTGATTCTGGATGCCAGGTCAATCTTGCTAAAGGTTCTGCACTTCCCTTTTATTACTGGGAAAAGACATTTGGCAGTGGAACTGCTATCCATGGTACCCCAGTACCTATAAGGGGAAAAGCTGAGATAGTTCCAGTCGTCTTCGGTAAAGCTCAGAGCAAGCTCACATTCTACAGACTGGATGAGTTAAAAGATGATTGCTTGTTAGGTTCTGATTTCTTGCATCAGGTCAGTCCCTATACAGTAGATCATGATGAAATGACTTTCACTTGCTATATTAACAGAAGAAAGGTGATTCTTCCTTTATCATTTGCAAGCAAAGTCAAATGTCAGACAATAACAGAACCAGAAAATGCTAGTATTCCTCGGCTAGCAAAAATGGAAAGAGCCATAGCTTAGTCAGAAACACATAGTGAGAAAATGTTGAAAGATATTTCTGAAAAGCTGAAAAAGGATTGTTGTTCTAATAGTCCTAATGCGTTCTGGAAGCGGGAGAAGTATTTTGTTACTTTGCCTTATGATCCGCTTCAAAAAATTAAACCTATGAAGGCTTCTGCAAGAATCATGACGCCCTCTGAAAGAGCATTCTGCAAACAGGAAATTGCAGAGTTATTAGACAAAGGACTCATTGAACCTTCAAAAATTCCTTGGACATGCCGTGCCTTTGTAGTAAACAAACATTCAGAACAAAAGAGAGGAAAACCAAGGTTAGTGGTAAACTTCAAGCCACTAAATGCTGTACTTCAGAAAGTCAGGTATCCTTTACCTGATAAATCCAGTTTATTCCAGCGCATTACAGGTAACACTATCTTTAGTAAGTTCAATCTAAAATGAGGCTTCTATCAAATTGGCATTGAGGCTAAAGATAGATTTAAAAATGCATTTGTTGTTCCACATGGTTTGTACCAGTGGAAGGTTCTCCCTTTCGGTATCAACAACGCTCCATCTGAGTTTCAAAAACGGATGGAAGATATTTTCAGAGATTATCCATGGATATTATTTTTTATTGACGATATCTTAATCTGTTCTCATAGCTTGCAGGAACATCTCAAACACCTGCAAATCTTTTATGATCTGGTATACAAACATGGATTGGTTCTCTCTAAACCGAAAATGGAGATTGGAAAGATCGAGATAGAATTTCTCGGATTAAAGATAAATAAAGGCATGGTAGTACTGCAAAACCATGTTCTTCAGAGCTTCAAGAAATTTCCGAATATCATTTCAGAGAAAACACAACTTCAGAGATTTCTTAGTTCGCTCAACTATATCAGACCATTCTATCAGGGACAAGCCAAAGATATAGTTCTGCTGCAGAGTAGACTTCGAAAGAACCCGCCAGCATGGTCAAAAGAAATGACTGCAGCTGTTAAACGAATCAAAGAAAAAGTTATGAAGCTGCCAGCATTAACTTTGCCTACCGGAAAAGGCAAACTGATCATTGAAACAGATGCATCTGCCCATACATGGGGTGGAGTTTTGCTTGAGGCCATTGATCAGAAAGAATACATTTGTGGCTACGGTTCGAGATCTTTTAAAAAGGATGAACTCAATTATCCCTCTAGCCATAAAGAAATTTTGGCAGTCAAAAAGACTGTGCAACATTTCATTCTCTTCCTTAAGCCAATCAAGTTTACTATCAGGACTGATTTAAAAATTATGCCCGGAATGTTAAAAAATGAAACTGTAATGGCAGAAAATAATAGCCGCATATTAAAATGGTTTATATGGTTATCAAATTTTGATTATGAAATTGTGTATAAACCTGTCTATCTAAATTGTCTTACTGATATGTTGACCAGGGAGTCAACAGAAGATTTAAAAGATCTTCAGCCAACACTTAACATGTTTGATCTAGGAGAATCAAGTTCTGGTCCTGCCAGAAGGCGAATGAGAAGAGAAATGAAGAAAGAAGAAGATGCAGCAGAAAATCCAAAGACACATGAAGAGCTGCTGCAAAAAGAAGGATTGTTTATCCTGCCCTGGGATGGTGCTTTACCCAGGAATGTTCGTATTGAATCTTTGGAGTATGCTTCAGCAAATGAAGCAAAAATGTTTTTGCAGTTAACACTAATCAAGAATATCCAGTCATCTCCCTTGAAGCTGACAATACTTGAAAGATGGGAGAAAGAAGCTTTCTTTAGCTTTGCAGATGCCACCGGAAAACTCCGAGATTGCCCAAAGGTGTGGACAGACTACGATGATCATGACCATCTCTGGTATATTGATCTCTGCAGAGGTGACCTTACCTGGACAAGTTATAATCTTATTCTACAATGCTGCAGAGAAAATGATACTATTGTTATCTTCGCCGACCCAGCTAATTTAGCAGCTAATACAAAATGGTCGGGTTGGACAGAGGTTTTCCTTGATAAGTTCTGCCCTAGAACTGATTGGGAAAACCGTAGAGCTAATTTTATCCTTCATTTGAAAGTAGATCTACAAGTCGCTAATGAGAGAGAACTCTAGTTCAAGTTCAAGCTTCATTTTGAAGGAGGTACCTACAAACCACTTGATCACCGTATGTATGTTCAGCAGAAAGTCATACGGAGAAATGTGGAAGGCGACCATATCGAGTCACGGGTTACTATTCGTGACATTCCTCTGGACTTCAAGGTTGAGTCAAAGTTTCATGGAGAGTTCATATGTGAACCGCTCGAAATATTTCAGGGTTCCGATGTACAATGTTGTTTCTCTCCCTGGCTATACTCACTTCCCTCGGACAATGACGTCCCAGCAGATTCTCCTGTCCAAGATGCTCAAGGATACGACTCCCCAGACGACGACATATGGGAGTATCTTCAAGGCCGTGACCCATACGATTGAAAGCAGTGGTGGGCCTCATGAAGCCTGAGTGGGCCAGGATTGCCCCACATTGATTCCGTCGCGGGCCGGATGACAACCTCCGCTGTGTAAATAGTAGTTTAGATGTTGTCGTGGACCAGCTATGCTCAACTTTGTTATATGCTGTCTGGTTGTCGGTCTGTCATTATGATTCTTCGGGTCCCCGTAATGCCACTGGCCAATTAAGGGACGAGATAATGGAAGTGGTAGTCCCCACTTTCCACCTCGATGATTCGGATATGACTGGTTAGTGTAAGTTTTGGTTACCGGATCTTTTTATGACCGGTTACTATCAGTAAGTATCCACCGGTCGCACCGGCTGAGATGCTATAAATAAACCCCTCGGGCTCATTGTTGATCATCATATTCAGAGATCACAGCTCGAGTCTTACAGAGCTCTGCAAGCTCTTAGTGTGTCAGTCTGAGCCAGTAGTCCGCTCGGCTTTAGGTTGCATTCTGTCTGTAAGTGTCGAGCGCTGGTGTATGCTCTCCCTCTGCACCTCAGTGCGATCAGCTGGGATCAAAAGCAAGCGATCTCAAGTGTAATGTGTCTGTAAAAGGCCAAGTAGCGTATGCTCTCCCTTTGCACTTCGAGTGATCAGCTGGGATCAGAAACTGCTTCGGCTCTTCTGTCATAATATTTGAGTCTGTAATCATTCTGGTATTATACTGTTCATTCGGCTCTATAACTATGTAAATGTACTGTTACTCGGCCTTGCTAATACACTATTCATTGCTATCTGTATTGTGTCAATATATTGCATATCCCGTATTCTGTTAAAAGAAGTAATTGCAATTGTTGAAGATAACATAAATATCCCAGAACAAATGTGAAAATGTCGATCCTGCTCCCCTTG
Organism: Pseudotsuga menziesii; assembly: GCA_001517045.1. Classification (NCBI taxonomy): domain Eukaryota; kingdom Viridiplantae; phylum Streptophyta; class Pinopsida; order Pinales; family Pinaceae; genus Pseudotsuga; species Pseudotsuga menziesii. The sequence continues at coordinate 55,321 of LPNX010697160.1, forward strand.
GTATCGATCCTGCTCCCCTTGGATGGCATACAAATTTGAATTCAAGAAGAAAGAAATAACTTAATTCCGGTCACAAGCTGCCGAGCTGCCAAATTAATTTACTTATTGGTTGAATGAATAACAAATGTATATATTAAAATTAAGGTTGGAATTTGACAGACAAAAAGCTTGTCACAAGGTGTTTTGCCAGTTATTTACGGTTACTGTCTCATTCAATCGGTAAATAATTTTCCAGAACGTATTTTTAAAGTTTGATTGGTTTTCTAAACCGTCATAAATTTTAGTCATGAAACTACCATCTATCCCGTCTTCTAGTCATGAAACTACTTTGATTATTACTCCATTCTTTATGCTACCCGTTTGTTTTGTATAAAAGGAAGGGAAAGCAACAAAACAAAAGAATGCTGTTGTTGGTAAGTAGCCGATCAGAGAGAGGGATTGGGTTGTTCATCTTGAATTCAGCTTCATTGAATTTAATTGCTTTTTATTTATTTATTATATAATTTGTAAATTTTTAATCTCTATTACTGTTTTCCCTGTTAGAATGGATATTTCTCTCTTGAATTAAGCCTCATAACATGTTTTAGTCTGTGTATTTGGTTAGACCCCATAGTCTTCTTTGGATTTGATTAGACCTTATAGTCATAAGTGATGCAATTTCCACGCGATGCTACTCCTCATGAAACTATCTCTATGCCACTAGTTTGTTTTGTTGGTGAGTAGCCGATCAGAGAGAGAAGGATGGGTTGTTAATCTTGAATTCAGCTTCATTGAGTTTAATTGATTTTTATTTTTTTTATTTAATTGAAATATTTTTACTACTATTATTGTTTGAATTAAGAGTCATAGCTTGGCCATGCTAGTTTTATAGTGTGCTGATAAATTTCTTCTTTTAGTCGTAACTGATGCAAATTCCAGTTGATGTACAGTGAGTGGAGGACTTATACAATATATTTTCCGGTTTTTATTTGAACCTGCAGCTACATTTAGTGGCTTTGATTTAATATATCTACGTATGTGCAGGTGCAGAAATATTGTGGAGGAACTTTGGTAAAGACTTCGATATCTGTAGAGGAAAAACAATAACATGTTATCTCTGAAGGATTCTCATCCCAAGTATTTCTCATCTATTATGCACTAAGATCAGCGCCTTAAAGAATCTGTATTGTATTTATAAAAAAAAATTTGAAAAGATGCTCTATAAACATAAAGAAAATAGTCTAGCCACACTCGTTTTTCTGATTTTCACCACCTGAATAATCACCACCTCTTAGATCTGCAATTATTCATATGGAGAAATTTCAGATTTAGCTTTCTATTTCTGATAGACAAACACACTTGAAATTGATATAATCACCTGAAATGCGTGACGAATATAGCTCTGAATAGTTGTATCTAGCATAGAGATAGTCTATCTCTACGCGTTCAAAATAATATTAGGGTTTAGGTGGATGAACATCACCCAAACAAACCTAGCCAGTGTAACTTATGAATATGTTTTCTATATCAATATTCTAAACTCGGTCTTTACTTATTTATACATCAATTGTTTTTCATCAGGGCATGACAAATTGGTTCAATGCTTTCTTTAATGGTGGAAGCAAAAAATTTAAATATTTTCTTGTAGTGTTTTATTTCATGGCAGAGTTAAAAGTTTAATGACTTTCTTGTTTCAAGGCAAATACAATCAGATAATTTTCAGTGTGTTTAGGTCTTTTAGTTTTCCTTTTACCCATTTCATTTTTATTTTTAGTTATTTTAAATTTCGCTCATGTGTATAAATATAAATGGTTTTTTATAATTGATTTCAATAATAAGTATTTACTTAGATTTCATACACTTAGACTTTATTTTCATTAGTATACATGTAATTAACTAATTACATTTTAATAAATACATCAATTTATATATTATATTTATTTTATATAATACTTATTATCAATATAGCTATATTATTTATTTTATTATGCACTTTTTTAAATTTTTTTATGGTTTTACATATGTATTTTTTTTTTATAACAAAAGCGGTTATGATATATTGCAGAGCTTAGCAAATTGGAGCTGAAGAGGGGTTACAGTAGCTGTCCAAGATCCCAGCTTCTAAAAGTCAGCAATCCGACAGCGGGCGGAGGAATATCTAACCTGACTACCTTATTAATAACCAATTCATGAAGGCCAACAGCCATAGAGTTGTTGGCAGCCTTATCTGCTATATCATTAAGATTCTAGAGGATATGGAAAGATTCTGGTTAGACGGTCATTTTTACTCCTAATACCTTCATTCAAGGCCTGAATTATTAGCTTGGAATCGCCAAAAACACTAGCTTCACCCACTCCCTTTTCCTTTAGCTGGATGAGGCCTTGCCAGAGACCATAAGCCTCGGCCATATTGTTAGAGTCATAGCCGATGTTCCAGGAGTATTCAGTCACTATTTTCCCTCCCGGATCCATTATCACTCCTCCTCCTCCTGCTTTACCCGGGTTCCCTTTGGAAGCCCCATTGAAGAACAGCTTAAAGATCTTTCTTTCTTTTAACCAGTTCTCAAATTGCGTCTTTTCCATTCTGATCTCCCAGAATTTCAGCTTAATATCGGTCAAGGAATTTACTTCTTTGGTGTTGAGGCTTTGAAGCCAAGTTCTTTCTTTTTCGGTCAGCTTTTCTTTATTGTCCGGGATCTTGGAGATGCTAACTACCTCTTTGAGCAGAGCGTTGATTTTTATTGCAGTCTTCCAGGCTGGCTGGCTTATATCCTGAAAAATTCTATGATTCCTTTCAATCCAGAGACACCAGCAGGTAATTTTGGGGAGCTTCATCCAACAAGCCTTCAGACCTTTTTTGTTAGTGAGCTCGCCCTGGTAAAGACTGTCCTAGCTTAGAAAACAATTTTGGATTCTTTCCGGAAGGAGAGTTCTGTTTCCCCAGCGATTAAGCACTTCGCTCCAGACCGAGGTGGCATATGTGCAGTTTAGAAAAAGGTGGTTGATGTTCTCTACGGCATCAGCGCAGAGAGGGCAACGAAAAGGCCCATCAAAACCTTTCTTAATCAGATTCTCCCCCATGAGAATTTTCCCATGCAGCATTGTCCAGATGAAGTGATCGATCTTTGGCAGCGTTCTGGTGCTCCATAACTGGTTCCAAATTTTCGGGTTGGTCGGCACATTAATTTTGGCTGCAAATCACCTATATCCTTCAGAGGAGGTGTAATTGTCGAGGCCCCATCCCCTTCTGTCTTTAGTGTTCTTGGATAGAGGGGCTTTCCCTACCAAATGATTTAACAACTGGATTTTTTCGTCCTCTAATTCGACCGGGCATAATGGAATTGCCCAACCAGTCCAACGATGGGGTCGTTCAGCCCTCCACGTTGAAATATCCCAGACGGTTCAGAGATCCTTCGAGTCCATCCAGCACTGGAGGTGAATGAGATTTGGAGGCTCTATGCTGAAGATTGCGTCCTCCGAGAGTCTAACGTTTTTTCCATTTCCTGGGACCCAGTGCAGCTGTTTCCTGAAGAGAGGCAGTGCTCTGGTACACAGTTTGTAGATCGGGGAACCTTTTCTATCTGCTTTGTCCTCATCGAGGCATCTGAGGCACTGCCCGGTGAAGTACTTACCTCTTAAAATGCGGCTGCACCAGGTCTGGTTGGAAATCAAGTCCCAGAGCAGCTTGGAGCCTAAGGCCACGTTCTAGATTCTTAAGTCTCTTATATGGAGGCCACCTTCAGCTCTAGGGAGTTTGACAGTTTCCCAATTAACTAGGGCCATGCTTTTTCTTCCATTATCCCCCCTTTGCCAGAGAAAGGATCTGATCAATCCTTCTATCTGGGTGATAATTTTGACCGGAGCAAGCAGTAAAGAACATTGGTAAATCATATAACTATTCAGGATTGCTTTAATGAGAGTTACCTTCCCTGCTAGATTAAGCCAGGCAGTGCCCCAGCCAGAGATTTTCTTTTTGATTTTGTCCACAATTGGGGACCAGACAGAGCTTTTGGAGTTGTTTTTGGAAATAGGGACCCCTAGGTAGGTGAATGACTCCCAGGAGACAACTCTGTCCATATTGAGTGCCCGGGAGATATCAAGCATGTCCTTGGGATTAATATTCCAGCCATAGATTTGGCTCTTCCTTAAATTAAGGTTGCTACTAGAGGCTAGGCAGTAGCGATTGAGTTCCTTCTTGAACTGGCGGGAAATAGTCTGGCTGGCTCCTCCAAGAAGGAGAGTGTCATCTGCGAATTGTGCATGGTAAATGTCTTTGGTGCCTCTAGCCATCCTGATGCCAGGGAGATCCTGATCGTTCCTGGAAGCTTCCAGCTGGAAGCTAAGGACAAAGGCCTGAATGGCGTAAAGCAGAGGGGAGAGCGGGCATCCTTGCCTCAGACCTCTCGTGGCTTGGAAAAAGGGCCCAGCTCTTCCGTTGACTAACGGGGCTATCTAGGGGGTACTGATACAGGCCTTGACCCAGCTGATAAAGTCAGGGGCAAAGCCAAATCTCTGCATCACCTGAAATAGAAAGGGATTGCTGACTCTGTCAAAAGCATTTGCTAAATCGATCTTCGCCACCATTCCTTTGTCTCCGTTCTTCAGGCTTGAGTGGATAGCCTCTTGGACCAGGGTGACATTATCCCCGATCTTTCTACCTTTGACAAAGCCTCCTTGGTTCTTCGAGACTAGATAGGAGAGGATGATTTTGAGTCTGCTCGCCATGACCTTAGTGATTATTTTATAGCCAATGTTGCATAAAGAAATTGGTCTGAACCTGTCGAATGACTTGGCCTTTCTCTCTTTAGGAATGAGGGCCAGGAATGCTGAATTGGTACTTCCTCCTATTTTAGTGCTTCTTTGGGATTTAGAGATCATTTTGAATAAATCCTTTTTGACAATCTCCCAGCATATTTTGATGAAGGAGGCATTGAAGCCATCGGGCCCCGGCGCACTGTCCTCTTCCATGTCGTCGATTGCTTGTTTAATTTATTCCATTGTTACGATTTTGATCAGGTTATTATTATCATGGATCTTCACGGCCTTGGGGACGAGGTTCAGAAGCTCAACGTCTTTCGGAGTTGGCTGAGCCGTGTACAAATCGTGGAAATGCTTGGACACCTCTTTTTTAATTGCTTCATAGTTAGTGATCAGCCTGTCATTGATCTGGATTTCTGTCACTCGGTTATAATTATTTCTCGCCTCAGACAGCTTATGAAAGTAGCTGGTGTTTTTGTCGCCGTCCCTCAGCCATTTGCACCTGGCTTTAGTCTTCCACTAGTCTGACTCCTTCCTGCATGCCTCGTGAAGATCAGCTTGCAGCGTGATCTCTAGATGGATGTCCTCAGCTGCTACGTTCCCTTCCTCCATTTTAGACTGATGAAGTGCTATGTGACAGCGTGGGTTTTGGCTAGGCCGGGTGGGGGAGGCAGCTTGGCCCACGATTTAAGACTCTTTTTAACTCTTCTTAATTTCTCCTCCCAAATGTAGAAGGGAGAGCCCATGACCGGGAGGACCCAAGTGTCGGAAACAAGCTTAAGAAAAACAGAGTTTTTGGCCCACTGTGAGCTGAATCTGAACGGTATTGGCCCGTAGTTTTTGTCAGTCTCCATCTCGAGAAGTATTGGTTTGTGGTCCGATCCTCCAAATGGAAGGATCTTGGAGGACAGTTTCAGATCAAGAAGGAGGAAAATATCCTAAATGAGGAAACGATTGAGCCTGGCAGCTATGTGCCCGGGCCCGGTCCTTTTGTTATTCCAGGTATAATTTCCCAAAGTGGGCTTCACATCAATGAGATTCCAGTCCATTCTGAGGTCATCCACCAATTCTCTGATGGGGTCTCTGACTAATGAAACTCCTCTTTTTCCTTCTTGACTGAGGGTGACATTTAAGTCCCCGGCGAGAACAACGTTTCCCTGCAGATTGCTTCTTTCTTCTCGGAGGAGATTCCAGCATATTTTTTTTTTTTCTGCATAGGAATTTGGAGCATAAATGTTATAAATTCTTACCTGGATGTTTGAATCTTTATGCCTCAAATGAGTGAGGATCCAGGAGGAGTTGTACTTGATGTCAACGGCCTCGTACATCATGTCATCCCACAAGGTGCCTATGCCGCTAGAGGCTCCCCTGGAGCTGATAGTAGCTTTGCCTCTATTCTTCCAGAATTTGGTGCTGATTTGGAGGAATGCTTCTTCCTCCATTTTGGTCTCCTGGATCAGGAGGATGTCTGGATGGTGCAAGGATATTAGATCTCACATTGCTTCTTCCTTAGACTTGCTTCCGAGCCCTCTACAGTTCCAGGAGAGGACCTTCATTACCTACTTTTGGAGGTCAAGGGTATCCCTTTCTGGGCATGCCCCTGATGTCGGGTGTTCCTGGGATTTTTCAACAGCTTTTCCAAGGTTTGCTGGGACCCTTGGAGTTTATCCTTGTAGGTGGCTTGTTCCCTTTCCTCTTTCTTAGATTTCCTGCCTTTGGTTTTGATTAGTTTGGGAGTGGAAATTTCTATTTCCCCTTCCTCTTCTTCTTCTACAGATTCGGGTTCTTCCTCTGATTGGTCTGTGCTTTCTCCTAATTTTGTCTTGAAATTGCCTTCGGATTGATCTTTCTCTTTCGGATCTGAGGTGGCTTCTTCAGGCTCCTTATTGTGCCCGCTGCTGGATTTCTCTGCTTCTTCATTGTGTTCATCCCTAGCTTTGGTAGCATTGCCGAGGTTGGTTAGATCTTGAGACTGTTCAGTGGGTTCTCCATTTGATTCTCCATTTGTTTCTCTGTTTTCCATACCTTTCTTTGGCACCTCGGCAGGAGGATTTCTTGGTTTGTTCCTATTAACCTTGTGCCAGCCCTCTGTCTTGTTTTGATGATTCTCTGGTTTCTTAGGGCAATTACAGATGAAATGCCCGTATTCGTGACAGCCTCGGCACTTGAAGGGGAGCTGTTCGTAGTCCAGCTTTTGGAAATGTGCCCAGTTCCCAACTGTAAGTTTGATAGCTTCTGGCAGTCCGGCTTCAAGGTCTACCTCCACACATATTCGGGCGCAGGCGTATTGGTCCTTAGGGCTGGCCATGTCGATGTAATTCCCCAGGGCATTCCCAATAGCTTGAAGAGATTTTGGGTTCCAGCAGTGCATTAGGAGGTTGGGGAGTTTGACCCAGACCGAAACAGCTTTGGGGATGTCCGCCTCACGATCGAAGTCCGGGGACCAGCCATTGAGATAAAGTCCTTGCGGGCCCATGAAGTATGGCCCATTCCTGAGGCCACATTTTTTGAGATCAGGGGCCTCCAGTTTCTTTGGATCCAGCTATCAGTGGTCTTTGGCGAGGGCCAGAGCCCCGTGAATTGACTTATCAGGGCCCTGTCAGCAAGGGAGAGGGCGACCCAAATTGTTTCTTCCGGCGGGAGAGCAACTTCTGGGACATCTTCGATTCTTTTAATGAATTTCGGGGGTTCTCCTTTGCTGGATCTGTGACTATGCGTGGAGATTAGCCGGTTGAAGGCATCCGAACGTTCAGGGATCGGATCCCTGCTCGCCTCGGTCTCCATCAGTGCCAGCTGATCAGGGCATGACCAGATCGGCCTGCTTCTCCCCAGCAGTGATCAAACTCCTCTCGAGCTGCGTCTAGTCTCGTGCTGCAAGGGACGCTGGGGGCTTCCTTGGGATCGACCAAGCTCGGGCTGCATGCAATCTTGACCAGAGCTCAACGTGAGGGTCGTTCCAATCGGTCTTTTCAATAGACTACATGGTTTGTTATCTTGTGGTTTTACATATGTATTATTTGTTGATATATTATTTTATTTTTTATATCACTTACATATTATTAGTTAAATTTTATTAATTTATTTTTTAGATATAATATAAGTTATAAGTTTGTATAAAATGTTTTATTTTTAATTATACATTTTAAATAATTAAAATTAATATATAAATAATTAAAATTAATATATACTTAATTTTTTTAAATATGTTTTGTAATTTAAGTCATCAATGATATTTTAATTTAAGATTCTTTGTACTTTTACTTGATATGTTTGATTTATATTATGTTTATGTTATTTTTACTCTTAATTGACCCCGTGTTTTGCGATTGTTTCTCAAGTTCTATTTTGTTTGTTACCATTTATGTGGTTACTTCATTATTATAAAGTTAGCACTTCCGTGTTAGTTTATGAAATTTAAATTATATTATATAATAAATTTGTCGTTGAGTAGAATGTAAAAATGTTTTTCTTTGAGTCAAGTATAATTACTTTATAGATGCGATAATTGTGTTTCTCTTTTCGTTGAGATTAATGTATTTAAATTCCGTATTGCATAGATATATTAGTTGATTGAAGTAATTTCTTGGATTTTAATATTGTGTAAATAATTTTAGCTAGATTGATATGTTTTATTTTTTAATTGTATGTGTAGTATGGTTTAATCAATGTTTTTTAGGAGATAAGGAAGTTTCGAGTTTTTTAAGAGATAAGGAAGTTTAAAGAAGTAGATGGGTCGGGAAAGAGGGGGATGTAGAGGAGGAGGGAGAGAAAGAGGAGTGTTACATACCTTAAAACTAATTTTTTTTTTTTTTAATTTCAGCAAAAACATTATGTTAATTTTTATTCTAAAGTTTATGAGCAAGTGGGTCAATGATGACTGTAATTAAAGAATTATTTATTTTAATAATTAATAAAAGGAGACACATATTCAGTGAGTGTTCACTCTCACTAAGAGGATAGAGTAGTTGTAGAAGGATGGTTGACAAGTGGCAGCACTAGCATTCACTTTCTAGTTGTTACAGGAGCATAATCCCTAAAAAAAAGGTCATGTTTCCTCAGAGAGAGAACTGAGCTGGGTGGCTCATTAAATTCCAAAACTAACCAAAAGACCTAGCAAATCTCATATAAACCATCAAATTGAGCAGGAAGCTCACTACTCATTGTATTTTCTAAGAGAATGAACTTTGTGAATGTTGCAAACTGAAAAGTCAGGAACATAAAGAATTTGATGAGGGAATACATAAAGTGATTTGCTGAGGTAAGCCTGCTGTTGAGTGCTAAGTTGTAGAAGTCTGCTGTGTAGCAGAGATCTCCATCCTAATCGTGCAGTCAACAAGATAGGGGATCCTAAGCAAGTGATTTGGTTGCTTTAGGAAAAGGTTGGCTGGAACAATCTCCCTTGGGTGTTAGTCCCTTTTCTACAACACATCCAGGTTCCAACTCTATATCTGTAATATGTTATTTACTTCTCTTTAACTAAGGTGAAATTATTTTGAAATATCGTTAAATGATAGTTATTCAATGATTATTTGATGAAGTATTTGCATTGAAACTGATTGAAAAGGGAATGAGTTTAAAAATTATCTCCTGTATTTTTCCTCTCACCGAAGTGACGTACTCGAGCACATGAAGATATAAATTATGTTGAATAGTAGTATCAAAATGATCGAATGAATATGTATCTTCTTTATTTCGGTGAATAGAAGTAATTGTAAAACGTTACAGTTAAATAAAACGAACTTTCATTTACAGTACCAGTTTCGGATCTAGAATAAATTACATAGTTCTTTCTTTTATATATAAATAAGTTATGCTGAGCTTATGAATAGAGAAGTGGAATCGATCTGGTGGTGGAAGGTCATCTGGAAGATGAAGTGTCTACTAAAAACAAAAAAATTTAGTTGGTTTCTTCTTTCTGGTAAAGCATTGACTTGGGATGTTCTCTGTTCGAGGGGTAGAGAAGGTCCTGGAAGGTGCTTTTTATGCAAACAGAGCTGTGAATCCAATTTTCATATTGCTGTGGACTTCCCTTTTACTCAATCTGTTTGGTCAATTATTGAGGATCATTTGAAGCTTAATAATTTATGGTATGGAGATTCCCTGTCTGCTTGTTTTAAAAACTGGTGCTTTATATCGGATGTGGTTCTTATCAAATCTTTACCTATAATTGTACTCTGGTTTATTTGGAAAGCAATAAATAGGTCTTGTTTTGAGGATCTTGTCACAACCCCTGCACAGGTATCAAGCTACAGTTTGGGTATGATGAAGAATTTACCACAGTCCTTATCTGTGGTCTCTATCAGATCAATTTTTGTGGAAGAAATTGATAAAGCTTTTGCATGGGGTTACTTTTATGGATCTGCAGCTGGGGACCCAATGATTTGTGGGGCTGGAAGTATTCTGTTCATATCTGATATCCATTATGTTTCTTTCAAAGCAGGTTTAGGCTTGGGCACTAATAATTATGCAGAATTATGTGCACTTAAGCTTCTTCTTAGGCTGACTCGGTAGCATAATTTGGATACAATTCAAGTATTTGGGGATTCCCAGTTAGTCATAAACTGGGCATTTGGTAAGTATCGATTACTAAATACTGAATTAGCCATGATTCTTCAAGATGTTCACTGTTTAGCTGACAGTCTTGATTATGTGTCTTTCAAACACATTTATAGGGAACAAAACTACAAAGCAGATACTTTGGCTAAAGAAGGTGGAAGCATTCTTGAAGGATCATGGAGTATTTGTGAATAGAGAGGTACAACAAATGTGGAAACCTTTCAGGTTTTCTAATATGATTCTGTGAGCTTTTGATTTGCAGTTGTATGACTGTATATTGATGATGGCTACTTGCATTTTGTTTTTTACTGATAGTTTCTTGTGAATACTTTGCTGGTTAACTTTGGCGATAATAATGCTTGGGCATTTCTGGATTAAATGACGTGATCAGCTTCCTTTTTTATTTGGTTCCACCTTTGATATATGATGCTCTGGCAGAAATTAATATGCTTCATCTTGCCACTGGTGATTATCAAGCAAATATACTGAGAGCATGACATGTGGGCTGATTGGCCTCTTAATTGGCGCTGAAATGGATATGAATTTTCTTCTCTGGATGGCATGGAAGGCCAATTTATTAGCTGCTATTTTTTTTTCCAGCATTTGATTACAGTTATTGCTTTATCTTGCATGTTGAGACTATTTCAGCCAGCTAGTTATGCTCTGGGCTATTTTGCTTGTGATCACCTTCGTTTCACAGTTGATCTGACCTAATTGATCAGGAATGATGAAAAAAAGTCTGCTATGATCAGACTTGAATGGCTGTTAATACAGGCTTGTTCTTTGATTTCTTTTATGCTGAAAAGTAATGGTAAACATTATGCTCTTTATGAGAAAATTTCTTGTATGTAATGACAACTTTACAGTTGGGTCAGATTTTGGATATGGTAATGGTAATTTGTGCTCTTCATGAGGCAATTATCTGTATGTAATGTCAACTTCATAGTTGGTTTTTTGTATAATGGACCTTTTGGGCCATCTGCTGAATGTGAATAAAATATTTATGAATTTTTTCTTTGGAAAAAAAATATATAAATAAGTTATTTATTCCCAAATCCTTATTTCTCTAAGAGTTTAGCATTATCTCAAATACTCTCTTTATACTAATCTCTTTAATGCCGATTTGTTTCTTCTTAATCAATTCAAGTATTAATCTAGAATAACTAGAGTTCACTTAAAATCATAATAATAAGATAAACTATTAATGTGACACCAAGTTGAGATCATCGGCAAATATTTGCACTCATTACAGGCTTCTGATTTTAAGCTGGTGTTGTTTCTCAAGTATTTATCTATAGAATAAAATATGAAATAGCCTCTTAATTTATTAAATTTATTTTCAACAAAACTTATTTATCGGAGTAAGGCTTACAGATTAAAAAAAAACAACAAAACCTTAGAAGTGTTGATCCAATAGAATAATAACACAAATTACAAATTGTCTTCAAGATAGTCATAAGATTTTAATGCAAGTATGGTTACACCAAGATCTAGGTGCGCAGGAAATTACTGTAGATTCTCATAGAAATGAATATAAACGAAAAAATAGTAACGTGAGAATAAACGGTAATATATGATAAAATTTTATAATATAATTAGTTAGATACAAGAACAAATAAATAAATATATATATACACACACAGTAAATTAACGAATCCAAGTAAGAACACAATTCTTTGATACTTTTACTATACCAAAAAATTCTAGAGTATTTCAATGATTGGATCTCACCTTCCTCAACATCATTATTACAAGTTAAAAATTTTCACGGTCGTTTATAGTATATAAATAAATTATCTGATAGGTATAACTCCCGATTCAATTCTATTCATGGCTAATGCATACATTTATATATTACATATGACGGTTGTATTTCACCTTCTGCCTAGTCTTTTTGGCTTCCTACATATCTATTCAGATTTATTTATTTACAATATATAATCCCGACGGATTATATTCTAACAATCCCCCTCTTAATTTGAAGGGGTGTTCGTAAGTCTGAGCATGTTTCTGAATCTTTCAAACTTTTATCGTCCAAGCGCTTTGGTGAAGATGTCTGCAATTTGATCATTTGTGGAACAATGTCGAAGNNNNTCTCTTTTTCAAATCTTTCTTTATGGATGCTATATAGATCTCATTATTCCCTGTCATCAAAAGATCATCTACGTACACCACAAGATACACAACTGATATTCCTACTTTCTTTATAAACAGTGTTGCATCATCAAGATCAAAATGTTCAAAATTTAACTTCAAAAGATGCTCGATTAACTTTTCATACCTTGCGCGAGTCGCTTGTTTTAGGCCATACAAGGATTTGACAAGCTTGCATACCTTTTGTTCTTTTCCTTTCACAACAAAACCTTCTGGCTGAGACATGAAGACATTCTCTTTCAAGTCTCCATTCAAGAAAGAAGTCTTCACATCCATTTGATGAACTTTCCACCCTTTCTAAGCAGCTAAAGAGAGTAAGGTTCGGATGGTAGCCCATTTTGTTGTAGGAGAAAATGTTTCTTCATAGTCAATTCCTTCCTTCTGTGCATAGCCTTTTGCTACAATCCTCGCTTTGTGCTTGTCAAGTGAGCCATTTGATCTGTATTTGTTCTTGTACACCCACTTGCAGCCAATTGGTTTGGTTCCAACTGGAGGGTCAACCAGCTTCCAAGTTCTATTCTTTATGAGTGCATCATATTCATTCTGCATAGCTTTTTTCCACTCAAATCGAATAGAAGCTTCTTCAAAGGAAGTTGGTTCAAAGTTAGCAGATAAATTAAATTCACAATCAAATGATACATCCATGTCATCACCTGAATTATCTGCTTCTCCTCCATGTATTTACGAACTTCTCGTTCCCGTATTTCCAACTTCATCCGGATGGACACTTTCAAGTGTCTTTGTGGCCCGTTTAGGAATCTTCCGTGATGGTCCTGGTTGATCAGCTAGTGGTGCTTCATCATTGATTGAGAGTCTTTCAATTCTCTCAATCACATAATCCAGTTGAGCCTCTTGTTCAGGTGAAGTAGCAAGAACTTCTTCATGCAGGGGAGTTGGTGCTTCATATGGAAATTCCAAAGGTTGATCCAGAATAGGAATCCCCCCTTCAAGGTTTGGAATTTCATATTCACTTTTAGAATATGTCTTTGGATGAGGATAACTTTCCAAATGATCAAGATGTCTCTCAATGGACTGCTCATTTTTATTAGTTTCAAGAAAAATGACATCTCTGGAAATAACAAACTTCTTGTTTACCTCATCATACAGACGGTATGCCTTGGAGTATTCTTCGTACCCGAGGAAAATACATTTTCTGCTTCAAGCACCAAGCTTGTTTCTTTGCTCCTTTGGAATCAAGGCATAACAGGTGGAACCAAAAACTCTGAGATGCCTGATTAAAGGGAGATGGCCAAACCACATTTCATGTGGAGTCTTGTTATCAAGAGCATTTGAGGGACTTATGTTTCTCAAATAGGCTGCACATTTTACTGCATCACCCCAAAACATTAGTTTTACATTCATGAAAAACATCATTGAGCGAACCATATTCATTATGGTTCTATTCATTCTTTTTGCTACACCGTTTTGTTGAGGATTATAGGGAACTGTAGTCTGATGTGTAATTCCATGTTGGCGAAGATAATCTTCAAAAGCATTTGAAGTGTATTCTTTCCCATTATCCATACGAAGTGTACCAATTTTTGATTGTGCTTGTTTTTCAATCAATGCATGAAAGTCTTTGAATGTTTGAAATGCTTCTGATTTTGTCTTTAAACAGTAAATCCAGCACATTCTTGAGTAGTCATCAACAAATGTCATAAAATACTTATTCCCATTTGCAAAAGGAGTTGGCATTGGGACACATAAATCATAATGCACTAGTTCTAATTTCCTACTTGCTCTGAAATTAGATTCATGGAATGGCAGCTTATTATGTTTCCCTAATATACATGCATCACATTTTTTCTTCTCTTTGGGAATGGTGGGCAAACCAAATACACCATTCTTTCTCAACAAACGAAGACTGTTATAATTTAGATGACCAAATCTTGCATGCCACAATGAACTAGATGACAAATTACCTTCTCCATGCTGAGAGAGGTAGGCATAGTTCTGAACTCTTGCAGATGAACCCTTTAGCTTCAGCAGCTTCCCATCTTCGTATCCATTCATGATGACTTGGTTGTCAGAGGACTTTCTTATTTCTACGATTCCATCAAACATGTGGATGGAATGGCCTCGCTGTCAAATCTCCACCAAGGACAGCATGCTTCTCTACAACTCTGGAAGATAAAGAACATTCTTCAACAAGAAATCAGGGAATCCAGGCATCTTCAGTCAAATGGTGCCCATTCCCTTTGGTTTAATACTTGACTTATCTGCAAAGTAAACTATGCCATCTATTGTTTCATTAAGTTCTTCAAAATAGTATTTTCTAAATGTCATGTGTGATGTTGCACCAGTATCAAGCATCCAACAATATTTGTAAGATGAAAGTGAAGTCATTTCATTAATTCCAATATTACAATGTGCAACAATACAATGAGCAGAATCAAAAGATTTACTAGCATCTTGATTTTTACTGTCATCTTTCTTCTGGTTATGCTTGTATTTGATGGAGTCCCACGAAGCCCAATACTGATCTTATGTGTGCCCAGTCTTTCCACAATGCTTGCACTACAAATCTGATCTTTTGCTGAAGTTGTTTCTGCCCCCTCTGCCTCTGAAGTTTCTTCTTCCTCTGCTTCTCTTGCTGCTTTCTCCTTTGGGATGATCTTTGGATTGGTCTTTGGTGTGGTTCTTTGCTTTTTGAGCAAAGCAAAGTGATTCTCCAGAATGCTCAGTTGTCTTCTTACCAAAGGCTTTCTCTCTGTCAACTATCTTCTCTACCAGGGTGTCAAATGTCAGTGACTTGAACTTGTCACTAGCTTGCAATGACTCAAGATAGTTGGAGTGAGAAGGATACACAGATTTTACAAATGCTGCAAGAGGAAGATCTGATTTCATACCAGAGGCTTGAATCTTGTGCATGATGGCTTTGATTTCAGAGGAAACTAACATGGGTTCATTGTCTTTTACTTCTAAGCTGAATAGTTTTAACATTAGTTGAATAACTTCCATTTTAGAGTGTGCATCATACAGATCTTTTAATGTTTTTAGTGCTTCAAAACATGATTTTGCAGGCAATATGTGCTGGCTCACCTCTTCATTGACTGTGGCAGTGATTACCGCTAAAGCTTTCTTGTCTTTTGTTCTCCAAATGGCCTTCTCTTTCTCAGATTATGGAGGTTTTGGGTCTCTGGTTATGGTCTTTCCAGCTGCTGTCTCTATTGTGGTACCTTCACAAATGTTGTCCCAAAGGTCATTGTAAATGAAGGAAGATTTGATATTCCTCCACCATTTTGAATAAGTGTCTTTTCTAGTGAGAGTGGCACCAACTATAGATGCTATAGATTGCATCTTTTACAAATGTTAGTGTAATTTACAATAATGACAAAGAGAAATAGAAAAAAACAATAACCTTGCAAGTCTACAGTCTCTGCCAAGGTAAATACAATGCAAGTTTATAGCATACACAGGTTTCTTCAATACAAAATATATCAGTCACTAGCAATATATTAGTTTGAGTATTAGAATTTTGAATATTGAGATCAGTCTTCAAGTAGGTCTTCAATAGGCTGTAGCAACACAGGCTCGCTTGATACGTAGGCAACTCCACAGGTTCAGCAGCATTTCAGGAAGTAGACAACAGCATGTATACACCAGCAACATAAAAAAGTTTCCAGACTCCACGCAGTATATATATACTCAATGCATATATACCACAATCACAGGCCGCAACATATATTTATTTCTCCACACTAATCATAACTCATACTCAACAATATCAGGCTCATACATCAGCAATACTTCTTATATGATTATTCTTCAACGCAATATATATATGATCAGTCTTCAATCAATCTCAACGGAGCCTTTAAAAAATGTAGTCTAGTCATGCAAATATATTCTTCCAAACAAAGGAGTAATGGATGAGAGAGAAAGCAAAAGGGTCGGTCACTATTTCCTGCTCTAATGGAGAGCACGCGCTGTCATGAAGTTGAAGAGAAATATTCAACCAATTCACGCAGAAGCAATAAGCCGTAACTCTTCAATGCTATAAAAAATTAAACTCTTGTCTTGAATCTTTTGTTTCTCCATCGGGGTATGCAGCAACCACAGAATGTCTCCCATGCACAGTCACGGTCTCCAACAATTCAACGATGAGGATGAAGACGTGGTTGGATTACGGTTAGGATTCAATCCAGGGATCCATGCACTTGCAACGTCTCACAAGGATGAAGAGTCTCACAACAATGAAGTGTAGAGTCTCACAATAAACTTCTCGCATAAAACTAGGGCATAATTAGGGTTTATGCATCTCCATAGCAATGATCAGATTTGCAGTCTCCACGCAGATACTACGCAGGCCTCTTGAAGAGAATAGTCTCCACGCATAACTGAGGTAATAACGGAGGTCGCAGCTTGTGCTGGGAGTGGCACACGATCCTCTCAACACAAACATGGAGGATGACGAAAATACCCACAGCAGCAGACATGAGTTTAGGGTTTCAGTACACCAAAGGGAGCCCACAAAAATTAGGGTTTAAGACAAATCCATCTCTCAAATACATCATACCATAGGTCGGAGCTTCACAAGGAATTCGTAGCATATATCAAGAGATATCAACGTAGTACTATTTCTCCAATACTACAGTCTTCAAATTATAAACTCAATCATGAAATCACAGCTCTGGAATTGTAATGCACATAACACGATAAAGGAGAAGAGAACTTTTGCAGATGGTATCATTCCTCAATGCAGGTCGAGAAGAGAGCAGTCTGGAAAATGAGGCAAATGAGAAGAGAATAATGCATACAAATGAATGTGCACAGGTTGGCAAAGAGAAACGCATGCAAATGGCAGACTGACGGAGCAGGCAGTCTGGCAATGGACTGGCAAGCAGAATGCCAGGACTAAAATACAGCAGGAAGGAGTTATGGCAAATAGCCAAGCTCTGATACCACTGATAGGTATAACTCCCAATTCAATTCTATTCATGGCTAATGCATACATTTATATATTACATATGACGGTTGTGTTCACCTTCCGTCCATCCTTTTCGGCTTCCTACATATCTATTCAGATTTATTTATTTACAATATATAATCCCGACGAATTATATTCTAAGATTATCGAAACCCTAAAAATAAATTTTTTTATTATACATCAAGTGCACAGGGTAAGTTCAACTGCAATTAGTAAATAAGGGTAAACAGTAATAATTATTGACAGTTGGCTCCTCACCCTTTGCAACAGTTTTTAACTAAGAATCTATTTTTGTAAACCCTCATAAGATCGCTAGCTATCGATGATAGTAATAAGGCCTCACTACTTCTATTTTTCTTTTCAAGGAAAATGACAGTAGGAAAATTCTTGACTGTATATTTACATACAAACAATGAACCTTTAAATAGGCTGAAAAAACATTTCACTAGATTCCAAACTTTTCTTATCTAGTTTAATAAATTAAGCTACAATATTTATAACATGTTCATAGGATTATAATCCCTCATGAGTCTCAACCATAAGAAAAACCATTATTGATTTCAAAATACGATAGGCATTATAGAAAAGAGACCATACGGTCGGTAATTAATATGAGAAAAATATAACCCTCACGACCTTTTTCTATAACCTTATAAATTGTAGAATAAAAATTGATTTTATAGAATAACTGTTACACAAAGTAGTATTGTATACACACATATATATATACATACATACATACCTACACACAGATAATGAAATTCCAGTATTAAAACCCCCCACAAAAGCTTAACTACCGAAGGAATAGTGTCACTTTCAAGTTGACATTTAGGTGTAAAGAGGATGCCCCATGGCTATGGAATTAAACGCACATATAAGACTAAGTCTTGTTTCACATAGTCATTTTTTTTTAATTAGAGATTACAGTATCGAATCTTTGTAGGTTCTTACCCTAGTAAAAACAAGTTTATGACCAAACAAAACTTCATAACCAGAAGTATGTGGCATAATTGAAGACTCCACAAAGTTTGGAATAACCCTTGCACACATACTTTCATTTGTAACACTCAGGAATAGGGAATAAATCACAAACTTACAAATTTGTATACACCTCAATTTATTACATTTTATCCACAAAGTCCTCAAAGGAGGAAGCCGTGATCTTAGCGGATGCAAAGTCTCTATGGATAGATTTTTCCAAGAAGTTTTTATTATAGAATTCCAACCAGGAAACCACCTACACATACATAAAATACATAATTTAAAATAATTTTTTATTTTATATAGACTATGATTAAAATAATAATATTTTATTTTATTTTATTTTCTGTAAATGACACAACAGTGGAGACATTTACCTCATCGACGTTGAAAATCTTCAACCTAATTGAAACCAGAATGAGAACTCCATCGATGTGATTTTTTAGGTTGGACCATGTTAAAGACAACTAAGGTACAAGGCCTTTGGCTTCTTCCTCTCCTTTTGCAAACTATAAATTAACAAAGTTGAGCGATGGAGGGTGTGATGCAAAGACAATAAAGAATTTATCATCAACTCCTCTAAAAGGACAAGTAAACTGTTTATGACATATTTAAAACTTAGGGTTTTGAAATCCTTCCTCTTCTTGCCATATCGAGGAGTTAATGCACTCACATGGGATACATGTGAACGGCTATGAGTCGCAACCCTTACACTTCCTTTTCATCGACATATGTCCGAAGGGTTGAATGTCAGAATCATCACACTTTTTGTGTATAGTATTATCTCCTAGAATCTCTTTAGATATGCTTTGCAACTATTATTATAATGTCCATGATATCTCCTATCCAAGTTGGAGTCTCACAAAGTATAAAGTATGTGTAGGCATACTGCTTATGTTCTTATGTTAGGACTTTACTATGGTAAGGTAGATGGACTATAAGCACTTAGTATAAAGATTCAAATCCATGTTCCTATATGGGTTACTATTTCCCCAAAACAAGAAGACCCCAAACACCTGCGCAACAGAAATTAAAGTTTCATGCATTATTTGTAAAGACTAAGTAATACCATGAACCTTGACCCTTTAAACAACTCTTAAGAAAAAATGAAAAAGACGTTAAATAGTATATAACTTCCAAAACAAATTACTATCACCACATAGTGTCAAACACAATATTTACTTAGTATCGAAGAGGGTAGTGTAAAGAGATAATCATAAGATGTAAAGTATGCATATGATGTTTTAAACAACATAGACTCGATAAAAGAGTGTGATTGAGTTATAAGAAGGATGAGCAATAACATCTATCTAAATGAATTTCTAAGAAATTCTATAATTATATACAGTAATTTTTTTTTTATTTTACAAATTTTAGAGATGTTACATGTGGTATCAGAGTGCATGTGGTATCAAAGCGAGATTCCAACACTAGGCCTGATAGGATCACTCAGCTATAAAGAAAAACAATGTACTATTTTTTTATTTTTTATTTTTTATTTATTTATGTACAAAAATATAAAACATGTTTTGTAGAAAATGGATAATGCTGAAGCATCTGCTGAGAATGGTCTTCAACCCAATAACACTGACAAGTTTTATGTAGATTTGAATAACCTAGAATTACTACAAACAATTAGAGAGTTGAAAAATGACCTTCAAAATGTGAAACAACTTAATCAAATAATTTTATAGTTGAATGAATATATATTGGACAAAATAAATAATGAGGAAAAAGATAGAAGAACTGCAATCAAAATTGATTCTAAAACAATGTCCTATAAACATAAAGGGAAGAAATCAAAGTATCATGATAGTGAATCATCCTGAGAGGTTAAATCAAGGTCACGTAGGGAAAGACAAAGATACATAAGTGGAAGCAGTGAAAGTGATCGAAAACCTAGAAGAAAGAAGTATAAACCCTACAAAGAGATTTCTGGAGAATTCAAAAAAAAAAAATCCTCCCATGTTCAACAAGGAATAAGAGAAAGGAGAGGAAGCAAAAGCTTGGATTTCAGGCATGAAGAAATACTTCCAAATTTACAACTATTCTGGACAGATTAAAGGCGAGAATGGCTATTTACAATTTGACCAAAAAATCCAACATATGGTGGCAAGATATAAAGAGATTCAAGAATATGAAAGTGAAGTATTTAACTTGGATAGTTTTTAAGAATTAATTCAAAAGAAAGTTTCTGTCTGAACAATATTATGAGAAAAGATCCAAGGAGTTCTATGATTTAAAACTAGGTTCCATGTCCATGAAATAATTAAGCAATAAGTTCTTAGGTATGCTAAGATACGTATCTTACATAATAGATGGAAACCCTAAAATTCAACAATTTTTAAGCTATTTACCTACTAGATTCAAACGTAGGATTGAGTTAGACAATTCAAAAACCTTGGAAGAAGCTATGAGAAAGGATGAATTTTGTTCTGAATAGAGCAAGACAAGAGAAATTATGTCTAATTGGAATACTAAAAAGACACATCAATTTGATTAGAAGAGAAGAGGATTCACATCAAAAAATAGTTTTGGGATTAAGTCTTAGAACTTCTCGAAAAACAACTTTCATAAATTGATTTTAAGAATAAAATACCTGAGAATACCGTAGCATCAAAAGGGAAGGATATGTATAACAGTTTTGTTAGAAATACTAAACAACAGGAACCTATCAAATGATGGGAACACAAAGGACCACACTATGCCAAATATTGTCCGAACCGAAAAGAAAACATCAGCAACATACACACGGTCGAGCAAGAAGAAACATTTGGGGATGTGGCCAAGGAGATGAATAGGATAAATGCAGCTCTAGAAAATGTATAGGCATATCACGAGACTTCTATGGTAGAAGTGTAAGGTATGATCCAAAATTTCTTATTTTCCATCTTAATTGATCCAGGATCTAGTTTAAGTTATATATCTCCTAGAATAGTGGAAAAGTGTAAATTGTCTTTACAAAAGTTTGAAAAATCATGGATGGTCTAGCTAGCTAGAAGAACTAACAGAAAGGTAGCATACTATGTTGAAAGCTATAATTTGATGATGAATCAGTTTGAAACTCACGTCAAACTAAATGTGTTACCTGTAGGTTCTTATGATGTCCTCATAGGAATGGATTGGATTGAAAAACACCAAGTGATTTTAAACTGTTTTCAAATTTTTTTTACATGTTTGAATAAGGAAGGAGAAAGAATTACTGTCACAGGAATTCCTAGGAAGATATGTGTTAGATGAATTTCAACCTTACAAATGAGAAAGGTTGTAAGGAAGGGTTGTAAAGTCTTTGTTGTGCACATTATAAATAATGAAGAAGTTAATAAAGAAAATAGACTAGGATTTGAGGATATCCCGATCCTACAAGGTTTCGTGGATGTATTCCTCGAAGAAATTCGATGATTACCTCCTAAATGAGATCTGGAATTTATAATTGAATTAATACCCAGAGCGAGACCTAATTCGAAAGCTTCCTATTGAATGAACATCTTGGAGCTGAATGAACTAAAATTACAATTACTAGAGTTAATAGACAAACATTATGTACGACCAAATGTATCCCCTTGGGGAGTACCATTCTTTTTTGTTAAAAGGAAAGATGCTACTCTATGTCTATGCATAAACTATCATTAACCTAATAAAATGATGATTATGTATAGATATCATCCACCCTGCATTGACGATATGTTCGATGAGATACGTGGAGAGATGATATTCTCTAAAATCGACTTAAGTTATGGTTATCACCAGGTTAGAATTAAAGATGAAGACATCTTTAAAACTACTTTCAGGACAAGATACAAGAACTATGAATTTGTGGTTATGCCCTTCTGGCTGGAAAATGAACTAGCAACCTTCATATGCTTAATGAACTATGTTCTAAGTAAGTACCTAGATAAATTTGTAGTCATCTTTATAGATGACATATTAATTTATTCTAAGAAAAAATAAGAGCATGATGAACACATAAAGATAATTTTAGAAGTGTTAAGAGAATATCAGCTATATGCTAAGTCCAACAAATGTTATTTTTATAAAGATAAAATACAATATTTAGGACATGCCATATCTAAAGAAGGGATATCGGTGGACCTAGATAAAATAAAAGCTATAATTGACTGCCTTGTTCTGAAGGAAGTAACCGATATACTATCCCTTATGGAGATAACACATTACTGCAGAAAATTTATTGAAGTATTTTCAAGGATTGCAAATCTCATAACTTCATTACAGAAAAAGTTAAGAAATTTGTTTGGGATCAGAAATGCCAAGAAAGTTTTAATAAATTAAAGGAATTATTAACTACTGCACTCATCCTAAAAATAACAGACCTAGAAAAAGACTTCGTCGTATGCACTAATGCATGCAACGAAGGATTGGGCGGGGTACTGACATAGGAAGGTCATTCAATCACATAACAATCAAGAAAATTAAAAAATCATGAAAAGAACTATGCAACTTATGATTTAGAGTTGGCTACAATAATCCACGCTTTAAAAATGTGGCGTCATGGTTTAATAAGTAAAAGATTTCTGCTAATGTCTGATAATAGAAGTCTAAAATATCAGTTTGATCAGCAAAATCTAAATGCAAGGAAAGCTAGATGGATAGATTTTCTTAGTGAATATGATTTCAAAATAAAACATATTAAAGGGAAAGAAAATAAAGTGGTTGATGCCTTGAGCAAGAATGCAGTAAAAAGTTTTGTAGCTGCCATTAGCAGTTATAAAACTGATTTGGAAGATAAATTGGAAGAAGGAATAAAGCGGGATCCAGAATACCATAATTTAAAAGAAAAGATAACTTAGAATACATTTGAAAATATAATTAAAAATTATAGTTTTAATGAAAAATGTTTAATACTATTTAAGAATGGACTTTATGTACCAAATATACCAAAATTTAAGCTACTGATTCTGAATGAAATTCACAAAAGTCCTTACTCTAGAAATCTAGGGTATCAGAAAATTATAACTATGTTAAGAAAAGAGTACTTTTGTATTAACATGAAAAGTGAAGTTGCTGAATTTATAGGTAGGTGTATCAAATGTCAGCAAGTAAGATTTGAACCTCAACACCTAGTGGGACTTTTACAACCATTACCAATTCCAAATTGAAAATGGGAAGTCATCGATCTTGACTTTGTAATTGGTCTACCTAAAAAATAGAAGCAGAATGATTCAATAATGGTAATTGTAGATAAATTTTGTAAAGCAACCCACTTTATTCCTGTTAAGAGAACTCATACAACTGCTAATATTGCTAATATTTTTATGAAAGAAATATTTTGTCTGCATGGAATTACAAAGGTAATAATCTCTCACAGACATCCCAAATTTACTGGTAATTTTTGGAAAAAATTATTTTAAAGAGTTAAATACTAAATCGAATTCCAGTACTTCTTATCATCCGCAAATAGATGGACAGATGAAATTATTCAACCAGGTATTAGAAGACATGATACGAATGTATGTTAAAGACTATCCCAACAAGTGGGAAGACTATTTGCATTTGTTTGAATTTGCTTACAATAACCATTATCAAGATGGAGAAAATTTTAGTCCTTTTGAAATATTATATGGTAGAAAATGTAACACTCCTATTACATGGAGTAATCCAGTATACAGGTTGATGTGGGGACTTGACATGTTAAAATAATTGGAACTAACAATGAAATGGGTACAAGGAAACTTGAAAACCGCTCAAGACAGGAAAAATAGTCATGCTGACCTTAAAAGAACTCCAAATGAATTCCAAGTAGGTGAGCATGTGTTTTTTAAGGTGAAACTAAGGAATAGCTCCTATAAACTAGAGACTTGTGCTAAATTAGTACCCAGTTATTGTGAACCCTTTGAGATATTGGCAAGAGTGGGTCCAGTGGCTTATCAACTAGCTTTGCCACATATTCTCAGGATACACAATGTTCTTCACATTTCTATTTTGAAAAAGTATATACATGATGCTACTCATGTGATTGACTGGAATGTAATCTAGGTAGAACTTGAAGGATATTTTTTGGTGGAACTGGATTGTATTCTCGACAGAAGGGAATTTTTTTTTCAAAATCGCACCATTGGATAGGTAAAGGTGCAGTTGAAACACCTCAGTCCAAATGAAGCGACCTAGAAACTGAAGAGTGATATGTGGGTGGCATATACGAATTTGTTCCAAGAAGTCTCAGAATAAATTAAGC
This sequence comes from Pseudotsuga menziesii, assembly GCA_001517045.1. Taxonomy (NCBI): domain Eukaryota; kingdom Viridiplantae; phylum Streptophyta; class Pinopsida; order Pinales; family Pinaceae; genus Pseudotsuga; species Pseudotsuga menziesii. The sequence continues at coordinate 79,872 of LPNX010697160.1, forward strand.
AACATCGAGGATGATTTTGAGCTTAAGGGGGATTGTTTGTAACATACACCAAAACTGAAAAATAAATATTTATGATTTATTTCAGCAAAAAAGTTATGTTAATTTTTATTGTAAATTTTATGACCAGGTGGGTCAAGGATGACTATAATTAAAGAATTATTTATATTAATAATTAATAAAAGGAGACACCTATTCATGGGAGACTATTAAATGAGTGTTTACTGCCCACTAGGAGGAAGGAGTAGTTGTAGAAGGCTGGTTGACAAGTGGTAGCACTAGAATTTACTTTCTAGCTGTTGCTAGAACATAATCCCTAAAAACATGGTCATGTTCCCTAAGAGGGGAAACTGAGTTGGGTGGCTCATTAATTTCAAAAATTGTTCCAGAGACCTAGGAAATATTATATAAAGCATCAAATTGAGGAGGAGGGTCACTACTCATTCTGTTTTATGAGAGAATAAACTTTGTTAACGTTGCAAACTGAAAAGTCAAGAACACAAAGAATTTGATGAGGGGATAACTAAAGTGATTTTCTTCCTTATGTCTGCTACTAAGTGCTAAGTTGCAGAAGTCTGCTGTATAGAAGAGATCTTTGTCCTGGTGGTGCAGTGAGAAATCTTAGGGGTCTTAAGAAAGTGATTTTGCTACTTTAGGAAATTTTTGGGTAGAACAGTCTCCCTTGGTTGTTAGTCCCTTTTCTACAACACATCCAGGTTTCAACTCTATATCTGTAATACGTTATTTAATTATGTTTCTCTAAGCTCAAATTATTTTCAAATATGGTTTTAATTATAAATGATAGTTATTCAATGATTATTTGATGAATTATTTGCATTGAAATTGATTAAAAAGGGAATGCGTTTAAAAATTATCCCCTGTATTTTTCCTCTCACTGAATTGACGTACTCCAGTAGAGGAAGATATACATTATGTTGAATAGTAGTATTAGAATGATCAAATGAATATGTATCTTCTTTATTTTAGACAATAGAAATAATTGTAAACTGTTTGTAATTTAATGTTAATGAGAATATCTGGTATTTAGTTTAGATACAATTATAGCTCTGAATTCATTAGATAAACCTTTACAGTTAAATAAACTGAACTTTTATTTACATTACAAGTTTAGGATCTAGAATAAATTACAGAGTTCTTTCTTTTATATATAAATAAGTTATTTATTCCCAAATCCTTATTTCTCTAACAGTTTAGCATCATCTCAAATACTCTGCTTATAATAATCTCTTTAAAACCGGTTTTTTTTATCCTTAATCTATTCGAGTATTAATATAAAATAACTAGAGTTCACTTAAAATCATAATAATAAGCTAAAATATTAACGTAACACCAAGTTGAGATCATCGACCAATCTTAGCACTAGTTACATGCTCCTATTTTAAACTGGTGTTGTTTCTGCAGTATTTATCTACAAAATAAAATCTCAAACAGTTTCTTAACTTATTAAATTTATTTTGAACAAAACTGATTAATCAGACTAAGGATTGCAGTTTTAAAACAAAACAACAAAACCATAGAATTGTTAATCCAATAGAATAATAACACAAATTACAAATTGTCTTTAAGATACTCATAATATTTTGATGAAAGTATGGTTAAACTAATATCTAACCGTGCACGAAATTACTACAGATTGTCATAGAAATGAATATAAACGAAGAAATAGAAATGCAAGAATAAACCATAATATATGATAAAATTTTACTATATGATTAGTTAGATACAAGAACACACACACATGAAATTAACGAATCAAAGTAAGAACAAAACTCTTTGATACTTTACTATTTATAGGGGAAAGTAGTTTTAGGAAATACGATTTTTTTTACAGAAAATAACTTATACTGAAAATTCAAGAATATTTTGATGCTCAGATCTCACCTTCCTCAACATCATTGTTACAAGTTAAAAAATTTCATGGTAATTTATAGTATATAAATAAATTATCGAAACCCAAAAACTCATTATTTTTATTATACATCAAGTGAACGTAGTAAGTTCAAATGCAATTAGTGAATAAGGATAAACAGTCATATTTATTGACAGTTGGATCCTTGGAATTTGGAAACATTTTTAACTAAGAATCTATTTTTGTAAACCCTCACAACATTGCTAGCTATCGACGATAGTAATAAGGCCTCATGGATTTTTTTTTCCCATCAAAACACCAGTAGAAAAATTCTTTATAGTATAGTTAAATACAAACTATGAACCTTTAAACAAGCTGGAAAAGCATTTCAGTAGCTTAAAAAATTTTATTATCTAGTTTAAGAAATTAAGATACAATATTCTTAAAATGTTCGTAGGCTTATAGTCCCTTACAAATCTCAACCGTAATAACAACCATTACTCATTTCAAAATACGACAAGAATTATAGACAAGAGACCTTGCGATCTTTTAGAAATATGAGCAAAATAACACTAAGGCCTTATGGCCTCTTTCAATAACCTTACAAATTGAAGAAGAAAAATTGATTTTATAGAATAACTATTACACAGAGCAGTATTGTCATATATATATACATAGTCATGTTCTTACTTAAGTAATGATATTTCAGTATTAAAAACCCTCACGAAAGATTCACTACCAAAGTAATAGTGTCACTTTCAATATGATAGCCAGGTGTAGAGAGGATTCCTCATGGATATGAATTTAAACATAGATATAAGACTAAGTCTTGTTTCAAATTGTCACTTAAAAAAATATTATCATAGATTACAATATCGAATCTTTTCAGGTTCTTACCCTAGTAAAACCAAGTTTATAACCAAATAAAACTTCAAAAACAGAAGTATGTGGCATAATTTAAGACTCCACAAAGTTTGGAATAACCCCTGCAGACATACTTTCATCCCCAACACTCAGGAATAGACGATGAAACCCAAACTTACAAATTTGTATACACCTCATGATATTACTTTTTATCCACTAAGTCGTCAAAGGGGTGAATCCATGATATTACTGGCTGCAAACTCTCTACGGATTGCTTTTTCCAAGAATATTTTAGTACATAAGGCCAACTAGGAAACCACCTACACATACATATGATACATAAGTTAAAATAATTTTTTATTTTATATAGACTATGATTAAAATAAAATTTTCTTTAAATGAAAGAGCAGTGGAGAGATTTACCTCATCGGCTTTGAAAATATTTAACTTGATTGAAACCAAAATGAGAACTCCATTGGCATGATGCTTTATGTTGGACTGTGTTAAAGAGGATTGAGGACCAATTCCTTTAGCTACTTCTTGTCCTTTTGCAAACTCTAAATTGAGGCATGATGAAAAGACAAGAAAGAAGTTATCATCAACTCTTCCAAAAGGATAAGTAAAATATTTAGGACATATTAAAACCTTATTGTTTTTAAATCCTTCCTCTGCACATGTGTTAGATGAAAATACACATCTCTTGTGGATAAGAGATGGTTCCCTAGATCTGAATGGTTCAAGTTTGGAACAAAACACAAACACCAAATGTTAAACTTCCCGTATATCTGGTTAATCAACTGAATGGAATTCCATAACACTTCTCTCAAAGTTCGTCCTTGCTATCCCCATAGAATAACCTGTAAAAGATGGAAAACAACAAGAGAAACATGATATCATATAATATAATAAACTAGATCTATGCTTGTGACCAAGGAATCAAGCAATATAAACACATGAAACAATAAATATGGGAAAGAAAAGTCATTTTTTTATTAATAAATGATTGGAGAGACTACAACCTTCATTTCTTGGTGTTGAGAGTTCCTTCCAATGTCTCTATACCTCTAACTTCACATTGCCTCCAAAGACTTAAGAATTATTTTGACAGATTTTGGGTATGCAACACAATTCTTTCTCCTTTTACCCATGGGGGCTGAGCCAGTATTTAAAGGCATGGGAGGATAGGTATGGTTTATGATATTATGGGTGAGGTGGAGATTAGATCCTAAAAGGGAGGATATTGCACTGCAGCTGGTCCTCAACCATAGGGATGAGGCTCCATGGAGGTCACCTTTGAGAATAATCTCGAATCTTCTCTTTTTTCCTTGAAAAATTGAGCACCGCTCTTCCAATGAAGAAAATAGGTGCTGCTAAGGGGGAACCTCTTCTTGCACTAAGGTTAGGAGCAGTGGCACCACTTCTTGCTCATGTATCATGAGAGGTCCCACCATAGCACCACCTTTTATCAATGGAAGAGGACCATTACTAGCTCAAAACAAGGAAAAATTGCAATGGGATGTATTTTCTTGTCATTTATCTAGGGAAACTCTGAGGGATTGGAGAAAAAAAGGGAATACCTATCTCATAACATGATGGTGATGATATTTCGGTGTAACACTTCCATTTGGAGGAGTTAATGTAGTCACATGTGCCACATGTAAAAAACTGTGACTCACAACCCTTACACTTCCTTTTCATCGACATCTGTTCGAAGGATTGAGTGTCAGTCTCGTAACACTTTTCGTGTATAGTATTCCCTCCTAAAATCTCTTTACATAGGCTTTGCAAGTGTTATTATAATTTTCATGATATCTCCTATCCAAGGTGGAGTCTCACAAAGTCTAAAGTATGTGTAGGCATAATGCTTATTTTTTTAAGTTAGGACTTTAGTATGCTAAGGTAGATGGAGTATAAGCACTTAATATAAATATTCAGAGCCATGTTCTAGTATGCGTTACTATTTCAAAAAATAAGATGACCCCAAACACCTGCGCAATAGGAAATTAAATGTTCATGCATGAGTCACAAAGACTAAGTAAGACCATGAATCTTGACCCTTTAAACAACTCTTAAGGAAAAATGAAAAAGACGATAAACAGTATATAACTTCCAAAACAAATTACTATCACCATATAGTTCCAAACACAATATTTACATAGTATCGGCGAGGGTAGTATAAAGAGAATATCATATGATGTAAAGTATGCAGATTACATTTTAAACAACATAGACTCGACAAAAGAGTGTGATTGAGTTATAAGAATGATGAGTAATAACATCTATCTAAATGAATTTCTAGGAGATTCTATAATTATATGCTGTAATTTTTTTTATTTTATTTTACAAATTTTAGAAATATTACATGTGGTATCAGAGCGAGATTCCAACACTAGTCCTCACAGGCTTACTCGCTTATAAAGAAAAACAATGTACTAATTTATTTATTTCAGTACAAAAATATAAACCTTGTTTTGCAGGAAATGGATAATGCTGAAGCATCTGCTGAAAATGGTCCTCAACCCAATAAACCTGACAAATTTTATTTAGATTTGAATAATCCATAATTACTACAAACAGTCAGAGAGTTGACGGATGAAAAAGATTTTTTCTTGGCTATCAGGAATGAAGAAATACTTTCAAATTTACAACTATTCTGATAGATTAAAGGCCAGAATGGATATTTACAATTTGACCAAAAAAGATGACATATGGTAGAGAGATATAAAGAGAGTCAAGAATCTGAAATTTTTTTATTTAACTTGGATATTTTTTAAGAAGTACTTCAAAGGAAAGTTTCTCTCTAAACAATATTATGACAAAAGAGCCAAGGAGTTCTATGATTCAAAACTGGGTTCCATTTCAATGAAATAATTTAGTAGCAAGTTCTTAAGTATGCTAAGATACATACCATACATAATAGATGAAAAGCCTAAAATTCAATGGTTTTTAAGTTGTTTACCTGCTAGCCTCAAATATAGGATTGAGTTTGACAATCCAAAAACCTTGGAAGAAGCTATGAGAAAGGTTGAATTATGTTATGAATAGAGCAAGAAAAGGGAAAGTATGGCTAATTGGAAGACTAAAAAGACAAGTCAATTTGATCATAAGAGAAGGGGATTCAATTCAAACAAGAGTTTTGGGAGTAAGTCTCAGAACTTATCCAAAAAAAACTATTAGAAAACTTATTTTAAGAATAAAATACCCCAGCATAGTGAAACATCAAAAGGAAGGGATATGTCTAACACTTTTGTTAGAATACTGAACAAAGATAACCTGTCAAATGCTGGGAATTACAAGGACAACACTATGCCAAATACTATCTGAAATGAAAAGGAAACATCAACAACATACACATGGTCCATGTAGAAGAAATATTTGGTGATGTGACCAATGAGATGCACTGGATAAATGCAGCTCTGGAGAACCAACAGGAAGATCACCATACTTCTATGGTAGAAGTGCAAGGTATGATCCAAAATTTATTTTTTTCCATCTTAATTGATCAAGGATCTAGTTTAAGTTATATATCTACTGGCATAGTGGAAAAGTTTAAATTGTCTTTACAAAATTTTGAAAATCCTGGCCAGTCCAGCTAGCCATAGGAACTAAAAGGAAGGTAGTAAACTATGTTGAAATTTGTAATTTGATGATGAATCAGTTTGAAACTAATGTCAAACTAAATGTGTTACCTTTAGGATCTTATTAAGCTCTCATAGGAATGGATTGGCTTGCAAAACACGAAGTGATTTTAAATTGTTTAAAAAAAACTTTTACTTATTTAAATAAGGAAGGATAAAGAATTACTGTCACAAGAATTCCTAGGAAGATATATGTTAGACAAATTTTAGCCTTATAGATGAAAAAGGTTGTAAGGAAGGGATATAAAGTATCTGCTATGCACATTATAAATAATGAACAAGTTAATAAAGAAAATAAACTAGGATTTGAGGATATCCCGATCCTGTAAGATTTCGCGGATGTATTCCCGAAAGAAATTATAGGATTACCTCCTAAATGAGATCTGGAACTTAAAATTGAATTAGTACCTGGAGCAATACCTAATTCAAAATCTCCCTATCAAATGAACACCTTGGAGCTGAATGAACTAAAATTACAATTATAAGAGTTAATTGACAAACATTATGTAAGACTAAGTGTATCCCCTTGGGGAGCACCGATCCTTTTTTTTTAAAAGAAAGACGATACTCTACGTCTATGGATATAATACCATAAAATTAATAAAATGATGATTAAGAATAGCTATCCTCTGCCCCACATTAATGATCGGTTCGATCAAATATGTGAAGTGACGATATTCTCTAAAACCAACGTAAGGTTAGGTTATCACCAACTTAGAATTAAAGATGAAGACATCTTTAAAATTTCTTCCAAGATAAGATACAAGCACTATGAATTTTTGGTTATGCCCTTCGGGCTGACAAATGCACCAAAAAAATTCATGTTCTTAATGAACAATGTTCTAAGTAAGTACATAGATAAATTTGTAGTCGTCTTTATAGATGACATATTAATTTATTCTAAGACAAAACAAGAGCATGATGAACACCTAAAGATAATTTTACGAGTGTTAAGAGAACATCAACTATATGCCAAGTTTAGAAAAATGTGATGTTTATAAAGATAAAATAAAATATTTAGGGCACGTCATATCCGAAGAAGGGATATCGATGGAACCGGATAAAATAAAAGCTATAATTGATTGGCCTGTTCCTAAGGACGTAACCAATGTAGGATCCTTTATGGGGATAACAAGTTACTACATAAAATTTATTGAAGGATTTTCAAGGATTGTAAATCCCATAACTTCATTACAGAAAAAATGTAAGAAATTTGTTTGGGATCAGAAATGTGAAGACAATTTTAATAAATTAAAGGAATTATTAACTATTGCACCCATCCTAAAAATAGAAGAACCAAACAAAGACTTCGTCATATGCACTGATGCATGCAACGAAGGCTTGGGTGGGGTACTGACACATGAATGTCATACAATCGCATACGGATCAAGAAAATTTAAAACTCATGAAAATAACTATGCAACTTATGATTTAGAGTTGGATGTAATAATCAACGCTTTAAAAATGTGGCGTCATCACTTAATATGTAAAATATTTATGTTAATTTCTGATAAGAAAAGTCGAAAATATCAGTTTGATTAGAAAAATCAAAACGCAAGGCAAGGTAGATGGTTGGCCTTCCTTAGCGAATATGATTTCAAAATCAGACATATTAAAGTGAAAGAAAATAAAGTGGTTTATGCCTTGAGAAGGAATGCAGTAACAAGTTTTGTAGCTGTCATTAGCAGTAATAAAATTGATTTGGAAGCTAAATTGGAAGAAGAATAAAGAGGGACCTAGGATACCATAATTTAAAAGAAAAGATAGTTCATAATACACTTGAAAATATAATTCCAGATTATAGTTTTAATGAAAAAGGTTTAATACTGTTTAAGAACATAGTTTATGTACCAAATATACAAAAAATTAAGCTATTTATTTTGAGTGAAATTCAAAAAAGTCCTTACTCTAGACATCTAGGGTATCAGAAACTCATAACTATGTTAAGAAAATAGTACTTTTTCCCTCACAGGAAAAGTGAGGTTGCTGAATTTTTAGCTAGGTGTATTGAATGTTAGCAAGTAAAAGATGAACATCAACACCCAGCATGCTTTTTATAGTCATTACAAATTCCAAATTGGGAATTCCTTGGTCTTGACTTTGTAATTGGTCTACCTAAAAACCAGAAACAAAATGATTCAATAATGGTAGTTGTAGATAAAATAAGTAAAGTAAAACAATTTTTTCCTATTAAGACAACTCAAGCAACTCATACAACTGCTAATATTGTTGATATTTTGATGAAAGAAATCTTTCATCTACATGGAATTCCAAAGGTAATAATCTCTGTCAGAGATCCAAAATTTACTGGTAATTTTTGGAAAACGTTATTTAAAGGGTTGAATACTAAATTGAATTTTAGTACTGCTTATCATCCACAAATGGATGGATAGATAGAAAGAGTCAATCAATTATTAGAAGACATGTTACGAATGCATATTAAAGAATGCCCCAAGAAGTGGGAAGACTATTTGCATTTGGTTGAATTTGCTTACAATAACCATTATCAAGCTTCAACAAAGTTTAGCCCTTTTGAAATATTATATGGTAGAAAATGTAACACTCCTATTACATGAAGTAATCCATTGGATAGGTTGATGTTAGGACTTGGCATGTTAAAAGAATTGGAACTAATAGTGAAACCGGTATAAGGCAACTTGAAAACTGCTCAAGACAGGAAAAAGAGTCATACTGACCTTAAAATAACTCCAAAGTAATTCCAAGTAGGTGACCATGTGTTTGTTAACATAAAACCCAAGAAGAGCTCCTTTAAACTAGAAATCTATGCTAAATTAGCACCCAGGTATTATGGACCCTTTGAGATATTGTTAAGAGTGGTTCGAGTGGTTTATCAACCAACTTTGATACCTAATATGAGAATACACAATGTTTTTCACATTTCTATTTTGAAAAAGTATATACATGATCCTACTGATGTGATTGACTGGAATGTGATCCAGGTACAATCTGAAGGATATTTTCCGGTGGAACCAGATTGTATTCTCGACTAGAGGAAAATTTTTCTCCCGATTTGCACCATTGGAGAAGTTAAGGTGCACTGGAAACACCTCAGTCTAGATGAAGCGATATGTGGGTGGCATATCCAGCTCTGTTCAAATAAGACTCAAAATAAGTTAAGCAACATCGAGGACAATGTTGAGCTTAAGGGGGGGTGTTTGCAACATACCCCAAAACAAAAAACTAAATATTATTATTTATTTCAGCAAAAACATTATGTTAATTGTAATATCCCTCTTATGTAACCCTAATTATTTTGTAATGTCGATTATTTATTGCACTTATTTGTTAGTGAGGATCTCAAGGCCAAGGCCCCACCAACAAAACCTTCTATCTTAGGTGAGTAAATTCCCTAAGTTATAGACTTAGGATACTTAATGGGTTGATGCAACTCAACGACGAGCAACTGAAACCACTAAGGGAAATGGTAAAAGATGAGGGAACCTCAAGATCTAATAAAGATAACTGGGGTCATCATGGCTTCGACGAAGGTGGATATTACCTTGGGCTTAAAGTAATTTACAACAATTACACAATCATATTTTACCTATATAATTAAAAAGTTGATCCTTCTTATTTATATAAATAAGATGACTCCTTTGTGCGAAGCTAGGAGCCTAGGTGCTCAAGCGCTCACTCCTTCCTGGCAATAATAAAGTTATAGAAAGGTAAGAATAAATAATATATAGACATCTATAACCTTGAGAAAATATATATGTATATGTAAATAAAACTATCATTATATGTTTATATATATACATATTACCGTGAAGGAAGCATCATATACCTATTGAAGTGGAAAATGTTTAAAATACATATATATGGAGATGAGCATCATTGCTATGGGTATACATAATAATTATTCTATATGTATACATGTTGTAGTAAGTGTGTATATATATATATATATATATATCATTAACATAGAATACATAATAAAATATACATGGGGAACTTTAAGGAAAAAGCGTTATCAAAAAAGGAAAGAAAATGGTAACTTCTTTGGCCATGTGTCTCTTGGAAAACCCAAGGGTTATTATTTAAACAGTTTCCCATTCTTTAATGTGGCATGGCTACACACGATGGAGAAAACCATTGGGTGGGAGTGGTTGTATTTTCTACATGCTATGGGCGTGGACCCTTTTTATGTAAATGCTTGAATGTTGGATGGCTGCATGCCTCCTCGTGGTTATTTGACTATGAAAATTAGGCAAACCTGCCTCAATCAAAGATGAAAACAGATTTAGTGCCTTAAGTTGTGGGGAACTTGGCACACTATAAGGGAAAACCGTTTATTTTAGGTTATTTAATAAGTTATGCAATTATTTTGGAGGGGGAATGACACACTGCAAAATCACCAGCTCTACATCTCATTCAGGGATTTTTGTTTTCGTGTGTTTTGGAGAAACTTCGTTTTCCTGATGAGGGGTGTGTGTTTCTTTTGATAGATTCAGGCAATGTTTCGGTGAGAACCGTAAACTCTCACTAAAATATCCCTTGGGGAATCCCTATGCTGTCTATAGGCAACGATCTCTGCCCTTAAATGGAACCACGATTTACACAACAAGAGATATTGTTAAAATGGAACCATCATTGGGGAATGAGTTGTGCAAAGGAATGATATCTATGTATTGAAAGGAGGACCATTGCATTTTGTTCTAGGGATCCAAGTAACACCTATGCTAGATATGTTGGGGATCCGAGTAAGAGCATTGTTCGGCCTTGAGTCCCGATCTGAGTGACACATATTAGCCCTAAGGTATGCGGTTTGACATATGGTTTCATCTCTAAAGGTATGCGATGTAATTCCTACAACTAGATCCAAATTATATATACATTATAGATAGTAATTTGTTAGGGTCTGAGTATATTTATGTTTCCACCCTTAATGTCTGCGATTCATACCTATTTTATTATGCTCTAAATTGATATACACCTCAGCTTTAATGAATGCGACTTGGTATACTGTTTCAACTTGAAGGTATGGGATGTCATCCTTGAACCAGATCCATATTATAATTCTCTGTATCTGGTACCCTAAACCTACTTTGTGACCTGCAAATAAAACATCCAAAACAGGAGTTAGGGTTTCTAGTTATTATGTTTCAGACGTGGTAACAAATTTGGTCTTGAGGAAGGGTCCCATTTCACCTTAAATCAAGTTCCTTTGGAAGTTTGTGGGCCACTCAAAGGGTTTTGTCCTTAACTTCCCTATTGCTAGTAATAGCTCTGATTACTATGACCTTGACATTTGCATGTTAAACTACTACGCGAATATGATGTACTATTGATGATTTAAAAGTCAAAACATAGGTTTGGTATACAGGATTTACTACTTAATGAAATCAATAAATTAAATATGGGTCTTTATGAATGACAAACGCTATTACGACGGTGACTACTGCTTCTTAGTGGCTAAAGTTTATAAGCTGATTATTATTTTCTGGTGATAATTACTCAACTATATACTACTCCAGACAAATGCTATGTTTTCATGTTAAAACTAATACCTAACTAGTGGATTTCTAATGTTAACATTTGATGTAGAATACTAATATTCGACACTAACATTTTTTATCCATATTATTACGGATATAAATGTGGAAATTTGTGGCTATTTCAGCTTCCATGCTTTATGATTAACTTCATTATGATTGCCATTAAATAGCTATCAGGTTTACCTTTGCATTGTTTTACACTTGACATATACTAATCATGCTTTAAGTGCTGAATAATACATATTATATCAATTCTTGAAATCAGTTTTGGGCGTGAATCTAGAATTTGTCATGTAAAGAGTGGCTGGGCATAACTAATTGATGACTTGGTGATATTCTTGATACTTTTGAAGTACCTTTAATGACATATATAATTAAATGCTTAATATCGTTGAATCCACTAAGGAACTGGTCTAAACCACATATGCATCATTATCCAGTATTTTGTACCTATCTACGTGTGATTTTGAGTATATATTTAGCAACGATGTTTGCAGTTAATATCTCCTTGCAGCTCTAGAAGAAAACCATAGATGTGTCATTATCCAGAAGTTTATACCTAACTGTGTGTGGTTTTGAGTTTATATCTAATACTCCATGTTTTGCATTTAATATTTCTTGGATGGACCTTAATATGAATCTAGTAAGAGACCATTCTTCGACTCTTTCAATTTATTTGAAGCGCCTGTAAATTACTTTGGATCAAGACAAGTTAATAAGGCTAGGAAATTGCAGCTAGAATAATGAAATGTGATTACTTTTAGGTATGTCTCCATTCTCTTATAGTTTAGGAATGTGTTTTGGTTTATTAATTATTATTGTGTGATTGGAGTAGTAATGTATAAGAGAACTTAACTGAAGCTTAACTGATTTTGATTGAATTCGATTTGATTTATAAAGTATTAATGTGTGAATGGAATGGTAAGGTATACACGATCTGAATAACCTTGAATGCCTGCCTATTGTAGAGTCATAGGTGTAAGTGAATTCCTGTTATTTGAATAAAATACATATTATTTACCTCTATGTTTGAAAACGATGTTTATGTGAAGATGAAATAGATCTGCACTATGCAATCGTCTGCGCATTATTGGGAGTAGATCTAGTGTCTGCATTCTATAATGTACACATTCATTATACTAGTTATGCAGAGTATATTTCCAAGGGATGGATACTAAATATCAGAATATTATGTATGGGTTAGGATATGAGAATACCATGAAGAAGGTATGGAAACAATTGATGGTGTGGATTGTAACCATTTAATGAAATAAATTTCATAGGATTTGACCGTTTTGTGGACGTAACACGTGGATTGGTTGAACCACATACATTGGTGTCTCCCTTATGTTTGCACCTTATGTTGTTTATCTTTGTTTTAATATTTGTGTTTTATATTGATATTAATTTGTACTAGATTTCCATTAAATAGTATCTTATATGCTATAATTGAATTATAATAAAGGATGATTCTTTTTATGCATCATGACCTTTCTTTATAAGTCTTGTTTACTCGGTTAATAAAATGATGGGTATTGGGATATAAAATCCTCTAAGAATTTACATAAAGTACACATTAATATAATTATGGAAAGAAACTACCACAATAAGTATACCTTCTCCTTCCTATGTTGGAACTTAAGATTTTTTTGGGGATATGCTTAAATTGTAATGCGATGTGAACCTTGAGTCCAATGTGTTTGATTAAAGTATATGGGAATATGGTTCTTAAATGTTTTTCCCTTATTGAATATAAGTGAGGTTAAAATTTCATGTACAGAAGCAATCCTCTTATCAGTTCGATAGTGATAAAATAAACTCCTGTATGGGTTTGGATACCTATTAGATAAATAAATGTCTTGTTTATGAGTAAGTGTTTTACATTTTTTTTAGTAAGAGAAAGAAATATCTACCCCATTTTTGAACGTTTACTTTGAGCTATTATGGGTGTGTTACAAATGGTATGAGAGCTGAAGTGACAGCACTTAGGCCTATTTGGGATCAACATAGGAGTTAGAAAGCATGAATACGTTTGATACTTACCAATAAAATGACTTTTTTTTGTGGACACATGGCAATTGTGGACAAGGGAAATAAGTTATCCGGGAGTGCCTTCAAAGATTGAAGGTGGTAACTCAAGAGGATAAAGAAAAGTAATACGATGGAGAGATATGTTATCACATTAACTCTAGATTAAAAACCAAAAGTAGGTAAGTAATTCTTGCATGTTGTGTTAAAGGTTATGTTTAGGTTTACACCCCAAAATGGGAGGTTGGGATATAAATATTCTGACACATTTAGGGAGAATCGTCACCATTTTCTTAGAATTGCCTCTAGAGCTAGATATACATGTATAGATGGGAAATGATAGACTCATATTAACAGAGAAATTTGAAGCATAGGACACCCCATAGAGTATTGGTGTATTTCATGAAATGTGTGATAACACAAGTGCAGTATCTAATACTAGAGCTAGGTGATTGAGCAAAGTACGCAAGGTATAAGGATGTATTCTTTTATGATTTTGTTCTTGTGTAAAGGGTGAGTGATTACCACCTTAGGAACTATTCATATACAAGAGACGAAATCTAATATAATGAATCACACTACATCTCACCATGTTAAAACACTTTAGATATGTTTTATAAAGTGTGTTGCAGCAACGTTGAAATTTTTGTGAAATGTGTGGGTTGATTTTGGGGAAATAGTATTATAAACCTACAACTACCTATGATAAACAATATCAATTATTGTTTTATAAAAGTTTTAACATGAAGTGTATTCATGGCTTGCAGTGGGTTACTCAAAGTACAAGAGAGTCCCAACAAAGAGTATAATGTTTTCTCCAAGGGAACTAATAGGAAAATATAACTAAATATCACTTGATATTCCTACGTCTCCATCTTACCACTCAGTATTATTGTGTAGAGTTGGAATGTCCCTATCCAAAGACAGGTGAGTAAAGATGTTTAATTGCTATTAGTATTTGAAAATGATAAGGGAATGAATGAAAAATAATGTTATGCACTAACATTGCAGGATTTTTCCAGGAACACTATCAATCAAAATTGACTGTTAGTAAAAATATTCACTGGCTTAAATAATGAAGTTAAGAATGAGTTTTGTTTTACTTTAACTTAATATAAGTTGTTGGATTTCGAGGTTTGTATGAACCAAGGATTAACTATGGATTATATTATGTGCTGACATTGCAGGGTTTTACTAGGATTATGACCGATGTCATGATCAAACATACATTATGGAATATAAATTCACTTGCGCAAACCAGTTGTGCTCAATTTCCCAAATATGAGTAAGGAGTTATTTTCGATGATTTACATGGTTGTATGAATCCTGAATGATGATAGAGGTACAAATAATTACAACTTATGAAATGTTGATTAAATTGATGAAATTATTGTTTATTGATAGATGTTAATTTTATTTAATTAACCGTGAAGCCGATTCATGAATCGGGATAATGATAGTGAAGTCACGTTAAGCACCAAAGTTGTGTGTGTCACAAATGTTCAAAGGTTGTAATTAATATTCAATACAGATGAGGAAAATTTATGTCATGAGAGCACAATGGTGTTAGGCAAATGATTGCCATGTGAGCACATTGGTGTTAGGCATATATGTTGTGGGATCACAATGGTGTTAGGAAAAGGATTTTTGTGTGAGCACATTGGTGTTAGGAATATAAAGTGGCAATAAAATTGATTATCTAACTCTACCTTGTTTTCCTAGACTCAAGCGAGGAGGCTTGAGGGGAATCATGAAAGAGTTATGATATCAATAGTAAGACCTAGGAAAAGGCTCAACATATGGAAGACAGGATGTTGTTTGATGTCATTCATAAGAAAAAAAATTTACTAGAATTCAAAAGGGAGAGTAACCTCAGATATAGCCCGGACGTCCACACGGGAATTAGTAAAATAAATCAAGGGAGAGTTTGATAAATAATGAATGAAAAACATGTTAACGAATTTTCCAAGTAACTAGGCTGTCATGCGTCTTAATGTGTAAATATGAAGAAAGACCTAAGTAGGAAAAATTTCCCTCGAAGGCAGGGAGGAAAGAGGAATTTTAAGTTATGATTTAAAAATTATGTTAATTTTTGAATGAAACAATGCTTTTCTCAAGTTGAAGACTAGTTAAGTATCCAAATGTTGAAGATAATAGATGTCCTCCCAAAGATGATTAAATATGAAAGTACTTATGAATCAATTACATTATTGAGAAAATAATTATGTATTATGATGATATAAATACAACTCAAGACTAGAAGATGTTCCATAATTTACAATTATGATGCTGCAAAAGGACCCGTTGTTTATGTTTTAGTTGAATTATAGAATTTTGACATGTGTGATTGAATAAATTTTGGGTAGACCTCATCTTGTTATAGGAAACTACAGGTCTTGAACAATAGCAACTTGTGAAGATCAGGAAATATATAAGGGATCATAACAAAAGATGAAGCAAGAAAGATGAGTCAAGGGAACAAGGAAACTTGTTGAAACCCAGGAACATTGAGGACGATCTTATATTAAGGGGGAAGGAACGTAATATCCCTCTTATGTAACCCTAATTATTTTGTAATATTGATTGTTTATTGTACTTATTTACTGGTGAGGAGCTCAAGGCCAAGGCCCCACCAACAAAACCTTTTATGTTAGATGAGTAAATTCCCTAAGTTATAGACTTAGGATACTTAATAGGTTGACACAACTCAACGACGAGCAACTGAAACCACTAAGGGAAAGGGTAAAAAATGAGGGAACCTCAATATCTAATAAATATAATTGGGGTCATCATGGATTTGATGAAGGTGGAGATTACCTTGGACTTAAAGTCATTTATAGAAATTACACACTCATATTCTCCCTACATAATTAAAAGGTTGATCCATCTTATTTGTATAAATAAGATGGCTCCTTTGTGCAAACTTAGGAGCCTAAGTGCTCAAGCACTCACACCCACCTCACAATAATCAAATTATAGAAAGGTAAAAAGAAATAATATATAGACATATATAACCTTGAGAAAATATATAGGTATATGTAAAGAAAACTATCATTATACACACACACACACACACACGTTACCGTCAAGGAAACATCATATATCTATTGAAGTGGAAAATGTTAAAAATACATATATATGGAGATGAACCTCATTACTATGGGTATACATAACAATTATTCTATATCTATACATGTTGTAGTAAGAATATATATATAACATAGAATACATACTAAAATATACATGGGGAACTTTAAGGAAAAAGCGTTATTGAAAAATGAAAGAAAAGGGTAACTTCTTTGACCATGTGTCTCTTGGGAAAACCAGGGGTTCTTATTTAAACAGTTTCCCATTCTTGAATGTGGCATGGCTACATGCGATGGAGAAAACCCTTGGGCGAGAATGCTTGTATTTTGTGAATTTGCTGCATGCGATGGGCGTAGACCCTATTTATGTAAATTCTTGAATGTTGGATGGCTGCATGCCTCTTGGTGGTCATTTGACTACGAAAATTAGGGAAAATTGCCTCAATAAAAGATAATGCTATATTTACTGCGTTAAGTTGTGGGGAACTTGGCACACCATAAGGGAAAACCATTTCTTTTAGGTTATTTCAGAATTTATGAAATGTTTTTGGAGGCGGCATGGTATGCTGGAAAATCACCATCTCTGTATCTCGTTTGGGAATTTTTGTTTTCATTTTCTTTGGAGAAACTTTGTTTTCCTAATGAGGGGTGTCTGTGGTGATGTAATTGTAAATTTGGAATGTATTTATCCATATGTATTATGTATTGTACCCCGATGTTTATTCTGGGATGTGTCTATAATGTAATTGAGTCATGTCATACCCCGATGTTTATTCTAGGAAGTTTCTATAATATAAAAGTCATTTCAAGTCATTGTGGGTAACCCTCTTATTGGTCAAGGGTTAAAGTCCCTGTAGTTATGGGTCCCTAGGGTTATTAGACTATCCTAGAGAATTCGACCCTAGGTGAGTCATTGTAAGTCGAGGCAATATTCCCCACCATTGTGTTAAGGATAAACCTCCTTGTTGGTCGAAGGAGGAAAATTCCCCACAAGTTGTGGGGCACTAGGGTTATTAGACACTTCTAGAGATGTCGGCTCTAGTAAGTAATTGTTAAGTGAGGCCGACATGTTGTAGCAGGTTTCAAGTGAGCAAAAGAATATAAATATAGAGTGAGCCCCTCTATTTATCACACACACACTCACTCATTAGGGCACATGAGTGAGAGGAGAAGTTGTTGGGATAAGAGAGAGACTGATGCTGTCAGGAGATCATCTCTATGTTTTCGGGTGTTACCTTTTGTGCTGATTCTATCTCTAAGGAAGTTGTGGGGTTTTATCCTTTATGGTTTCCCTGAGGAAAATTCTTTGTGTCTCTTGTCTCTTGTGTTTTATTGCTGTGCATGTTATTCTCTCAGTTAAAGATCCTAAGATCATAATGCTATCTTGAATGATAAAAATATAACATGGTATCAGAGCTAACCTGAGAAGAAGAAATTGTGCAGCTACAGAATATAGGGATTCTTAATTTTTGGGTCTCTCTCCAAAATCCTTCAGCAAAAGTATGCTAGGTTGACTCTCCATTGAAGGGTGCATATTTCTGTCGAAGCAGAATTCGATTCCAAGCATTTTCAGTTTTCGTTGAGGGAAATTAGGGCTTTCTACAGAAGAGGAATTTTTGATTGAGCCCGTCATAGGATTACTCTCCTCATCAAAATGAAAGTTTAAAGACCTGGATCAAGATTTTTGGTTGGGTGAAACTCTGAGAAAGTCAAACCCTAGTTTGACCCTCAGCTAGAAAAACCCTAAATACTAAAACTGCTAAGTTTTGTTACATTCACTATATCCCCATATTGGAGAAGAACTAGGAGCTGAAAATTGAAAGATTGAATATAAAATCCTGATATACAATGTATCCAAAATTCAGCCTGATATTCACTATATTTCGGGAAATATGATCCCTCCAAGTCAGGGTTCCATCCTCTTCCAGAATTCATTCCTAAATAGAACACCTAAGGAGAATTGCTGTATCTTGAGCTACACAAATGAAAATGAGATTTATAAAGATGTTCCAAAAAGGGCACGGAATTTAATTTCTGTGGTTCAATTTTTAGACTCAGAAGATGAACCAGTGACATGTGGCAGTTTGTACAACGTCGTTGTTATGAACAGTCATGTGATAGGTCACCTTGGGAAAATGACCATAAGTATCAATTGGTGAAACCAATTCTAATGAAACCTATGGTGTTGGAATAGGAACATGTGAGGATACCTCAGTGAGATATTTTAGAAATAGAGGAGTAGCAATTTCTGAGATACCGTAGAAATAGTAACATGAATTTCTGTAGAAGAATTTGGAAAACTAGGGATTCTTATTCCAGGAGCTCCCCTCCACTGTTTTCAGGAAAGGAGTACATTGGACAGATTTCCTTGAAGAGATATATCGTTCTATCCAATCATACCTGAAATATTCCAAGTTTTGAAAATTAGGGTTTCTCTGACAAACACTAGATCAGCCAGCTCTAGAACTAGGATGGACATCTCAAATCGGTAAGATCTAATCTTTTGCTATTTCAATTTGAGGTTCTCATTTCAAATTGATCTATCACATCAGCTTGATGATAAGCTTGGTGAAGTTGACAAATTCCAAGAATGGAAGTATTTGATCTCTCTGAAGAAAATGAATTGGACACCTACATGAGTAGAGAGGTTCCAGTTCCAGAGGGAGATGAGGCTAGAAGCCTTACACCAGAAGAACTTGGTCAAGGACAAGAAGATCATTGTTTATTCAATCATGGATCAACTTGTACCAAAAGTGTATTCCATAAAGAAACCGAATATGTTTGATTCCTTGACCAAGCTATTTGAAGGGAAGAACATAAATCGGAATATGACCTTAAGAAACCAGTTGAAGAATCTGAAGATCCATAATGCAGAGACCATACAGTCATGCTTTACAAGGGTCTCTCAAATCAAAGAACAACTTGAAGTGGTAAATGAAGAAGTGGTGATAGCCACCTTGAATGGCCTCCTAGGATCATGGGATTTATTCATTCAAGGAATGTTAGTTTTTCAACATTTAAGCTAGCATTATGTTAGGATATTTAATGAGAGAATAACATGCAGAGCAATAAAACATAAGCACAACACAAGAGACAATGAACATAGTATTTTTCATCGAGGAAAACATAAATGGAGAAAACCCCACAACTTCCTCAGAGATAGAATCAACACAAGATGTAAAACCAAAAACAGTAAGATGTACTCCCGACAATAACAGTCTCTCTCTCTCTCTCTCATTGAGAGAGCTTCTCCTCTCTCACTCATGCACTGCCAATAAGTGAGTGTATGTATGAAAATGACAAATATAGAGTCTCTCACTCTCTATTTATATTCTTCTGTTCACTTGGAACCCACTCCAACATGTCGGCCTTACTTAACAATTACTTACTAGAGACAACATCTCTATGAGTGTCTAATAACCCTAGTGCCCCACCACTTGTGGGGACTTTGCCTCCTCTGACTAATATGATGGTAACACAATGGTGGGGACTATTTCCTCGACTTACAATGACTCACCTAGGGTTGAATTCACTAGGATAGTCTAATAACCCAAGGGCCCCACACTTGTGGGGACTTTAACCCTTAACCAATAGGAGGGTTACCCACAATGACTTGACATGACTTTCTCATTATAGAGACTTCCTGAAATAAACATCGGGGTATGACATGACTCAAATACATTGTAATACATCTTGAAATAAACATCGAGTTACAATAAATAAGATATATAGATGAATACATTCCGAAGTTACACTTACATCAACACTCCCTCTTAACTAGGAAGGTATTCTCTTGACATAATTTATCAGCACAAGTCTTCTTCTCTGTATCATCTAGATCATCATTGAGTTCTTGGCATATTCCTCTTTCAAGTCATCTTCATCTTCAATTCATCTTCATGTGGATCTGGATCATCACTCGGTCTGGATCATCATCACTGAATCTATATCATCACTAGATCTGGATCATCATCACTGGATCTGGATTGTCATCACTGAATCTAGATCATCACTCGATTTGGATCATCATCACTAAATATAGATCATCATCACTGGATCTGGATCATCACTCGATCTGGATCAACATCACTGGATCTGGATCATTAGTCGATCTGGATCATCATCACTGGACTGGATCTGGATCATCACTACTAGATCTGGATCATCACTTGATATGGATCTCTTGGAGTCATCATAACTATATCTGGATCATAGCTCGATCTAGATCTCATCTGGTCATCATCATGTGTGTTATCTCGTCATACGAAGTTCTACAGAGCCATCCTTCTTTCATGCTGGTTGTAGGCCTAGCCATCAGGTAGGTCTTCACCCAGAACTTACATCTGACCTAGTCATCAGAAAGGCACACCCAACACTCATCTCTAATCATGTAGTAACCTACAGTTACATTAGAAAGGCCCTGCACTCATATCTGACATGGAAGGAACTGAATCCTCTCACCATGATAGAATGGCCCACACTTCCATCTGACATGGAAGTAACTGAATCCTCTCACCATTAAATAATGGCCCACACTTATGTGGAAATTGAACCAGGTTATAGATTAATTTTACTCACAACAATTAACAATTGATCATGCAAAATCACTCACAAAGAGACTGAAAATTGGAGCTGAACACTAAACTGTATTAAATAAGTGTACAATAACCAACCCTTTAATAACATAGGTTGTTGAATAAATAACATACATCATGGATTTGAATGCATGAGGATCAATTCGAATCTAGCATAAAGCAGGCTTACCAAAAATAAGCAAATCCCCCATAGGTGTAAAAAGCTGATCCCAAATCTGTCATGGAGCTCACGAACTAGAAAAAAGGATTAGGAAAGATAAAGAGCAGTGGAATGGCAGCTCATACATGCTTTTTCATGGATAAAAGAGAAGAGGATGTGTAGGACAAAAAACTAGTCAACCTCACCTAGTCTAGCTTTTCCTTTTGCCTTAAAACACTGAAAAAGCAGGCAATAAAGCAGAAAAAGCAGAAGGGCACCTAGGAGGCTAGGAATAATGCAGATTTGATTCCTTGGGATTTCCCATGCACTGTATGAGTCAAATAAGGAAAGTTTTACCATTATGGATAGGTAATAAACAACTTGCACAAGGTGGGACACATGAACTAGGCTAATAAGATAGAAATAATTAAATTAAGGTCTAAATTGGTAAACTATGGGTTGATTATTCTAACACCCCCCCTTAAGCCTGAATTATGAGTAATATATCAAAAAATTATAGGGCCTAGAAATAAGGCTCAGTCACCCTTTACATACTGCATGTCCATTTAAACAAGGAAAGAGGCAAAACCTACTTGGGAAAATCCTCCCTTAAACATGGACTGTAAAGAAAATTGTAGAATCTTGTCTTCACTCATGCTTGCATAGCATGATCAGGAATCCCTAGCAGTGATTTGAGATTGCCAAAGGTATTCTCACAAAATTCTTTGGTGAAGATATCAGCTACTTGTTCTGAAGATGAGCAGAAGAGTAGGTGAATGGTGCCATCATGCACAAGTTCTCTGATGTAGTGCATATGGATCTCAATGTGTCTGGTTCTCTGCTTCTGAACTGGATCCTTGCAGATTCAAATGGTACTCTGGTTATCACAGTAGATGGTAGTTGAGTACTTTGGTTTGAAGCCACACTCTCCAAGTAAACCCTGCAACCATAAACATTGAGTTGCTGCATTAACAACTCCTCTATACTCTGCTTCTGTAGATGAGAGTGCAATGGCACTCTGTTTCTTGCTTGACCAGCTGATTGGCCCTTCTGCAAGCATGAGCACATATCCTGAAGTGGACTTTCTATCTGTGCTATCACTTGCCCAATCACTGTAAGTAAATCCAATCAAATCAAGATCAGATTTTGCTTTATAGAAGATCCCATGTGTCCTTGTTCCTTGAACAAAGTTAAGGATCCTTTTGGCTGCTTTCCAATGGATCTCTTGAGGCTGATCAATTAATCTAGAAGCCAAAATTACTGCATAACAAATATCAGGTCTAGTATGTGTCATATACAAGAAACATCCAATCAATTGCCTATACAGTGTATTGTTTACCATCGGTGAAGAATCAGCTTCTTCCAGCTTCACTCCTGAAAGGAAAGGAGTTTTGCTTGCTTTGCAATCCTTCATTTTGAATTTTTTCAGCAAGTCCAAGGCATATTTGGACTGGTGCATCTTGATTCCATCTTTGTTTTGAGAGATCTCAAGCCCCAAAAATTGACTTAAGAGCCCCAAATCTGTCATGGAGAAGGCTTGGTTCATAGCTCTTTTGAAGGAAGCAATCTCAGCCTGTGAGCTTCCTGTAATGAGGAGGTCATCAACATATAACACAATGATCATTAATGAACCATTAACTAACTTCAAATAGACATTTGGATCTGATTTGCACCGAACAAAATTCAGTGATAGCAAGAAGCTATCGATCTTGGCATACCAAGCCCTGGGGGCTTGCTTTAGCCCATACAATGACTTTCTCAACCTGCAAACAAGAGAAGGGTTAGTAGAAAAACCTTGAGGCTGCTGCATATATATCTCTTCAGTGAGATCTCCATTCAGGAAGGCACATTTTACATCCATGTGATGTACCTCCCATTGCCTTGAGACTGCAATGGCTAGAGCTAGCCTGATGGAATCCATCTTTGCCACTAGGGAAAAGGTCTCATTGTAATCTATGCCATGAAAATATGAATAGCCCTTGGCTACTCATCTAGCCTTTTACTTCAGTGGTGAACCATCAGCAGCAAATTTGGTCTTATAGACCCACTTACACTGGACTAACTTTCTTCCTAGAGGAAGATCCACTAGCTCCTGTGTGTTGCTCTTCTGGAGTGAGCTGAACTCCTCCTTCATGGCTGTTTTCCATCTTGGATATCCTACTAATTATTCATATGTTTTAGGATTATACTCCACCATCAAATAGCATTTTTCAGCAAACATAGGATCCTTCATGCACAGACCACTCTCAAACTGAGATCTAGTCCTTCTTGGGTCATTGGGATCCACAGCTAGCTCACCTGCTGCATGTAGTGTCTTGGATTCCCATTTTGGCCTTGTGGGGATGTTAGGGTCTGCAATAAACTCATCTCCATAAAACAAATAAGAATCAGCATGTTCAACAAACTCTTTACTTACTTCTTGAGGTTCAGGTGGTGAAGAGGCTTCACCAACTTCCACTGCTGCAAGGGGTTCTTCTTCAAACTGAACACACCTTTCAACGAAGGCTTTGTTTGTGCTCAAATTTATCAACTTGTACCCCTTTGAATCTTTAGAGTATCCAAAAAAAATACACTCTTGGCTTTGGGGCTGCAAAGCCTTCCTCTTCTCTGTCGGGATTCTAGCCCAAGCCTTTGAGCCAAAAATCATGAAATGGGTCACATCTGGCTTGTGCCCACTCCATGCTTCGAAGGGAGTCATGCCATCAAGATGTTTGTGAAGCACCCTATTCTGAATATAGGCTGCACAGTTGATAGCTTCAGCCCAGTACTTTGGTGGCAAAGTTTTGGCCTCCATCATGCATGTTGCCATCTCCTTCAGTGATCTCTTCTTCCTCTCAGCAACACCATTTTGCTGTGGTGTGTAAGGGATAGAATGCTGCATCTGAATACCTGCATCTACACAATAATTAATAAACTCAGAATTGACATACTCACCACCATTTTCAGATCTGAGGGTCTTGAGTTTTCTTCCAGACTGGTTTTCAACCAAAGCCTTAAAGACTTTGAATAGGCCAAAAACTTCAGACTTGTGTTTCAGGAAGTGAACCCAACAATACCTGGAAAATTCATCAATGAAATTCAATGCATATTTGGCCTGATTCATAGACATATGAGGGAATGGACCAGCAACATCACTGTGGATCAGCTCGAGGGGTGCAGAGGTTCTCTCATGACTTGCTCTCTCAAATTTGTGCTCTGGGTGTTTTCCTAGGATACAACCTTGGCAGACTCCTTTGGAAAATTTTATCTTGGGCAACCCTATGACCATCTCTTTTTCACTAAGATCAGAAAGATACTTGTAATTTAGGTGGCCAAATATTTCATGCCACAGCTTGCTGGCTTCATTGGCATGAATGAGAAGAGTAGAGGGGTTTGAGTAAGGTAGGAAGTGTGAGAACATATATACCTTTTGAGCATGATTCACAACTCCTTTTACAATGAATCTACCAGTTGAAATCTCTATGATCTCAACTTCATCGGGGGAGAATATGACCTTCTTAGGAGACCCAGTGTGGGTCATCTGGTACACTGATAGGAGGTTGGAGGAAAGACTAGGCACATACAGCACATTGCTGAACTGACTATGATCAAGATCTATCCTTCCTTTTCCTTTACTTTCAGTGAGAGAGTCATCTCCTAGTACAATAGATGGTCCTTTCGACATATCCAGTGAGGAGAAGGCCTCCTTAGTCGAAACCATGTGTCTTGAAGCTCCAGAATCAATGATAAAACTGGGTGAACTTGATGTGCCAGCAACTAGAGCATGAACTCTCTCTCTGTCATCGAAACTTGATCCTCCTTCTCTCTTTTTTGAGCTTTCTGGAAGGGAGATGCCATTCTTCTCCAGGAGTTGGGTCAGCATGTCTATCTTCTTTTTCATACGAGAGCTTTCAAAGTGATTTCCCTTATTGTAGTATGCGCACTTGTTCATTTCACCTTTGTTCTTCTTCTTCTAGTAATTCTTCTTGGGACCTTGTGGATCCTCCGGAGACTGTTTCTTGTCTCTCTTTTGCTCAGGTGGATTTTTAGCTTTCTTTTTACCTTTTGAATCCACCTTTGAATCTCCAGCAATCAAATCTTGATATTTGGATGGTTTGATGGTGCCCATCATCACCAGCTTATCATGTTCTTGTGTGAGAGATTCCATGAAATCTGCAAGGCTAGGCATCTTCTAGGTTCGATCTATCAATTTTGTGGCATAGAAGGTCAAAACAAACACTGAATAATCAGGGCCTAGCTTCAAGAGGATGTCCAGTATGAGCTGATCATCTTTCTTTTCAATACCACACTGTTTCAGCTGCAAAACTAGTGCTTTGAACTTGGAGAAATATAGCTGCAGGGATTCAAAGCTATTTGGACTCAGAGAAATCAGCTCATTTTGGATTTGATGTCCCCTCATCTCATTTGTCTTTCCAAAAATATCAGCAAGATTCTCCCATACTTCATTCGGTGATGTCAATCCATCAAGATGGAAAAGGAGGTCTTTGGAAATACTCAGACACAGGAGGCCATAATCCTCATCCCTCCTGTTGTGCCATTTTATCTTCTCTACAGCTGCATTAGGCTCTGCTTCTATTGCCATAGTCACCCTGTAGAGGCCTTTCGCTCTCAACAGTATCTCCATCTCTGCTTTCCATTCAAATAAATTGAAGGGAGTCAAGATAGTTTTCTGTGATTGATCCACAGCTTAGAAAATCTATCCCAACTGTCAGTAGAAGGCTCCCAGTCACTGATGTCGAACCTGTAAAACAATTTTTGAAGGAGAGAAACAATCTACAATGGTTCTGATACCATGTGTAAATTGAACCAGGTGATAGATTAATTTTACTCACAACAATTAACAATTGATCATGCAAAATCACTCACAAAGAGACTGAAAATTGGAGCTGAACACTAAATTGTATTAAATCAGTGTACAATAGCCAACCCTGTAATAACATAGGTTTCTGAATAAATAACATACATCAGGGATTCGAATTCATGAGGAGCAATTCGAATCTAGCATAAAGCAGGCTTACCAAAAATAAGCAAATCCCCCATAGGTGTAAAAAGCTGATCCCAAATATGTCATGGAGCTCACGAATTAGCAAAAAGGCTTAGGAAATATAAAGAGTGGTGGAATGGCAGCTCATACATGCTTTTGCATCGAGAAAAGAGAGGAGTATGTGTAGGACAAAAAACTAGTCAACCTCACCTAGTCTAGCTTTTCCTTTTGCCTTAAAACACTGAAAAAGCAGGCAATAAAGAAGAAAAAGTAGAAGGGCACCTAGGAGGCTAGGAATAAATCAAATTTGATTCCTTGGGATTTCCCATGTGCTACATGAGTCAAATAAGGCAAGTATGACCATTATGGATAGGTAATAAACAACTTGCACAAGGTGGGACACATGAACTAGGCTAATAAGACAGAAATAATTAAATTAATGTCTAAATGGGTAAACTATGGGTTGATTATTCTAACAACTTACATCTGACATGGAAGGAACTGAATCCTCTCACCATGACATAATGGCCTACACTTCCATCTGACATGGAAGTAACTGAATCCTCTCACCATGACAAAATGGCCCACACTTACATCTGACATGGAAGGAACTAAATCCTCTCACCATGACAGAATGGCCTACACTCACATCTGACCTGGAAGGAACCAAATCCTTGACCCTCGTTAGAAAGGCCCCCAACCCCAGACTGAGCTACCTGGTAATGGACCAGGTACCTCCACTCTCCCAGAGAGTGGAAGTTTCCCTTACATCTGTCCTACTCGACAGGATGGCCAACACTCACATCTGACATGGGAGGAACCTAATCCTTTAGCCATGATAGAATGGTTCAGCCCTTACATATGATATACTCGTCAGAATCACTCTCTCATTCCTGGAGTGAGTGTTCCTGGTAACTGACCAGGTACCTCCATTCCTAGAATGGAAATCAGCACTCATATTTGACATGGAAGGAACCAAATTTTCTCACCATGATAGAATGGCTCAGTCCTTACATCTTACCTGCTCATCAGAATGGATTTGGATCTTAGCACTCATATCTGACATGGAAGGAACTGAATCCTCTCACCATGACAGAATGGCTCAGCCCTTACATCTGACCTGCTTATCAGAATGGATTTTGGACTCATCACTTTCCCTTGGACAAAAACTTCATCTGGAGAACACCAAGCTTCTCCCTGAAGTACTCAAACTTCACTCTACCTAATGGCTTCATCAACACATCAGCTATCTGTTCCTTCATCGCAACATACTGGAGCTTTACTGCTCCCCTCTGCACCATATCCTTGATATAGTGATAGTTGATCTCAATATGCTTTGACTTGTCATGGAACACAGGATTCTATGACAACTTCACACAACTCTGGTTGTTATACTAGTGGCATCCATCTGGAGATCAAATAAATCAGACAGTAGCTTCCTCAGCCATACTGCCTCACAACTAGATAAACAAGCCGTGACATACTTTGATTCAGTTGTACTTAGTGCCACACAAGATTGCTTCCTGCTAAACCAAGAGATCACACCTGATCCCATACTGAAGCAACACTTTGAAGTGTTCTTCCTATCGATGGAACTACCTTCCCAATATGAATAAACATAACCCTCCATATTAATATTCTGATTCACGTCATACTTGAGCCCATAATCAACTGTACCACTCAGGTACCTAAGAATATGCTTTGCAACAATCAAGTGAACATTTCTCGAGTCTGTCAAGAACTGGTTCAAGGTGTTCATAGCAAAGCAAATTTCTGGTCTCATGTTCGTTGGGTACATAAATGACCCAATCATCTGATGATACATCGTAGCATCAATCGACTCTGATGAAGCATCTCTGAATAGCTTCAGGTTTGATGCCATAGGTGTGGTCATGGCCTTGTATTCAATCATCCCAAACCTCTTCAGGATCTCTACTGCATACTTCCTTTGTCCAAGGAATATTCCATCCACATTCTTCCACATCTCCATGCCAAGAAAAATAGTGCATCGACACATAACAAGAGCATCACTGGTCTTCCGCCTTCAACCTTGAAGCAAAGGTTGTAATCTATTTTACTCTTAGTAAAGCCTAGAGTCATCAGTAATATATCCATCCTGTCATATTATATCGAACCTTACATCTTCTACAGTCACTCCCTCTGAAGAAAAGCATCATACTCCCTCTGTCTTCTATGCTCTATGCACTGAAAACATTCTGTACCAGAGTGACAAGTAGCTTTCTATGCTACTAGTATTCTATGTATCCATCTAGTGTATAGAATTTCATCTTCAACCTTGTAGCAAAGGTTAATATCTTCATCAATCTCATCATGTATGTGTTTCAATTCTTACTGGCTACAAATGTCTCTTCGTATTCTATGCCTTCTTTTTGTGAGAAGCCTCATGCTACGAATCTTTCTTTGTATCCCATGATGTTTCCATCTACTGCATGATGGAGCTATGAACTTCCCTTCATGTATTGATACTGCATCCTAGACATCATTCTTCTTGAACTGGTCTTCTATTTCTTCTTGGTTACTTCTTCATGGTAGGAAGGTTCTGCATCAATGATGTCACTTTATTCGTCATATTATTCTTCATTTTGAAATGTCGTCACTTATTCTTCAGAACAAGTCTTATCCTTCTTTGCTTGTAGGCGATTATGTATGCGATCTTTCCTACAAGTCAAATGCATTTGTATGGTTAGAAACATTTCATAAGGAATATTTATACTGGAAAGTTCTTATGCATAAATATATGATCATGCAAATACTTTAGCCAATACAACATCCATCCATATCTCACGAAAAATTTCTAGATGCCTTCCATCTCTACTAGGACAACATTGAGATTGTGCACTAATCCAATATGTGAGCAAAGAGGTTTCATTCTAGATAAGTAGCAAGGGAGAGTTGTATAGCACCATGAGCTACTTACCCATCACATGTATATTAGTAGTATACTTTCATTAATGCAAACATCCTATCATGCATAATACATCAACTGAATATGAACAAATGCATAAAAAAACAATATCATGAAATGACAATTGAATACTTATCTTTATTTGTTTCGTGGGTATACTCCTTCTTGAGTCTTCATATTCATCGTCTTCTTCATTCATAATAGCATCATTTCTTATCCAAATGCTAAGGTGGATAATAAGTTCTTCAAGAGTTGAGATCTTCGTATTCCTCATCGATTGAGGGATCTTCTTTGGAAGGTGAGATCTTGATCTTCAGTTTCTTCCATCTTCTCTTCTCTTCTTATGGGTAGAGATTCTTTTTTTTTCTTCCCAAAGTCTGCTAAAAGTGATCACTTCCTTCTAGCACACATTCCTTTCATGAATGAATCCCATGATCCTGGGAGGCCATTCGAGGTGGCCATCATTGCTTCTGCATTCTTCACTTCTTCTTTTACTGCTTCAAGTTGTTCTTGATTTGAGAGACTCTTATGACTGCATGGTCTCTGCATTTTGGATCTTTACATTCTTCAACTAGTTTCTTAAGGTCATCTTCCGATCTATGTTCTTCCCTTAAAATAGCTTGGTAAAGGAATCAAACCTCGTTGGTGTCTTTATGGAACACACTTGTGGTACAAGTTGATCCGTGACTGAATCAACCATGATCTTCTTGGCCTTGACCAAATTCTTCTTGTGAAAGGATTCTATCCTCATCTCCCTTTGAACTTGGAACCTCTCTACTCCTGTAGGTGTCCAATTCATTTTCTTTAGAGAGATCATATACTTCCATGCTTAGAAGTTGTCAACTTCACCAATCTTATAATCAAGATGATGTGATAGATCACTTTGAAATGAGAACCTGAAATGAAAATAGCAAAATATTAGATCTTACTGTTTTGAGGTGTTCGTCCTGGTTCCGTAGTTGGTTGATCTAGGGTCTGTCATAGAAACCCTAATTTTCAAATTTTTGAATAATTCAGATCTGGTTCGATAGAAAGATAGATCACTTCAAATGGAGCTGTCCAATGTACTCCTTTTCTAAAAACAGTGGAGGGAAGCTCTTGGAACAAGAAGCCCTAGTTTTCCAATTTCTTCTGCAGAAATGCCTGTCACTATTTCAGTGATATATCTGAAAATACTGCTCCTCTATGTCTAAAATTTTGCATAGAGGTAAAATCGCATGTCCCTAATCCAAAAACACATGTTTAATTAGAATTGGTTTCACCTGGTATTTATGATCATTTTCCCAAGGTGAACTGTTACAGGACTGTTCAGAACAGAGAAGTTGTACAGAATGCCACTTGTCACTGGTTCATCTTCTGAGTCTGATATTTTAGAATACCAAAAGTAAAGTCCGTGACCTTTCTGGAACATCTTATGTAATTCCATTTGGACCTCTTTGTCCTAAGATATTGCAATTCTCCCCAGGTGTCCTGTTTAGGGATGAATTCTGGAAGAGGATGGAACCCTAAATTGGAGGGATCATATATCCTATAATATAGTGAATATGATTCTAAATTTGGGATATAGTGTACATCAGGATTTTATATTCACCCCTTGAAATTTTCAGCTCTTGAGCCTTCTCCAATCTCGAAATATAGTGAATTTACCAAAACGTAGCAGTTTTAGTATTTAGGGTTTTTCTAGCTCGGGGTCAAACTAGGGTTTGACTTTCCCAGAGTTTTATCCAACCAAATTTCTTCATCTAGGTCTCTAAACTTCGATTTTGATGAGGAGAAAAATCCTATGCTAGGCTCACTCAAAAATTCCTCTTCTGTAGAAAGCCCTAATTTCCACATCAAAAACTGAAGATGCTCGGAATCGAATTCTGCTTCTACAGAAAGATGCTCCCTTCAATGGAGAGTCATCCTAGCATAATTTTGCTGATGGATTGTGGAGAGAAACCTGAAAAGAAAGAAGCCCTATATTCTACAGCTGCACAATGTATTCTTCTCAGGTTAGCTCTGATACCATGTTAGTTTTTCAACATTCAAGCTGGCATTATGTTAGGATCTTTATTGAGAGAATAACATGCACATTAATAAAACATAAGCACAACACAAGAGACAATGAATATCATATTTTTCATTGGGGAAACCATAAATGGAGAAAACCCCACAACTTCCTTAGATATAGAATCAACACAAGATGTAAAACCCAAAACAGTAAGATGCACTCCCGACAATAGTAGTCTCTCTCTCTCACACTGAGAGAGCTTCTCCTCTCTCACTCATGCGCCCCCAATGAGTGAGTGTATGTATGAGGGTGATAAATAGAGAGGATCTCACTCTCTATTTATATCCTTCTATTCACTTGGAACCCACTCCAACATTGCGGCCTTACTTAACAATTACTTACTAGAACCGACATCTCTAGGAGTGTCTAATAACCCTAGTGCCCCACCACTTCTGGGGAATTTGCCTCCTATGACTAATAGGAGGGTAACACAATGGTGAGGACTATTGATCTGACTTACAATGACTCACCTAGGGTTGAATTCACTAGGATAGTCTAATAACCCAAGGGCCCCACACCTGTGGGGACTTTAACCCTTGACTAATAGGAGGGTTACCCACAATGACTTGACATGACTTTCTCATTATAGAAACTTCCCGGAATAAACATCGGGGTATGACATGACTCAAATACATTGTAATACATCCAAAAATAAACATTGGGTTACAATACATAATAAATATGGATGAATACATTCCGAATTTACACTTACATCAACAAGGAATGTGTGCAAGAAGGAAGTGATTACTTTCAAAAGAAGAAGAAGCTTTACTCATAATAAGAGAAAAGAATATGGGAGCAACTAAAGATCTAGCTCTCACCATCCAAAGAAGATCCCTCAAGTGATGAGGAATATGAAGAAATCAACTCTTAAAGAATCTCTTATCCACCTTATCATTTGGATAAGAAATGATGCTATTATGAATGAAGAAGACGATGAAACCGAAGGCTCAAGAAGTAATCTACCCACGAAACAAATAAAGATAACTATTCAATTGTCATTTCATGATATTGTTTTGTTATATTCAGTTAATGTATTATGCATGATAGAATGTTTGCACTAATGACAGTATACTACTAATATGCATGAGATGGGTAAGTAGCTCATGGTTCTATACAACTCTCCATTACTACTTATCTAGAATGAAACCTCTTTACTAACATATTGGATTAAGTGCACGATTTCAATGTTGTCTTGGTAGAGATGGAAGGAATCTAGAAAAGTTTCTGCGAGATATGGATGAATGTTGTATTGGCTAAAATAGTTTCATGATCATATATTTATGCATAATAAATTTTCATTATGAATATACCTTATGAAATGTTTCTAACGATACAAATGCATTTGACTTATAGGAAAGATCGCATACATAATCTCCTACAAGCAAAGAAGAATGAGACTTGTTCCGAAGAACAAGTGATAACAGTTCAAGAAAAATGATGTCTAGGTTGCAGTATTGATACCTAAAGAGAAGTTTGTAGTTCCATCATGCAGTATATGGAAACATCGTGGGATACAAGGAAATATTCGTAGCACGAGGCTTCTCATGAAAAGAAGGCATATAATACGAAGAGACATTTGTAGCCAGTGGGAGTTGAGACACATGATAGGTAGAATCATGTGTGCAAATGAAAGAAGACCTTGTATGAGCTCAGAAGACACCCATGGGATAAAACATATAGGAGGAGCTTGATGAACAGTTTAAACTTTGCTACAAGGATGAAGATGAAATTCTATAGAGGATGAAAAGCTCACATATGGGTGCAATAAGAACTTTTGAAAAGGTTCAAGATAGAGGATCTTGGTATCCAGTGATCCTATATGGATACATAGAATATTAGTATCATAGGAATCTACTTGTCACTCCGGTGGATAGAGTACGAAAGACAAAGGGAGTATGATGCTTTAGAGGGAGTGACTACAGAAGATCCTAAGGTTCGACATGGTACGACAGGATGGACAGATTACTGATGAATCTAGGATTTACTGAGAGTAAAGTGGATTCCAACATTTGCCTCAAGGTTGAAGGCAGAAGACCAGTGATGCTCCTGTTATGTGTCGATACACTATGTTCTAGGCATGGAGGTGTGGACAAGGGAAATATGCAGTAGAGATCCTGAATAGGTTCAGAATGATGGACTACATGACCACACTTATGGCATCAAACATGAAGCTATTGAGTGATGCTTCATCAGAGATGGTTGATGCCACAATGTATTGTCACTTGATGTATCTGAAAGATACAAGACTAGATATTTGCTTTGTTGTGAACAAATTGAGACATGCTCACTTGATTGCTGCAAAGCATATTTTGAGGTACCTGAGGGGTACAGTTGATTATGGGCTCAAGTATGAGGTGAATCAAAAGATTAACCTGGAAGGTTATGTTGGTTCAGATTGGGTAGGAAGTGCACTTCAAGTGTTGCTTCAATATAGGATCATGTGTGATCTCTTGGTTTAGCAGGAAGCAATCCTGTGTGGCACTAAGTATAGTTGAAGCAGAGCAAGTCACAGCTTGTTCAGCTAGTTGTGAGGCAGTATGGATGCAGAAGCTACTGTATGATTTATTTGATCTCCAGATTGATGCTACTTGTATACATTGTGACAACAAGATTTGCGTGAAGTTTTCAGAGAATCCAATGTTCCATGACAAGTCAAAGCATATCGAGATCAAGTATCACTATATCAGGGATATGGTGCAGAGGGGAGCAATGAAGCTCCAGTATGTTTCAATGGATGATTAGATAGATGATCTATTGATGAAGCCATTGGCCAGAATGAAGTTTGAGTACTTCAGGGAGAAGCTTGGTGTTCTCCATATCAAGGTCCCTTCCAAGGGGAAGTGACGAGTCCTAAAGCCATTTCGATGAGTAGGTCAGATATAAGGGTTGAGCCATTTTGTCATGGTGAGAGGATTTGGTTCCTTCCATGTCAGATATGAGTGCTGAATGCCATTCTTGGAATGGAGGTACCTGGTTAGTTACCAGGAACACTCAGTCTAGGACTGAGAGAGATGTTCTGACGAGCAGGTCAGATATAAGGGCTGAGCCATTCTGTCATGGTTAAAGGATTAGATTCCTCCCATGTCAAATATGAGTGCTGGACATTCTAGTGAGTAGGTCAGATGTAAGGGCACCTGCCATTCTTGGAATGGAGTCACCTGGTCAATTACCAGGTAGCTCAATCTGGGACTAGGGGCCATTTTGATATGACTGTAGGATTGGTTCCTACTTGATCATATGTGAGTGCATGCCCTTTAGAGCATGCATGTTGGATTGGTTCCTTGCATGTGTCAGATGTAAGTGCAGAGCCCTTTCGAACATGCATGTTGGATTGGTTCTTTGTATGTGTTGAATGTAAGTGCAGAGCCTTTTCGAACATGCATGTTGGATTAGTTCCTCGCATGTGTTGAATGTAAGTGCAGAGCCTTTTTGAACATGTATGTTGGATTGGTTCCTCACATGTGTCAAATATAAATGCTAATTTTTTTTTAACATGTATGTTGGATTGGTTCCTTGCATGTGTCAAATGTGAGTGCTGGGCCTTTCTGACTGGGTTGTGGGATTTGTTCCCACATGGTCAGATGTGAGTGCTCGATGTTCCTTTTTGATATGATTATTGGATTGGTTCCTACATGATCAGATATAAGTGTTGGGCAGGCCATTCTAACTTAGGGTCAGATATAAGTGCTGGAGAAGACCTACATGGAGGTTAGGCCTACAACCAGCATGAAAAAGGGATAGCTTTGTAGAACTTCCTGTGATGAGAAGAATCAAGAGATAACACCCGTGATGATGATCCAGTAGATATGTTCCAGACCAGAGATGATCCAGATCGAGTGATGATCCATATCCAGTGATGATGATCCATATCAAGTGATGATTTAGATCCAGTGATGGTGATACAGATCGAGTGATGATCCAGATCCGATGATGAAGATGAATTGAATATGAAGATGACTTGAATATGGAGATGAATTGAAGGTGAATATGATGATAAATTGATGATGATCCAGATGATACAGAGAAGAATACTTGTATTGATAAATTGTGTCAAGAGAATACCTTCCTAGTTAAGAGGGAGTGTTGATGTAATTATAACTTTGGAATGTATTTATCCGTATACCTTATGTATTGTACCCCGATGTTTATTATGTGATGTTTTGATAATGTAATTGAGTCATGTCATACCCTGATGTTTATTCCTAGAATTTTCTATAATATAAAAGTCATGTCAAGTCATTGTGGGTAACCCTTCTATTGTTCAAGGGTTAAAGTCCCTGCAGTTATGGGGCCCTAGGGTTCTTAGACTATCCTAGAGAAGTTGAACCTAGGTGAGGCATTGTAAGTTAGGGCAATATTCCCCACCATTGTGTTAAGGATAAACCTCCTTGTTGGTCGAAGGAGGAAAATTCCCCATAAGTTGTGGGGTACTAGGGTTATTAGACACTCCTAGAGATGTCGGCTCTAGTAAGTAACTATTAAGTGAGGCCGACATGTTGGAGTGGGTTTCAAGTGAATGAAAGAATATAAATAGAGAGTGAGCCTCTATATTTATCACACACACACTCACTCATTAGGGTGCATGAGTGAGAGGAGAAGTTGCTGGGACAAGAGAGAGACTATTGCTGTCAGGAGATCATCTTTATGTTTTTTGGTTTTAATTTTGGTGCTGATTCTATCTCTGAGGAAGTTGTGAGGTTTTATCCTTTATGGTTTCCTCGAGGAAAATTATTTGTGTCTCTTGTCTCTTGTGTTTTATTGCTGTGCATGTTATTCTCTCAGTTAAATATCCTAATATCATAATGCTAGCTTGAATGATAAAAATCTAACAGTCTGTTGCTTATAATAGATTCAGATAATGTTCCAGTGAGAATGGCAGTGTATCACTGAAAGCTCCCTTCAAAAATCCCTACTATGTCTATAGGCACCAATCTCTGCCCTTAAATGGAACCATGATTTACACAACAAGAGATCGTGTTCAAATGGAACCAAGATTTGGGAATGAGTTGTGCGAAGGAATGATCTCTGTGTATTGAAAAGAGGACCTCTGCGTTTGGATTCAGGGATCTGACTAACTCCTATGCTGGTTATGTTGGGGATCCAAGCTAGAGCATTGTGCAACCCTTCATCCTAATGTGAGCAATACATCTCAACTCTAAGGTATGCGATTTGACATACAGTTTCAGCTCTAAAGGTATGCAATGTCATTCTTACAAGTAGATCCAAATTATATATATTGTAGATAGCAATTTGTTAGGTTCTGAGTATATTTATGTTTGCAGCCTTAATGTCTGTGATTCATACTTATTTCATTATGCTCTGAATTGATATACATCTCAGCTTTAATGAATGTTATTTGGTATATTGTTTCAACCCAAAGGTATGCGATGTCGTTATTGAACCAGATCCATATTATACTTCTCCTTATCTGGTACCCTAAACCTGCTCCACAACTTGCAAAGAAAATAGCCAAAATAGGATTTAGGGTTTGTGGTTAGTACGTTTCAGACATGGTAAAAAATTTGGCCTTGATGAAGGGTCCCATTTCACCTTAAAGCAAGTTTATTTGGAAGTTTCTGGGCTGCTCAAAGGATTTTCTTCTTGACTTCCCTAATGCTGGTAATATCTCTAATTACTGTGACTTTAACATTTGCATGTTAAATTACTACGTGAATATGATGTACTACTGATGATTTAAAAGTCAAAACATAGGGCTAGTATACATGATTTACTGCTTAAGGAAATCAATAACTCAAATATGTGTCTTTATGAATGGAAAACGTTGTTAAGAAGGTGACTATTGTTTCTTAGTGGCTAAGGTTTATAAGCTAATTATTATTTTGTGGTGATAGTTACTTGACTATATACTACTGCAGATGGCTGCTATGTTTTCATGTGAAAAACGATACCTAACTAGTGGATTTCTAATGTTAACATTTAATGTGGAATATTAATTTTTGACACTAACGTTCTTGATCCATATTCTTACTGATATAAAATTTTTAAGTGTTGAATAGTACATATATATCAATTCTTGCAATCCGTTTCATGCGTGAATCTATAATTTGTCATATAAAGATTGGCTGGGCATAACCAATTGATGACTTGGTGATATTCCTTATACTTTTAAAGTACCTTTAATGACACATATACTTTAATGCTTAATATCGTTGACTCCACTAAGGCACTTGTGCAAACCATTGATGCATTGTTATCCAAGAGTTTGTACCTATCTATGTGTGATTTTGAGTATATATCTAGCAACAGTGTTTGCAGTTAGCATCTCCTTGTAGATATAGAAGAAAACCATAGATGCGTCGTTATCCAGAAGTTTTTACCTAACTGTGTGTGGTTTTGAGTTTATATCTAATACACCATGTTTTGCATTTAAGATTTCTTGGCTGGACTTTAATATGAATCTAGTAACAGACCATTCTTCGTCTCTTTCAATTTATTTGAAGCACCTGTAAATTACTTATGATCGAGACAAGTTAGGAAGGCTAGGAAATTGCAGTTAGAATGATGAAATCCGATTACTTTCAGGTATGCCAGCGTTCTCTTATAGTTTAGGAATGAATTTTAGTTTATAAAGTATTAATGTGTGATTGGATTAGTAATGTATCAGAGAACTGAACTAAAGCTTAACTGATTTTGACTGAATGTGATTTTATTTATAAAGTATTAATGTGTGAATGGAATGGTAAGGTATCTGCGATCTGAATAACCTTGAATGCCTTCCTATTGTAGAGTCATAGGTGTAAGTGAATTCCTATGATTTGAATAAAATCCATATTATTTACCTCTACATTTGAAAATGATGTTTATGTGAATATGAAACAGATCTACACTATGCAATCCTCTGCGCAATGTTTGGGAATAGATCTAGTGTCTGCATTCTATAATGTACAAATTCATTATACTAGTTATTTAGAGTATATTTCCAAGGGATGGATAGTAAATATCGGAATCTTATGTATGGCTTAGAATATGATAATAACAGGAAGAAGGTATGGCAACCATTGATGTTGCGGATTGTAACCTTTTAATGAGATAAATTTCACAGGATGTGACCGTTTTGTGGACGTAACCCATGGATTGGGTGAACCATGTACATTGGTGTCTCCCTTATGTTTGCACCTTATGTTGTTTATCTTCGTTTTAATATTTTTGTTTTATATTGATGTTGATTTGTACAGGATTTGCATTAAATAGTATCTTATATGGTGTAATTGAATTATAATAAAGAATGATTCTTTTTATGCATCATGACCTTTCTTTATAAGGCTTGTTTACTAGGTTAATAAAATGATGGATATTGGGATTTAAAATCCTTCATGAATTTACATAAAGTACATGTTAATAGAATTATGGAAAGAAACTACCACAATAAGTATACCTTCTCCTTCCTATGTTGGAACTTAAGATTTTTTTGGGGATACGCTTAAATTGTAATGCCATGTGAACCTTGAGTCTAATGTGTTTGAGTTAAGTAGATAAGAACACGGTGCTTAAATTTTTTTCCCTTACTAAAGATAAGTGAGGTTAAAATTTCATGTACAAAAGCAATCCTCTTATCAGTTCTGTTAGCACCAAAATTGAGCCCAAAGGTTGCGAAAGGCTCACTCCCAGGTAACAATAGAACCACTTTCGAAGAGAGAATTGGCCTTCTACTCTTTTAAGAGGGATCTCTCACAAAATGTTAATTATGCCAGATATATGCAAATGAAACTATAAATTGTTGTAAAATTGGTTGAAACAAAACACATAACCATTCAGCAATGGAGTCAAGATATATAAAAGAAATAAACAAAACTTATGCAAGCGATTTCATCACAGGGGCAAGGTAGCCACTTGGTCATAGTCGATTTATAATTGTCTGGTGAAAGAGAGGAACATGAACAGACCATCAACACAAGAGCATTGAAAAATGAATTCTCTATCAACTTTAGAAGAAAACTTTGGTGAATATCTAAAACAACAGCCGGAGCATAGCAAGTATGAATTCCAAACTGTTATACACTATGTTTCAGATATGAAAGAAAACAAAATGGACGAGATAAACTAGAAAAATATTCACATAAGAAAGGAATCTACAGACTGCAAATACGAATGACACATGAATCCCTATAAGAAATGCCGACCTCAACTCTGTAATTTTGATCAAAATTCTCTTGAAAACATACATAGAAAAAATTACATTGGTTTCAACCCTTTCTCCTTCTTCAAGAGGTATATTTATAGCATTGGGATTTCCCAAACCGACATCTGGGAATCAAAATTTGTTACAATAGAAGGACATCCTCTAACCAACTCTTAGGTGGCACATTAGCTGTGGTTTGCATAAACCGGCTTAAAAATGAAATTTTGAATGCATGAGGGAATAAGCACGAGAGTTCCTTATATTTCCATTTGGTGGGTGACGGCTATACAAAGTCCCGAGAGAGGCGACAGTTGGAATGGGCATGCAACGTAGGGAAAAATTCCCGTGTATTATCATTGCCACTCCTATGAATGCATTTTGAATTTGGTTGACCCATATTGCTGAATGAATTTCCATAAATCAGGACCAAGCAGGGGCGCAACGGCCATGTCATATGCCTGTGCTTTGAGCTCCATCGTTTCTGGGTATGAAGTCTAAGGGACCTTGGTGCACACATCTTTAAAATCAAAAAGCAATAAAAAATCCATGGTCAATTTGTCAAAAACAAACTTCCTTGACAACGATTGTTACATATCTCCAAATTTTCTATTGTTTAATCGATAGTGCATCAAGCACTCCCGATACTCCTTCGGGGACAATAAAGGACCTTTTCTTCCCAGAAAAAAGGGAGTCCTCTACGTACCAGTGGTATAAATATCTTGATGACCTCCATGAATTTGTGCTCAATTACTTTTATTTTGGCCTATAAAGTCTCCAGCATCATATGCTTAGCAACTACCTCTCTATCTTCGGAGACAACAACAACCCTATTTTGGATACCGTATTAGTTGGTGGAATTGTCTGAAAAAGAGCTTAGGAAGTTAATGGCATTCTTCGTTGTCACCAAGGGCCTTCTCTGTACTTCTCCTAATACTACATGGAATTTTTTCTTGGCTTCTGTCATAGTGCTTTTCTCGTCTTCAACAAAATATAGATAATTCCAAAACTTGTCAGCTTCTATAATGATCTGATCCTAGATCAAATGCCTAGCGCCTTGCAAGGCAAGTTTACCGACCACCTGTTGGCTCAACTTGGCATTTTGTTGTATCATATCTTGGCACTTCTCTTCTATTATTTCTCTTCCTTGTTTCTCTTTGACCCTTTCTTTTTCCATTTCCTCGATCTGCTATTTTAGTTTAATGAGCTCTATATCCTTTAGGCCTATTTGGGACATTTCTCTGGAGAGGGAACCGGTATCTATCTCTCCAACCACACTTGTGGATTGAACTGTATTCTCCACACTTCTTCCTTGAAGCTCTTTTTCCTTCATTGCTAATCTCGTTTTTAACTCCGCATTGCTTTTCTTGAAAAGTTGGATGTCTGCTTCCCACTGCCTTTCCTTTTCTTCGAGCTTTAGTAGCTTAGATTCGTAGTCAGTAAGCTCAATGTTCAATGTCTCTTTTTCTCTTTCAAAGTTAGCCAGTTATTCTGCTTGAGTGAGCTGGGTGGCAGGGATTTTTTTAACTTCTTCTTTAGGATCTGGATCTCCTTCTCTTTGTCTTCGAGCAATTTCTGAGCCAAACTCCCTTTATGTGCCAGTCCATCTATTTGCATTGCTTCATTATGTATACTGTTGATTTGGGTTTTGAGTGCTTTGTTCTCCACTCTCACTTTCCTTAAAAGGTTCAAACTTTTTTCTTTACTTTCCTCTAGCATGGACACCTATATGGTAGCCTTGCCAGCAATCTGGCATTCAATATATCTTCAGTCTCTTTGTCGAGGTGTATTATGTTAGGAGTGGGAGCCTTTGACAGGTTCACACTGACCTCTGACACCTTGTTCCCCATTTCCAAGGCTAGGATGAGGGTGTTAGTGGCATGACCTCTTACAGTTTTTAGCACCACATTGGGGTAAGGAAACCGTGATGCCTCACTATATAGTTCTACTGTCCCCTGAAAAGTTTTGTCAGCCTTCTCTTGGTAAGACCCTACCCAGTCCTCTTTGGATGCATGCTTGCTTGGATTTTTCTTGTCAAATACATACTCTTGTATTTGCAATCCAGCTATCTTGGGATCTTCATGTCACTGTTCTTCCACTAAATTATTCTTCTTCTCATGTCCCTTTGCCTGGCCCTTCTTAACCTATACCAATTGTTGGCCCCATTCTATTTTATGCTTCTTGGGCATGTTGGCTGTGTCCATTTCTTCAATGTCCATGGTATGTGGAGCCCCTCTTTTTATTGAACTCTCTAAATAGTTGACGAGTGATGAGAATTTCCCAGCTATCACAACTACTTGAGCCAATTCTCTTTGGGGAGAAGCTATCCCCGTTAGCTGTGAGCCAGTGTCCTACTCTATGCTGGTTTCCATCGGGGCAAGATTAGGGAAATCATCCTAGTTTTCTACTTCTCTAAGCCTAGATATTTCAGTATGTTCAAAAGGCCTGCATTTGTGAGCTTTCCTCCTTTTGGAAATTATCTAGTGAGGGTCATAATTTACTGCTTGTCCCAGGGAAAACTCCATGCCTCTAAGCAAATTGGTAACAAGGGGAAAATCAGCCTTGTTTCTGACTGTGTATGGTCTTACTTCCAATGGGAAAATCAAATTTGAACTTTTCTTAAAGTTCAAGAAGTGCTTTTCTTCAACAATGAATTTTTGCCGAATCAATTCCAAGGAGAAAACCCTGGCAGTGAGGAAAGTTGGTAGAATGTAGGGTGGATGCACAAAGCCATACAACCTTATGGTTGTTCCAAATTCTGTGAGGAACCAGTCCCCTATATTCTTGCTATTTAACAGCTATAGCATTTGCCTCATCTCAGGAAACACCCTAGGTAACCTTTCTTGAAAGAAGAGTTCGTATATTTTGGTCATCAATTGATTCATGAATTTACAGTAATCAGTGGCCATATCAGCAGTGATTTCCAGCTGTGGTACTTGTAGGTCTTCCTCATTCTAGTTATGTGGAAATTCACTAACTCAAAATGGATGTTCTTGGCCAAGAACTCATTAAACTTAAGGCAACACGATTGACAGGGCTGTCTAGGCAATTTAGGTTCGGCCAAACAAGTACTTAGGACAAACAAAAGACTCAATAGTGACTCAGTGACATAAGCTTCGATATCTAGACCTAGGAATTGACTGGATAGGGATATACACCACTGGGTTTCTTCATTGAATTGGTTGAGGTCAATAGGGTAAGACAGGTCGACGGGCTCACTATCGGGTTTAGAATAGGCCTTCAGTAAGGTTTCCCTACTTTTGACTGCAGAATCTCTAAAACAACGTATAATACTCTCTTCTTGGTAGTCTTCGGAGATATGAACGAATTCATATGGGATATCCAAGGATTTGTGGATGACGGAATATTGGACTGAGCAAAGTATTTTAGAATTAGAATTATTCATAATGACACCTTTGGTGGTAGAGAAATTGTTTCCACACCACTTGAAAAAATCAAGGCAATGAGGGGTTTGGACAATAGAGAAGAAATGAAAGAAAGATTTAAAAACACCGCAGGTATCTCCACCTTGGTTCTTAAGATTTTCCAATTTACCCCTCGTGGTTTCAATGGCCTATCCCACTAGGATGGTATCAAAAATATCAGTATTCTTATACACCATACTTTCTTCTACCCTTCGACCTATGGTCTTAGGTTCTACATCATCTCTTACCCCTACCACTTCTAATTTGTCCATTTTCAAATAGCACTGAGAGGGTATCAGGGGCCTACCTTATTCTGCAGCACAATATCCTATTTTGTTTGTGCTGGTGCTCTGGATGTGGTTGGATATTCGATGACTTCTAGGTTTTGTAAAAGACAAATCTTTGCAACTTCACGTGGGCCTCTGTATAGCTTTTCACACAACATAACCTTCCCGCCTTCCCAGGAGGTTTGCACCGTAGATATTACTCTTTGCAATATGACCCATAGGTATGTGAGGTTATTTATGTTACATCTTCCCCTACCTCACATGCGTGCATCTCAACCATTGATCGAGACCGATTTTTCTTCACAACCGTTGATCTGGGTGGACCCCACCATTCTTCACGAAGTGAGGTTCTGTTTCAATCCATTCCACTCCAGATTGTGAAATGAACTATAACCGCTGATATCCCTCTGTTCTCATAGGGACCATCAATCAAAGTGGCCCATAACACTTTTCATAATCCGTAATTGCTGCTGTGTCCTTGCAACTCTGGGGTGCAAAATCAATTTCAACCATGGATCTTCTTGGATCCCATTTTCGACCGTTGGATGCTTCCATCCTTGAAATAATTTCGCAATCTTGAAAAGTGGCTTTGGTCAGGCATG
Source organism: Pseudotsuga menziesii (assembly GCA_001517045.1). Taxonomy (NCBI): domain Eukaryota; kingdom Viridiplantae; phylum Streptophyta; class Pinopsida; order Pinales; family Pinaceae; genus Pseudotsuga; species Pseudotsuga menziesii. The sequence goes on from LPNX010697160.1 coordinate 124,022, forward strand.
TTCACCGTATGAAATGTTTTGAGACCATTGGTCTGTGAGCTGAGCAATCTCATCTTTCGAACATGAGTCCCACTTAATACCTTCAGCGCGCCCAACGTTTTCTTCTCTACCCTACTGCTCTAATCCACAAAATGTCTTTCCACTTTCGATATTCACCACCGATTCTTATTCCAATGGCTGAGTGCTATCTTGTGTGCGCCATCAGCCCCTTCTGTGAACACTAAGATACCTTCCCAACACTTCTCGACGAGGCTGAAATTCTTGGGTATCTCTTATAACCAAATTTTAACAGAGTGTTAACAAGTTCAATAGTTACAAAATAAACTTATGTATGGGTTTGAATACCTATTAGATAAAGAAATGCCTTGTTTATGAGTAAATGTTTTACATTTTTTTTAGTAAGAGAAAGAAATATCTACCCCATTTTTGAACGTTTACTTTGAGGTATTATGTGTGTGTTACATTAAATTTTATTGTAAATTTTATGACCAAGTGGGTCAAGGATGATTGTAATTAAAGAATTATTCATTTTAATTATTAATAAAAGGAGACACCTATTCAGGGGAGACTAATAAATGAGTGCTCACTACCCACTATGAGGAAGGAGCATCTCTAGAAGGCTGGTTGATAAGTGGCAACACTAGCATTCACTTTCTAGATGTTACAGGAGCATAATCCCTAATAAATTGGTCATGTTCCCTAAGAGGGGGGACTGATCTGGGTGGCTCATTAAATTCCAAACCTGAACCAAAGACCTAGGAAATATTTTATAAACCATCAAATTGTGGAGGAGGCTCACAAATCATTTTGTTTCTGAGAGAATGAACTTTGTGAATGCTGCAAATTGAAATGTCAGGAACACAAATAATTTTATGAGGGGATAACTAAAGTGATTTGCTGAGTTAAGTCTATTTCTGATTGCTAAGATGCATAAACATGTTGTGTAGAATATATCTTCATCCTAGTGGTGCAGTAACCAAGCTCAAGGGTCCTGAGCAAGTGATTTGGCTACTTTAGGAAAAGGTTGGGTGAAACAATCTCCCTTGGGTGTTGGTCCCTTTTCTGCAACACATCCAGGTTCCAACTCTATATCTGTAATACGTTATTTAATTTTGTTTGACAAAGCTGAAATTATTTTCATATATGGTTTTAGTTAAATGATAGTTATTCAATGATTATTTGATGAAGTATTTGCATTGAAACCGATTGAAAAAGGGAATGAGCTTAAATATGATCTCCTATATTTTTCCTCTCAACAAAGTGAAGTACTCCAATACAGGAGGATATAGGTTATGTTGAATAGTAGTATCAGAATGATGGAATGAATATGTATCTTCTTAACTTCAGAAAATATAAGTAATTGTAAACTGTTTATAATTTACTATTAATGAGAAGATCTGGTATTTAGTTTAGATACAGGTATAGCTCTGAATTCATTAGATAAACCTTTACAGTTAAATAAACCAAACTTTCATTTAGAGTACAATTTTAGGAGCTAGAATAAATTACAGAGTTCTTTCTTTTATATATAAATAAGTTATGTATTCCCAAATCCTTATTTCTCTATCACTTTAGCATTATCTAGAATACTCTATTTATACTAATATTTTTAAGACCGGTTTATTTCTCCTTACTCAATTCAAGTATTAATCTAGAATAACTAGAGTTCAATTAAAAGCATAATAATAAGATAAACTATTAATGTAACACCAAGTCGATATCATCATCAAGTATTAGCACTGGTTATAGGATTCTAATTTTAAACTGGTGTTGTTTCTGTAGTGTTTATCTATAGAATAAAATCTCAAATAGTCTCTGTACTTATTAAATTTATTTTGAACAAAACTGATTAATTAGAGTAAGGCTTACAATTTTAAAACAAAATAACGAAACCCTCGAACTATTGATCCAATAGAATAATGACACAAATTATAAACTATCTTCAATATAGTCATAAGATTTTAATGCAAGTATGGTTAAAGTAAGATCTAATTGCGGAGGAAATTACTGTAGATTCTCATAGAAATGAATATAAACTAAGAAATAGTAACATGAGAATAAACCCTAATATATGATAAACTTTTATAATATAATTAGTTAGATACAAGAACAAATAAATATATATATTTATACACACAAGAAATTAACGAATTGAAGTAAGAACAAAACTCTTTGATACTTTTACTATTTACAGGGGAAAGTATTTTTGGGAAATAAGATTTTTTTTACATAAAAGAACTTATACTAAAAATTCTAGAGTATTTCAATTATCAAATATCACCTTCATTAGCATCATTATTATAGGTTAAAAGTATTCATAGTCGTTTATAGTATATAAATAAATTATCAAAACCATAAAATTGATTTTTTTTTATTGTACATCAAGTGTAGCTGGTAAGCTCAACTACAATTAGTAAATAAGGGTAATTAATCATAATTATTGGCAGTTGGCTCCTCAACCTTTGCAAATTTTTTTAACTAATAATCTATTTTTGTAAACCTTCACAACTTTTCTAGTTATCAACAACAGTAATAAGTCCTCATGAATTTTATTTATTTTCAATCAAAACGACTGGAGGAAAATTCTTAACCATATAGTTAAATACAAACTATGAACCTTTAAACAGGCTGGAAAAACATTTTAGTAGCTTCCATACATTTCTTATCTAGTTTAAGAAATTAAGCTACAATAGTTTTAACATGTTCATAGGCTTATAAGCCCTCATGAGTCTCAACTGTAAGAACAACCATTATTGATTTCAAAATACATTAGGAATTAAAGACAAGAGAGATTATGGCCCTTTATAAATATGAGCAAAATAACACTAAGTCCTAATGGCCTCTTTCAATATTCAAAACCCTCATGAAAGCTTAACTACCAAAGGAATAGTGTCACTTTCACATTGACAGTCAGGTATAGAGAGGATGCCCCATGGCTATGGCGTTAAAAACACATATAAGACTAAGTCTTGTTTCACACAGTCACTTAAATTTTTTTATTATATATTACCATATCAAATCTTTGCAGGTTCTTACCCTAGTAAAAACAAGTTTATAACCAAATAAAACTTCAAAACCAAAAGTATGTGGAATAATTGAAGACTCCACAAAGTTCAGAATAACCCTTCGAGACATACTTTCATCTGACACACTCAGGGATAGGGGATAAAACCCAAAATTACAAATTTGTATACACCTCAAGAGTTTATGTTTTATCCAAAAATTTCTCAAAGGGGTGAAGTGATGATCTTACCGGCTACAAATTCTCTGTGGCTATATTTTCCCAAGAAGTTTTTATTACAGAAGGCCAACCAATAAACCACCTACATATACATATGATACATAAATTAAAACAGTGTTTTATTTTATATAGACTATGATTAAAATAAATTTTTCTGTAAATGACAAAGAAATGGAGACATTTACCTCATTAGCATTGAAAATATTTAACTGGATTGAAACCAAAACGAAAACCCCATTGGCATAATGTTTTAGGTTGGACTGTGTTAAAAAGGATTGATGGCCAAGGCCTTTTGCTCCTTCCTTTGCTTTTCAAACTGTAAATTGATGAGGTTGAGAGATGGAAGGCATGATGCAAAGACAAGAAATAAGTTATCATCAAATCCTCTGAAAGGAAAACTAAAATCTTCAGGACATATTAAAACCTTATGGTTTTCAAATCCTTCCTTTACCCGCCATCTGGAGGAGTTAATGTGGTCACATGGGCTATATAAAGAGATAATCATAAGATGTAAAGTATATAGATTACATTTTAAAAAGAATAGACTTGATAAAAGAGTGTTATTGAGTTATAAGAAGGATGAGTAATAACATCTATCTAAATGAATTTCTAGGAAATTCTATAATTATATGCAGTAAATAATTTTTTTAATTTTACAAATTTTAAGGATGTTACATGTGGTATCCAATCGAGATTCCAACACTAGGCCTAACATGATCATTTTCTTATAAAGAAAAGCAATGTACTAATTTTATTTATTTACTTATGTACATAAATATAAAACCTGTTTTGCAGGAAATAGATGATGTTGAACCATTTGGTGAGAATGGTCCTCAACCCAATAACCCTCACAAATTTTATGTAGATTTGAATAATCCAGAATTACTACAAACAATCAGAGAGTTGAAGGATGAAATTCAAAATGTGAAACAAGATAATTAAACAATTTTAGAGTTGAATGAATATCTATTGGACAAAATCAATAACAAGGAAAAAGATAAAAGAAGTGCAATTGAAACTAATTCTGGAACAATGTCCTATAAACATAAAGGGAAGAAAGAAAAGTATCTTGATAGTGAATCCTCCTCATAGGTTAAACCAAGGTCATGTAGGGAAAGTCAAAGATACATAACTGACAGTAGAGAAAGTGACTAGAAACCTAGAAGAAAGAAGTATAAACCCTATCAAAAGATTTATGGATAATTCAAAAAAAATAAATCCTCCCATGTTCAACGAGGAAGAAGATAAAGGAGAGGAAGAAAAATATTGGCTGTCGGGCATGAAGAAATACTTTCAAATTTACAACTATTCTGATAAATTAAGGCCAGAATGGATATTTACAATTTGACCAGAAAATATGACATATGGTGGCAAGATATAAAGAGAGTCAAGAATCTGAAAAAGAAGTATTTAACTTGGAAAGTTTTTAATAAGTACTTCAAAAGAAAGTTATTGTCTGAACAATATTATGAGGAAAGAGCCAAGGATTTCTATGATTTAAAACTAGGTTCCATGTCCATGAAACAATTTACCACCATGTTCTTAGGTCTGCTATGATAAGTACCATACAAAAAAGATAAATTCCTAAAATTCAACGGTCTTTAACATGTTTACCTTCTAGCTTCAAAGATAGGATTGAGTTTGACAATCTGAAAACCTTCGAAGAAGCTATGAGAAAGGCTAAATTATGTCATGAATAGAGGAAAACAATAGAAAGTATGCCTAATTGGAAGACTAAAAAGGCAAGTCAATTTGACCAAAAGAGAAGAGGATTCAAGTCAAACAAGATTTTTGGGAGTAAGTCTCAAAACTTCTCAAAAAACAACTATCATAAAACTGATTTTAAGAATAAATACCTTAGAATACCGCATCATCAAAAGGTAGGGATGTGTCTAAAACTTTTGTTAGAAATACTGAACAACAAGAACCTATCAAATGCTAGGAATGCAAAGGACCACACTATGACAAATACTATATGAACTGGAAAGGAAACATAAGAAAAATACACACGGTCCAGGAAGAAGAAAAAATTGGGGATGTGGACAATGAGATGCACAGGATAAACGCATCTCTAGAGAACTGATAGGCGGATCACCAGATTTCTATGGTAGAAGTGAAATGTATGATCCAAAATTTCTCTGTTTCCATCTTAATTGATCCAGGATCTAGTTTAAGTTATATATCTCCTAGCATAGTGTAAAAGTGTAAATTGTCTTTACAAGAGTTTGAAAAATCCTAGCTGGTCCGGATAGCCACAAGAACTAAAAGAAAGGTAGTAAACTATGTTAAAAGTTGTAATTTGATGATGAATCACTTTGGAACTCATGTCAAGCTAAATTTTTTACCTTTAGGATCTTACGATGTTTTCATAGGAATGGATTGGCTTGAAAAACACGAAGTGATTTTAAACTCTTTTCAAAAAACTTTTACTTGTTTGAATAAGGAAGGAGAAAGAATTATTGTCACAAGAATTCCTAGGAAGATATCTACTAGACAAATTTCATTCTTACAAATGAAAAAGGTTGTAAGGAAAGGATGTAACGTATTTGCTGTGCACATTATAAATAATGAACATGTTAATATGGAAAATAAACCAAGATTTGAGGATATCCCAATCCTGCAAGATTTCATGAATGTATTCCCAGAAGAAATTCTAGGATTACCTCCTAAATGAAATTTAGAATTTACAATTGAATTAGTACCTGGAGCTGTACCTAATTAGAAATATCCCTATCAAATGAACATCTTGGATCAGAATGAACTACAATTACAATTACAAGAGTTAATAGACAAACATTATGTAAAAAAAAGTGTCATTAGAGGAAATTTGAGGTCCAAAATGGGCCTCCTAAGGAAAATAATAAAATAATAGTTATTAATTTTGGAGGAAGAATGAAAAAAACTACTTTTTTGTTCATATTTTCGACATATCTCTCTATGTTTTTACTCAAATTATAAGAGGGATAGCTCATTGGATGCAGAATTTAATTCTGTATCCAACGAGTACCCACACTGCATACTTTTGATAGACCCTGCTACCCCAAAAACAAGAAATACCTGAAAAATGTGATGATGATGTCATCGTCACCTTTTTAAAGATATTTCTTGTTTTTGGGGTAGAGAGGTCTATCAAAAGTATGCAGTGTGGGTACTCGTTGGATGCGAAATTAAATTTCACATCCAACGAGATCTCCTACTCAGAATTTGAGTAAAAACACAGGGAGATATCTCAAAAATACTAACAAAAAAAGTAGTTTTCTTTTATGACCAATATGTCAATTCAACCATTATGGTTGAGTCATTTTATTGAAATTCTATTGGTTCTTGAATTCCAACTCACAAAATTTATTGTTGGTGCATTTTATTATAAATCCCATTTTAGACCCCAAATTTCCTCTAATGATCCCCTTGGGGAGCACATGTCCTTTTTGTTAAAAAGAAAGACGGCACTGTACATCTATGCATAGACTATAATCAACTTAATAAAGTGATTATTAAGAATAGATATCCTCTGCCCCGCATTGACAATTTGCTCGATCAAATACATGGAGTGATGATAGTCTCTAAAATTGACTTAACGTATGGTTATCACCAAGTTAGAATTAAAGATGAAGACATCTTTAAAACTACTTTCAAGACAAGATACATGAACTATGAATTTGTGGTTATGCCCTTCGAGATGACAAATGCACCAACAACCTTCATGTTTTTAATGAACAATGTTCTAAGTAAGTACCTATATAAATTTGTAATCGTATTTATAGACAACATATTAATTTACTCTAAGAAAAAAGAGGAGCATGATAAACACCTAAAGATAATTTTACAAGTGTTAAGAGAACATCAGCTATATGCTAAATTCAAAAAATATGATTTTTATAAAGATAAAATACAATATTTAGGTCATGTCATAAAGGATGTAACCGATGTATGATCCTTTATGGGGATAACAGGTTACTGTAGAAAATTTATTCAAGGGTTTTCAAGGATTGCAAATCCCATAAATTCATTACATAAAAAAGGTAAGAAATTTGTTTGAGATCAGAAATGCAAAGATAGTTTTAATAGAGTAAAGGAATTATTAACTACTGCACCCATCCTAAAAATAACATACCAAGGCAAAGAATTCGTCATATGCTCTGATGCATGCAATGAAGCATTGAGCGTGGTACTGACACAGGAATGTAATGCAATTGTATACGAATCAAGAAAATAAAAAACTCAGGAAAAGAACTATGTAACTTATGATTTAGAGTTGGCTGCAATAATCCATGCTTTAAAAAAGTGGTGTCATCACTTAATAGGTAAAATATGTATGTGAATGTCTAATAACATAAGTCTAAAATATCATTTTGATCAGAAAAATATATACGCAAGGAGAGCTAGATTGATATCTTTCCTTAGTGAATATGATTTTGAAATCAAACATATTAAAGGGAAAGAAAATAAAGTGGCTGCTAACTTGAGTAGGAATGTAGTAACAAGTTTTTTAGATGCAATTAGAAGTTATAAAATGGATTTGGAAGATAAATTGGAAGAAGGAATAAAGTCGGATCCAGAATTACCAGAATTTAAAAGAAAAGATAACTCAGAATACATCTAAAAATATAATTACAGATTACAATTTTAATGAAAAAGGTTTAATACTGTTTAAAAATGGACTTTATGTACCAAATATACCAGAAGTTAAGCTGCTGATTCTAAATGAAATTCACAAAAATCCTTACTCTAGCCATCCAGGGTATCAGAAAATGATAAGTATTTTAAGAAAATAGTACTTTTAGACTAACATGAAAAGTGAGGTTGTTGAATTTTTAGCTAGGTGTATCGAATGTCAACAAGTAAAAGTTGAACATCAACATCGAGGAGTCCATTTACAACCATTACCAATTCCAAATTGGAAAGGGGAATTCATCAGTCTTGACTTTATAACTGGTCTACCTAAAAACTAGAAACAAAATGATTCAATAATTGTAGTTGTAGATAAATTAAGTAAAGAAGCACACTTTATTCATGTTAAGACAAATCATACATATGCTAATATTGCTGATATTTTTATGAAATATATCTTTCGTCTGTATGGAATTCCAAAGGTAATAATATCTGACAAGGATCCTAGATTTACTGGTAATTTTTGGAAAAAAATATTTAAAGGCTTAAAGACTAAATGTAATTTCAGTACTGCTTCTCATAGGAAAATGGATGGACAGATGAAAAGAGTCAATTAAGTATTAGAATACATGTTACGAATGTATGTTAAAGACTATCCAAAGAAGTGGGAAGAATATTTGCATTTGGTTGAATTTTCTTACAATAACCATTATCAAGATTCAACCAAGTTTATTCCTTTTTAAATATTATATGTTAAAAAGTGTAACACTCTTATTACATGGATTAATCCAACAGACAGGTTGATGTTAGGACTTGACATGTTAAAATAATTGGAACTAACAGTGAAATAGGTACAAGGCAACTTGAAAACTGCTCAAGACATGCCAAAAGAGTCATGCTGACATTGAAAGAACTCCAAATGAATTCCAAGTAGGTGAGCATGTGTTTGTTAAAGTGAAACCAAGGAAGAATTCCTTTAAACTAAGGAGTTGTGCTAAATTTGCACCCATGTATTGTGGACCCTTTGAGATATTTGGCAAGAGTGGGTCGAGTGGCTTATCAACTAGCTTTCCTACCTAATATTAGGATACACAATGTTTTTCACATTTCTATTTTTGAAAAGTATATACATGATGCTACTCATGTGATTGATTGGAATGTGATCCAAGTAGAACCTGAACGATATTTTCTAGGGGAACCAGATTGTATTCTCGACAGGGGGGAAATTTTTCTCCAAAATCACACCATTTGACAAGTAAAGGTGAAGTGGAAACACCTCAATCCATATGAAGCGACTTAGGAACTAGAGATCGATATGCAGGTGGAATACCCATATATGTTCCAAGAAGTCTCCAAATAACTTAAGCAACATAAAGGACGATTTTGATCTTAAAGGGGGGTGTTTGTAACATGCCCCAAAACTGAAAAAATAAATATTTATTATTTATTTCAGTAAAAACATTATGTTAATTTTTATTGTAATGTTTATGACCAAGTGGGTCAAGGATGACTGTAATTAAAGAATTATTTATTTTAATAATTAATAAAATGAGACACCTATTCAGGGGATAGTGTTAAATGAGTGTTCACTGCACACTAGAAGGAATGAGCAACTACAGAAGGGTGGTTGACAAGTGGCAGAACTAGCATTCACTTTCCAGTTGCTGCAGGAGGATAATCCCTAAAAAAGTGGTCATGTTCCCCAAGAAGGGGAACTGAGCTAGGTGGCTCATTAAATTCCAAAACTGACCCAAATACCTAGAAAATATTATATCCCTTTTCTGTAACACATCCAGGTTCCAACTCTATATTTGTAATACATTATTAACTTATGTTTGACTAAGCTGAAATTATTTTCAAATATGATTTTAGTTAAATGATAGTATTAGATGATTATTTGATGAAGTATTTGCATTGAAACTAATTGAAAAGGGAATTGGTTTAAAAATTATATCTTGTATTTTTCTCTCACCGAAGTGACGTACTCCACTACATGAAGACATAAATTATGTTGAATAGTAGTGTCAGAATGATTGAATGAATATGTATCTTATTTATTTCATAGAATAGAAGTAATTGTAAACTGTTTATAATTTACCATTAATGAGAATATCTGGTATTTACTTTAGATACAGTTATAGCTTTGAATTCATTAGATAAACCTTTACAATTAAATAAACTGAACTTTCATTTATAGTACAAGTTTAGGAGATAGAATAAATTATAGAGTTCTTTATTTTATATGTAAATAAGTTATTTATTCTCAAATCCTTATTTCTCTAATAGTTTAGCATTATCTCAAATAATATGTTTATACTAATCCTTTTAAGACTGGTTTGTTTTTCCTTAATCAATTCAAGTATTAATCTAGAATAAATAGAGTTCACATAAAATCATAATAATAAGCTAAACTATTAATGTAACACCAAGTCGAGATCATCGACTATTCTTAGCACTGGTGATAGTCTTCTGATTTTAAACTGGCGTCGTTTTTGTCGTATCTATCTACATAATAAAATCTCAAACAGTCTCTTGACTTATTAAATTTATTTTTAACAAAACTAATTAATCAGAGTAAGGATTACAGTTAAAAACAAACAATGAAACCCTAGAACTATTGATCCAATAGAATAATAACACAAATTACAAACTGTCTTCAATATTGTCATAAAATTTTAATGCAAGTATGGTTAAAATAATATCTAAGTGCGCAATATATGACTGTAGATTCTCATAGAAATGAATATAAAAGAAGATATAGTAACATGAGAATAAACCCCCCTAATATAAGATAAAATTTTATAATATAATTAGTTATATACAAGCACAAATTTATATATACACATAGACAACAAATTAAAGAATCAAAGTAAGAACAAAACTCTTTCATACTTTTACTATTTATAGAGGAAAGTAGTTTTAGGAAATAAGATTTTTTTTACAGAAAATAAATTATACTGAAAAATAGAGAGTATTTCAATGATCATATCTCACCTTACTCAACATCATTATTACAGGTTAAAAGTTTTCACAGTCGTTTATAGTATATAAATAAATTATTGAAACCCTAAAACTGATTTTTTATTATACATCAAGTGCACCCAGTTAGTTCAAATCCAATTAGTAAATAAGGGTAAATAGTCATAATTATTGACAGTTTGCTCCTCGGCCTTTGCAAATTTTTTTAACTAAGAATATTTCTTTGTAAACCCTCACAACATTGCTAGCTATTGGAGACAGTAATAAGGTCTCATGGATTTTTTTTCAATCAAAATAACTCTAGGAAATTTTTTGACCGTATAGTTAAATACAAACTATGAACCTTTAAACACACTGGAAGAACATTTTAGTAGCTTCCAAATGTTTCTTATCTAGTTTAAGAAAATGAAGCTATAATATTTTTAACATGTTCATAGGATTATAGTCCCTCATGAGTCTCAACCATAACAACAACCGTCACTGATTTCAAAATATGACCGAAATTACAGATAGGATACCTTATGGTCCTTTAACAATATGAGCAAAATAACACTAAGGCCTCACGACCTATTTCAATAACCTTACAAATTGTAGAAGAAAACTCAATTTTATAGAATAATTGTTACAGAGAGAAGTATTGTCTNGTTAACAGTCAGGTGCAAAGAGGATGCCCCATGGCTATGGCATTAAACACACATATAATACTAAGTATTATTTCACAAAATCACTTAAAAAAACTTATCAGAGATTACTGTATCGAATCTTCATAGGTTCTTATCGTAGTTAAAATAAGTTTATAACCAAATAAAACTTCAGAACCAGAAGTATGTGGTATAATCCAAGACTCCACAAAGTTCAGAATAATACTTATAGACATACTTTCATCTTCAACACTCAGGCATGGAGGATAAAACCAAAACATACAAATTTGTATACACCTCAATATATTATGTTTTATTGGCAAAGTCCTCAAAGGGGTGAAGCCATGATCTTACTGGATGCAAAGTCTCTGTGGCTAGATTTTTCCAAGATCTTTTTTATTACAAAAGGCCAACTAGGAAACCAATTACACATACATACGTTACATAAGATAAAATAATGTTTTATTTTATATATACTATGATTAAAATAATTTTTTTCTGTAAATGACAGATAAGTGGAGACATTTACCTCATCGGCGTTGAAACGCTTCAACCTGATTGAAACTAGAACAAGAAATCCATAGGTGTGATGTTTTAGGTTGGACCGTGTTAAAGAGGATTGAGGGCCAAGGCCTTTCTCTCCTTCCTCTCCCTTTTCAAAATGTAAATTGATGAGGTTGAGAGATGGAAGGAGTGATATAAAGACAAGAAATAAGTTATCATCAACGCCTCTGAAAGGACAAGTGAAATCTTCAGGACATATTTAAACCTTAGGGTTTTGAAATCCTTCCTATGTTTGCCATGCGGAGGAGTTAATGCAGTAACATGGGCTGCATGTGAAAAACTCTGAGTCACAACCCTTGTACTTCCTTTTCATCGACATATGTCTAAAGGATTGAATTTCAGTCTTGTCACACTTTTTGTGTATAGTATTCCTTCCTAGAAGCTCTTTACACGATTTGTGAGTGTTATTATAATCTCCATGATATCTCCTATCCAAGGTGGAGTCTCACAAAGCCTAAAGTATGTGTGGGAATAATTTTTATGTTTTTAAGTTAGGAATTTAATATGCTAAGGTAGATGGAGTATAAGCACTTAGTATAAAGATTTAGATCCATGTTTGAGTATGGCTTACTATTTCCAAAAAACAAGACAACCCCAAACACTCGTGCAATAGGAAATTAAAGGTTCATGCATTAGCCGTAAATACTAAGGAAGACCATGAACCTTGACCGTTTAAACAACTATTAAGAAAAAATAAAAAATACGATAAAAATTATATAACTTCCAAAGCAAATTATTGTCACCATATAGTGTCAAACAAAGTGTTTACATAGTATCGATGAGGGTAGTATAAAGAGATAATCATAAGATGTAAAGTATGCAGATTATGTTTTAAATAGCATAGGATCTATAAAAGAGTGTGCTTGAGTTATAAGAAGGATGGGTAATAACATCTATCTAAATGAATTTCTAGGAAATTCTATAATTATATGCACTAAATTAAAAAAAAATATTTTACAAATTTTAGAGATGTCATAGGGAGGAAAAGAGGGCAGGGGAGGAATATGGGGAGGATAAGAGGAGGGAGAGAAGGGGGAGGCAAAGAGGGAGAGGGTGGAATATGGGGAGGAGACAAAGAGGGTGAGGGTTGGGGGGGATGCAGGAGGTTGTGGAGGGGGAGGAGGATGGAGGAGGGAATTGGAAAGGGAGGGAATAGGGATAGAGAAGGGGAGGAGGTTAAGGAGGAGGATAAGTAAGATTAAAATATGAGGGGAAGAAGCAGGAGGCAAAGATGAGGTAGAGTGGGAGGGGGAGGAATATGGGGAAGAGGGGGTGGAAAGGTAGAGGAGTGGTTTGGAGGGGGAGGGGTAAGGTAGAAGGAGGATTAGGATGATAGTGGGAAGGGGATGATGAGGAAAAGTGGGGTGGGTGGGGGAGAAGGTAGAAGGAGGATTAGGTAGAAAGGGAAGGAAGGGGGTTGCAATGGGAGGAGGAAGACGAGGAGGGGTAGGTGGCGGAGACAAATAAGAGGTGGTGTGAGAGGGGGAGGAATATGGGGACACTTGGATTATTTGCATGTATTCTTTTCACCCTTAGTTTCACTTGGTAAACAATATATCGATGTGTTTATAGACATAGGTACACATTCCATTAAGTCCCATGGGACCTATATTGGGATTTTGTATGGGGACTCCTCAAGGGTGTTGTACTAATGAGAATCATTAAATATTACAAAAACCTATTTTATTTAGTACTTTATTTCTCCTATAAAAAATAATATTTTACATTATGTCATTTTCATGTGTTTCACCAAATTGAAAAAGTGCATTTGGATCGTAAAAGTCTAATGCCTATTACACTAAATATGACCATAATTTTAGATTTTGTGTTGATAGTTCACAAGTTATTTACATTCTATATTAGGCACACAAAATATTTTTTTAGGTGGAATAAAGTAGAATCTAGGAATTAAAGATCTTCAATCCAAACAAGCATACAAAATTGCAGTGTGCCTATTGATATTTGTAGACAAACACTAGGATATTTCCAACTGATATGCATTTTTCCCTCATGGTTTATTTTATCATTATATGGCGTTTGGGATGAAAAAAATGATGAAATTATATTCTTTTTTGGTTATCTCTTAATTTATTTTGGGACTCCTAAAATAGATTTTGAAGTGTAGGTATGTGAGTTTTGTTTGTACTTGCGGGAATGCAAAGTCACTAAGGGTTGTTTAACAATTGCTATGAAATTAGATTTTATAAAGGGATTGTTGTGTACATGTTTAATGAATAATGATAAATAATTGTATGTAAAAATAAATCTCAAAGTCATTGTCATATATGTAATGTTTACACCACCTTATTCTTAGTGTAGTTATAAGATAATTAAGGACTTAATATTTTAGGAAAGGAATAAAATCCTAGAACATTGGTATCAAGTAAATATATAAGCTACTGCCACCATATCAAATGTTTGAAGCCATTGTATTATGTATTGGGAGCCAATCTCCCACTAGCTTTGCAACCTCACAAGAAAAGAATGGAAGTCCTCTAAATCAATGGGATTTAGATGGGAGGATGTTGTCATATGGGAATAGTTTGTGGGGAACTGAAAACTAGTCATGTCAAGATTATAGGTTATATGGATTTCTTAATAAGTTCTTTTAATTATATTAGAGACTACATTCCCATGTATGGATATGAATCTCTATGCCTATGAATTCATATCCTAATACATGAATTTGTCATGTCTACTTTATATTTTTCCTTTGTTTTCCTTTTTGTTTCCCCTTTTTTTCTTCCCTTTATGTTTTTCATAATTTGTTAATGAAACTAAATTGAGGTGTAGGAAAACCTTGCCATACTATTATGAATGAAATCATGCAAATTGAATTCCTATATTGCAAACACACAACCCATATTTCATCACCATATTCATCATCATCATCCTCATTGTCATCATGATTAGCATAATAATCATCATTAGCATCATCATCATCATCATCATCATCATCATCATCATTGACATCATCATCATCATCATCATCATCATCATCATCATCATCATCATCATCATCACCATCATCATCATCCTCATCCTCATCCTCATCTTCATCATCATCACCATGATCATCATCATCATCATCATTGACATTATCATCACCATCATCATAATTAGCATCATCATCATCGTCGTCATCATCATATTAAACATCATCTTCATCATCATCATCATCATCTTCATAATCATAATCACTATCATCATCATCACCATCATCCTCCTCATCATCATCATCCTCATCATCATCATCATCACCATCATCATCATCATCACCATCATCATCATCATCATCATCATCATAGACATCATCACCACCATCATCATCATTAGCGTCATCATCATCATCATTGCCATAGCCATCATCATCATCATTGTTTCCATCATCATCACCATCATCCTCATCCTCATCATAATCATTAGCATCATCATCATCATCATCATCATCATCATCATCATCATCATCATCATCACCATCATTGTCATTGTCATCATCATCACCATCATCTTCATCATCATCATTATCGTCATCGTCATCATCATCATCATCACCATCCTCCTCCTCCTCCTCATCGTCATCATCATCATCATCACCACCATCATCCTCCTCCTCATCGTCAGCCTCAACGTCATCATCATTAGAATCATCATCATCATCATAGCCATCATCATCATTATCATCATCATCGACATCATCATTGTCATCATCATCATCATCATCAATGTCATCATCATAAAAATCATCATCATCATCATCATCATCATCATTGACATCATCATCACCATCATCATCATTAGCATCATAACCATCATCATCGCCATCATCATCATCATCATCATTATCATGTCCATCATCATCACCATGGTGTCCATCATCATCACCATCATCCCCATCATCATCCATCATCATCACCATCATCATCAAAATCACCATCATCATTGCCATCATCATCCATCATTGTCACCATCATCATGTATGGAATATGAAGTGGAAGAAACTATTATGTAGTCAAGAACAAATTACTCATTCAAACATCAACTACTCAATGAATTAAAACTAAGAGGATACAATCAATGGACAAAACAAACACAATATTTTATTTTAAAGATTTAAAAGGAGAGTCCCCACATCAGCGAGATTGGGGAGTTGTTGAGGCCTCAACACATTACTTTAAGTTCTTAACCTTTTTAATGACTGGTTCATTAAGGGATTGCATCTTAGACAATTGATCACCCTTCTTGTTAAAATCTTCTTTTCATTCCTCATTATATTTTTGTAATTTATAAGTATCTTATTTAGATTCATTGAATCATCTTCAATTATATCCATTTCTTCCATTTTCAAGTGCCTAAGCATTTTTTTAAGAACAATTCTTCTAAAAATTTCCTTGTGGCATTCTATCTAGTATATTTATCAAGAAGATGATTGATTTATAGAGTGAAGTTGTAGAATATTTCTCATTAGAGCATATTTGAGGTATAAAATGTTGCAATCTTAACAAATAAACTCATACCAAGTATCTTTTGCAACATGTCGATATTTATTGATGTACAATGTTTTCGAGCATTTTCTCTTCATGTTACTAATAGTCAAAAAGTTGGCTCATTTTCCCAACATATTTTTAATTGATGGTTCTAAAATAATTCCAATTCATGATCTCTAGTCTGCACAGTATGATTTTTACAGGTCTTGAATGTTTCCCAACTTTATTTAGGAACATTATATGAAGATTAGAATGCATTTGGACAAGATCCTTAACCTTGTTTGAACCCAATCCATTTCACTTCATTGAGTGGATAATTCTACTCTGGTTTCTATCTTTAGATAAAACCTATCCACTTCTAAAATAATATAAATTGCCAAGATCCTTATAACATGTGCACTTGATCCTTGTATTTCTCCAATAAAAGTTCCACATATTACTAATCTACCATCTATTGAATAAAGTGAGTTGATAACATATTGTGACATAAATAACTGTAAATTGTTTATAAATAGTACCATAATTGAAAGTGAATATGATTAAATCTAGTGAGTATTGTTGGATAAATACTAACATGTGTATGTAAATGAGTATTATGAGCATTATTGAGAGGGATACTAGTGTTGAGATCCAATCTTGTCTTAGTGAATTGTGACCCTTTATCATACACCTAGATTGATTGCAGCCCAATAATGATCAACAAGAGGTCATTTTTTATATGCAGCAGTGTGAGTATGTGTCTCCCCCATGTGTCCCAACTATGTTCCTATGTGTTTGGTGAGGTTTATTCCTTAATGATGTGATGTAGTATGCACTAATGTGTTAGGTCACACTATAATAAACTTAATATTCTTATGACCATGACAAAGGAACTTTAGGTGCTTAGTTTTTTCTTTGTTACACAATGGTGTGTTGAAGTTTACACCACTTTCCGTTTACTTTCTATTTGTATCATCACCATCACCATCATTGTTATCATCATCATCATATTCATCATCGTCATCATCGTCGTCGTCATCATCATCATCATCATCATCATCCTCATAATCGTCATCCTCATAATTGGCATCCTCATGATTGCCATCCTCATCATCATGTCATCATAAAAATCATCATCCTCTTGTCAAGGATACCCTAGAGTGTTATATTGTCAATAAAAATAGAGATGATAGAAACGGAAATACATCATGTCCAAATGGATATTGGCATGTAGATACATCCTAGGAGGAAACCAATGAGGACATTGCTATAATGATGTCTAACACAAGAAGTGAATGGAATGATATGAAGTCCAACTTGAGAAGAAATGAAATACACTACATCATCAAAGATGTCAAGTCAACAAGAGTGACTTAATGAATAGGGGTAGCCTAAGGGTAAGGATGTGCTACAAAAACATTTGTTACAAATTATTTCCCCTTTTATTCTTCAATTTTAGCTTTTCAATGAAAAAATTTATTGATTTGTTAAGGATAAGGAATTATATATGTACTAAGTGAAAGTTTAAATGGATGTTTATACAATACTAGATAAAGGGGATGTTATGTCATTTTTGTTAAGAATAATGAAAAACAATTATGAACATGTTTATAGACAACTAGTTGTTCCATTAAGTGGATGTTTATACAATAATGCAAGAATTGAATTTTGTAAGCTAATAAGGCAAGAATGAATATAATTGATCCCCACTAATATCAATTATTTCACTAACCTTATAGGCTTCCCTATCATGCATGTACCTTTATGTATGTAATATTTTGGTTAAAAAAAATTCTTGAAAAAGAAAACTAATCGATCTATCTTGTCACAATTAGAAAGCCCTAGTGATGGTGATATTTTGGGGCCGGAAAGAGGTAAGTACTCACCTTTGGCTCTACAAAGAGCTTCCACTATTACTAATGTCTTGACTGAAATTAAAATTGCATTCACTTCCATAGTACCTTTTTAGGCTGGTCACTTTTGAAGTGGTTCTAGGGTTGATACTCATGAATGGAACTCATTCCAATGAATTGGGTCTCGACCTTTCATATGAGATGCTTCTGGTTTAGTATGAGAAGCTATTGTGGACCATTGCAAGGTTTGACAGTTTTATTTTCAACTCTAGTAACTCCAGTCTCTACCAACAACACGGGTAAAAATAACCAGTTTCTTCATGGTAAACTTTTTTTTAATTTGGAATAAGACTATTGACTTGTATTAACCCGCCTCATATGTTTGACAGATAAAATCGTGGTTGTCAATACTGGGAATGGTCTACTGCGCTGTTCGGTAACTAGTGATTCAACCAGTGAACACGTCCTTCATAGTTTTAAAAGAAAACTAGGACCAAAATAGGCATGTTGATGTTTTTATTTGCCTTTGCAATACTTTTCTTATAAAGTAATTGAGAATTAATTAAAATTTGTTTTATTATGTTTTTATACTGATTTTATTTCATTAAAATTATTTTTATTTTATCTTTGATTGCATTCCTCATGCAGTTATCCTCAGCTGGGCGTTTTTCCCAATTTAAATTGACCAAATTAACATGGTTTTCATTCCAAGAAATCATTTTTGCTTCTAAAACCAACTTGCGTGAAGAGAGAGATATTAATCCGGATTAAATAGATAATCTTTAGAATTATAATGTTGGGTGTGTGGAACATAAATTACCTTAGAAAAATTTGTTGGTTCCATTTACTAGAAGATTTACTTGTGTTGGGAATATTTTTCTTGTTTAAAAACATGTTTATTGGGTCGAATTGAACCCAGAAAACTATAACTTAAAATTTGTTTCGAATGAATGAGGTTGTTGGGTGTTTAGAGAAGTAACTCTTCTGCAAAACTGTGGGTGTAACCTAAATTTTGTTTTGTTTAAAAAACTAAGTGTTTGATGCAGAAATACATTGGTATAGTTTGCTAAGGCATTATATTTATAAACTTCCTCTAGTTGGGGTATAGTCTATCTAGGATGATAACCAGCAATGTAAACTTAACCTGATTTTGTTTTAATTATAAAACTAAGCGTCTGATGCAGAAAAACATTGGTATAGTCTATTAAGGAATTATATTTATATTCTTCATCTAGTTAGGGCATAATATATCTAGGATGATAGGAAAAACTATAATATTAGCCTTTTGTGCCTTTGGAAATCCATATTTTAATAATTTCTCTCAGAAGATTTGAAGATCCATGCTAGAGATGGTGGCAGGAATTTACATTTTCTAAACACAAAATAATGGTGAAAATTTTCCAGGTCATATGTAGACCATGATAAAAATAAGAGTATATATATATATTGTTGTTAATTCATCAATAAAAAGGGATAGAAAGATGCCCAAAGCTATTGAGAATACCTAGGGGTCCCTTGGTTCCTTGAATCTTGATTCTTGGTTTTTGGGTGTGGGAATTACTATAGAATCACCTAGCACCGTGGAGGAACAACCCAAAAAATGCCATAGTGCCTATAATTATGAAATCATCAAGTAGAATGAATATAATTTGTAGTTACATTGGCATTGATCTTTTGCATTATTTATGGAGACTCTATTACATGTGTATGTTCCACAAAGATTTGTCTTAAGTGGTTAAATAAATATAGGACCGAAAAATTAGGCTACAATCTTTTGCTCATTCCCAGCATATTATATAGTATATACTATGGACACCTTCCAGACCATTTTAATGTTAGGTTGTTAAGTGAATTGTAAAATTTCATCTTGTGAACTTAACAGAGCTTATTGAGCTATGTAGAATACATATAAGATCCATTGTTTGAGTTTTATGTTACTTAAAAATTGAAACTCATAGAGTTTACTTTCACTTCACATTTCTAATGATGAGCATTTGTTTGAGTTGATATGCTTTCACGCGGCTCAAACTATATAAATTCACCTTTCCACGACATTTTGTCAATCATAGGTCTACTAGATTTCTTGAGGGTTGCTTTAGTATAGTTGCTCAAATATGATCACTATTCCCTCAGCAGTACTTTTTTTGTTTTCCTTTTTAGAGAGGCTAAATTATATAGTGTATTCTAACAATTTTTACTGGGGGAACAAGGTCTACCACCAGTTTCCTTAGACATTTGCAACATTGGTATAGAAAAGGAAGGTCTTGGGATGACTAGTATTCATGCAGAAAGGATTGCATTGAAGTTGATGATTATGGATTTGAGGGTCATTTGGTATTTGTGATGTTGTTGTAGGGTTATTTTTCTTCAAAATTAATGGTTTAAAATATCGAAAAATAATTTGTAAAACTGAAGAACTTAATTAAGAATTTCACGGAATAATCAGACCATTCTTATCCATTGTTTTCGTTAATATTCATACTAGAATAAGATTCACTGATGGAGTTGTGGTTCAGTATTGGAGGAGGAAACTTGCAAGGAAACCCATTGAGGTACAATTCCTCGGAGGAATATGAATAAGTGATTAGGTCTAGGTGCTCATTCTAGAATATTTTAAGGGTTCACCGATCGAGTTCTGTGAAGAGGTCATCTGTAATACTAATTATATTCTTTGAGATTAAAGAAATCACTTAAAAAATTAAAAGGAAAATAAAAAACTAGAATAATATCTACTCTCACATACCATAACTTCGCAACAACTAATGGTCATAGGCTCACATTATACATTCTCCCTTTTCTATTGTTGCTAGTGTGTAGTTCGACACGATTTTCCATTTGTTAATTTTCATGAGTTTTTGGGTATGTATTTTATCTACAAATACATATTTTTCAAGTTTTGAGGTTTTTTAGGTGGTTGGTCAAGATTCCAAGAGCATTTTACAACTTTTTCAATTCTTCCTATTTTCTAGTATTTCTGCATCTCAGTAGCCAATGCCATTCGGAATATGGTAGAAAGGTTTGTAGAGTATTAGTTCACTTATATAATAATTGATGTATATTTTTGAATATGTTGGGCCTTATGATGATATGGGTCTTTAAATCCGACAACAATGATCAAAATCTCATACTGGTCTGTCGATATTAGGATTAGCTTGCACTTAATACAAATTCACCTTGAAAACCTCATATTATCCCTAGAACACTGTAAGAGCCTGTAACTATGGATAACATGTCCACAAACTCTATATATTGGCCTAAATATATGATTTTTCCCTATAAGTTTCTGATATTTACCACAATATTTACAGATAGGATTCCTAGTTCTAAAATCCTTTCCAATTACTTCAACCAGCCCACAATTAGTTCTAGAACCTCCCTTGTTAGTCATGTTACATTAGGTAAATATTTTCACAAGGTAAAAGGAACTCAAATTGAATAGAATTTGAGAGAATCTCTTTATAAACATTTAGCTAACCCTAAGGCTACCTTGCTACAAAATGATTCACCATTCATCACATGGGATTGTCAATAGGTAGGCCTTCATGGGATTTCCAATAGGTAGGAATTCATGAATCAAAGATTAGACAGATTAGGCTATTTTAGGTTTAAGGCACATATTCTATATGGAATTTAGTTTATAAAACCATGTTTTCTCTTTTGATTCAATCCTTTAAGTTTTGCTTAATTTGGATTTAGCCTCTCCCTTGAACATAATGGTACCCATCAATGGACTTATATTTCTTCAACCCCTTTCTTTGATTGCACCTCCATTCCTTAGACTAGGTTTGTGGTCCTAGTAGATCTAACTCAAAAAAATGCTTTTTTGGAATTAAACTCTACATCTTATCTAGGATATTTATATCAACTATGATAAGATAATTATAAAATTACCAAGTAAGTACTCGCCGAAACTCACTATGAATCTTGAAAACTACTAGATTTTGTTTACCATATAACTACTAGCATTCATCTAACCAGATCTAGATTGAACAAGTTATCGGCCTGCTTGTTATTCGATATATTGGTTTTATGCAATGGTGCCACAACATACTGTTATATTTTTATCATTTAATCAATATGGTCTAGGATCTTATCTGAGAGAATAAAATGCACAACAATAATCACAAGAGACAAGAGACACAAAGAGTATTCCTTATGGAAACCATAAAGGAGAAAACCCTGTGACTTTCTCAGAGATAGAATGAGCACCAATGGAAAAAGTAAAACCAGAAAACACAAAGATGATCTATGAAAACTGTTTTTTCTCTCACTTGTGTGAGCTCCTCTTCTCTCACTCATGTGCTATAGTTGAGTGAGTGTGTGTTTCAAATAGAGAGTCTCACTCTCTATTTATAATATTTTTCCACTTAACAATTACTTACCGGCGATGACCTCAGTAGGAGAGTTTAATAACCCTAGTATCCCTCAACTATGGGACTATTGCACCGAATTACAATGGAGGGTTAACCTATATGACTTTACATGACTTTATTATATTAATGATTCTCCTGATAGGAACATTAGGGTACAATGAAATACAACATAATATATACAAGTGAATACATTCCCAAGTTACAAATACATCAACACTCCCTCTTAACTAGGAAAGGATTCTCTTAACATAGTTCATCAGCACAAGTCTTCATCCCAGGATCATTATCATCACTTTATCATCATCACTTCTCCCACTATCTCAAGGAAATAGTGCTATCTCTCAATTCTACTCGTCATAAGAAGTTCTACAGAGCCAATCCTTTTTCATGTTGGTTGTAGGCCTAGTCTCCATGTAGGTATTCTTCTTTAGTGATTATATCATTGAAATGGTAGGACACGCCTACTTCCATCTAAGAAATGCTCTAGCACTTACATCCATCATCATAGTAGGACACACCTAATACCATCCAGGTAAAGGACCTGACACTTACATCCATTGGCATGGTAGGACACACCTACTACCATCCAAGGAAAGGCCCCAACACTTACATCCACTAGCATGGTAGGACACACCTACTACCATCCAGGGAAATGATCTACACTTACATCTACCAACATGATAGGACACACCTACTACCATTTGGGGAAAGGCTTTGCATTTAGATCCGCTAGCATGGTAGGACACACCTACTACCATCCAAGGAAAGGATCTGCACTGAAATCCACTGACATGGTAGGACACACATACTACCATACGGGGAAGGGATCTACACTTACATTTGTCGGCATGGTAGGGAACACCTACTACCATCTAGGGAAAGGATCTACACTTACATATAACAATGGGAGGAACCATTCCTAACACCATGTCAGAAAGGTACAACACTTATATTTGACCATGGGAGGAACCAATCCTACCACCATGTCAGAAAGGCATAGCACTTACATCTGACCATGGGAGGAACCAATCCTACAATCATGTCAGAAAGGCACACAGACTCATCACTTCCCCTTGGAAGGAACCTTGATCTGGAGAACACCAAGCTTCTCTATGAAGTACTCAAAATTCACTCTACATAATGGCTTGGTCAACACATCAGCTATCTGTTCATCCATCACAACATACTAGAGCTTCATTGCTCCTCTCTGCACCATATATTTGATATCGATATGCTTCTACTTGTCATGGAACATCAGGTTCTCTTCCAACTTCACACAACTCTAGTTGTCGCAATATATAAAAGCTGTATCCAACTTGATATCAAAAAAATTAGATAGTAGCTTCCTCAACCACACTACCTCACAACTAGCAAAACAAGCTATGACATACTCTGCTTCGGTTGTACTTAGTTCCATGCAGGACTGATTCCTAATAAACCAAGAGATCACACATGATCCCATACTGAAGTAGCACCCCGAAGTGTTCTTTCTATCAATGGCACTTCCTTCAGAATCCAAATCCACATAACCTTCTATGTTAAGTTTTGGGTTCGCCTCATACTTGAGCCCATAATCAACTGTACCTTTTAGGTACCTCAGAATATGCTTTGCAGCAATGAAGTGAACATGTCTCAGATCTATCAGGAACTGGCTCAATGTGTTCACAACAAAGAAAATATCTGGTCTTGTATTCATCAGGTACATCAAGGACCCAGTCATCTGACGATACATCATAGCATCAACCAAATCTAATGAAGAATCACTCAATAGCTTCAAGTTCTATGCCATAGGTGTGTCCATGTCCTTGCAGTCCATCATCCCAAACCTCTTCAGGATCTCTACTACATACTTCCCTTGTCCAAGGGAGATTCCATTCACACTCTACCACACCTCTATGTCTAGGAATACCATACCCAGGTCCTTTATCTCAAACTCGGTAGCAAGTCTCCTCCTTGCAACTTTAATGAGTTCCAATTTTTTTGTCAGGAACAAGTTATTGACATATAACAGGAGCATTACTGGTCTTCCACCTTCAACCTTGAAGTAAAGGTTAGAATCCACTTTACTCTCAGTAAATCCTAAAGTCATTAGTAAGTTGTCCATCCTGTCGAACCTCAGGATCTTTTGCAGTCACTCCCTCTGAAGTGGAGAATCATTCTCCCTCTGCCTTTCGTACTCTATGTATTGAAGCATTTTATACTGGAGTGACAAGTAGCTTCCTCTACTACTAATATTCTATGTTTCCATCTAGGGTCACTAGATACCACGATCCTCTATCTTGAACCTTTTCAAAATTTCTTCTTGCACCCATCTATGAGCTTGTCATCCTCTATAGGATTTCATCTCCAACATTATAACAAAGGTTAATATGTTCAAGCTCGTCATGTATGTGTTATCCCATGGGTGTCTTCTAAGATTGTACAAGGCTTTATTTAATTTGCACACATGATTCTTCCTGTCATGTGTCTTAACTTCTAGTGGTTGCAAATGTCTCTTCATAGTCTATGCCTTCTTTCTGTGAGAAGCCTCGTGCTACGAATCCTACCTTGTATCCCACGATGTTTCCATCTATTGCATGTTGGATCTTGTAGATCCATATGGAAGATACTACAAACTTCCCTACAGGTTTTTGACATCACATTCTAGTCATCATTCTTCATTTTGGATTATTAGATTGAATCTTAAACTGTCGTCGCTTGTTATTTGGAACAAGTCTCATCCTTGTTTTCTTGTAGGCGATTGTACATGTACTTTCCTACAAGTCAAATGCACCAGTTCTATGGTTATAAACATTTCATAATGCATATTTATAATGGAAAATTATTATGCATAAATATATAATCATGCAACTATTTTATCCAATACACCATTCATCCATATCTCACATAAAATTTCTAGATGTCTTCCATCCCTACCATGGCATCATTGATATTGTGCATTAATCCAATATGTCAGCAAAGAGGTTTCATTCTAGATAAGTACCAATGGAGAGTTGTATAGCACCATGGGATACTTACCCATACCATGCATATTAGTATTATAATGTCATTAATGCAAACATTCTATCATGCATAACACATCAGCTGAATATAAACAAATGCATAACAAAATAATATCATGGCAAATGACTACTTATCTTTATTTGTTTCATGGGTAGACTCCTTCTTGAGCCTTCAGCTTCATCATCTTTCTTGAGGGATATTCTTTGTATGGCAAGATATTGATCTTCAGTTGCTCCCATTTTCTCTTCTCTTACTATGAGTAGATATTATTCTTGTGTGTGTTCTTCCCAGAGTCCACTGAAGGTAATCACTTCCTTTTGGCACTCATTCCTTGAATGAATTAATCCCATGATCCTGGGAGGCCATTCAAGGTGGTTATAACAATATCTTATTCTTCTTAGATTGCTTTGTCATAGCATCGAACACTTCCTTTTGGTGTCTTCAAGGATGGCACATGAGACATGAGATTATATTTAATAGAATATGCAATGATTCTCTTGGCTCTAGCATTAGTCTCATCTCCCTCTGGCTCTTATAACTTCTTTACTGAAATACTGATCTAAGTCAATTTCTTCAAGGATCACAGAGTTCCTATACTTATTCCGATTTATATTATTCCCTTCAAAATAGCTTGGTCAAGAAATGAAGTATCTATTTAGGTGTATTTAGGGAATAAACTTGTTGTATAAGGTGATCCTCTTTTCCTTGAACAAGTTATTCTTGTGTAAGGATTTATCCTCATCTCCCTCTATAACTGGAACCTCTCCACTTATGTAGGTGTCCAATTCATTTTTTTCAAGAACCAGTGAGATCCTATATATCCATGCTTGGAAGTTGTCATCTTCACCAATATTATCACCAAGAATGTCATCAAGCTGGTGTGATTAGTCATTTTTAAATGAGAACCTCAAATGTAAATAGAAAAATATTATATCTTACTGATTTGAGGTGTTCTTCCTTGATTCAGATCTGGTTGATCTAGGGTTTGTTAGAGAAACCCTAATTTTCAAAACTTGGAATCTTTCAGATTTGATTGGATAGAAAGATGCGCCTCCTCAAGGAGAGATGAGAAACATCCTGATTTTCCTGAAATTGTGATCAGAATTGCAAAATATCTGATGCCCTAGTTTTCTTCAATTTCTTATGCATAATTTGCTGATATTGTTTCTGTAATATATACGAAAGTAATACTCCTATGTGTCTAAAACTTTGTGCTGAGATAGAATCATCTGTCCTCTTTCCAACACCATAGGTTTGAGTAGAATTGGTTTCACCAATTGGTACTTATGAGAGTTTTCCCAAGGTGACTTATTTCATGAATGTTCAACATAAAAAACTTGTACATACTACCACGTGTCAATGTTTCAGCTTCTGGGTCTAAAAATTTTACCACAGAAATTAAATTCTGTGCCCTATCTGGAACATCATTAGAAATTTAATTTGGACCTTTATAGCCCGAAATATAGCAATTATCCCAAGGTGTCATATTTAGGGATGAATCGAGGGAGAGGCTGGAACTCTGATTTGGAGGAATCATATCTCCCAGAAATAGAGAATCTAATGCTGTAAATTTTACACATCATACATCAGGAACTTATATTTTTTCTATAAACATTTCATCTCCTGATCCTTCTGCAATATCAAGATATAGCGAATGCACCAAAATGACTAGTTTTAGTATTTTAGGGTTTTCTGGTCTGGGATCAAATTAGGATTTACTTTCCCGGAGTTTTAATCTTGGTCTCTAAATTTCAATTTTTAGGACTAGAGAAATCCTATGTTGGTCTCACTCAAAAATTCCTCTCCTATGAAAATCCCTAATTTCCCACAGCAGCGACAGGTCAAAAAATAAAAAATGCTTGGAATCATATTGTAATGCCCTTATTCGACTAGACATATCGACATGTTGCATTTTATTTTCTTAGTAAATGTTGGACTCAGTTCGACTAAGTAAACCATATTTAGGACATGATAAATGTTGCTACTATGTCTAAGATGTTACTATGCTTATGTTGATACATTGATTGTGATGTTATGATTATGTTTGTGAGGTTACTATGTTATAGTTATCATGATATTCCTTTGTTCATAAAGACAGTGTATGTTTAATTGTCATCATTGATAAATCTAATATATATATATATATATATATGATGTGATCAATTTAATGATTTATACAATGAAAGGAAATGCTATTTATAATATGCACCCAATGATGATTGAATGGAGATATTATTATGAATGTATGTTTTCAAAGTACTAATATACATGACACATGGGCTGTGTAATAAATGGATACTTTATATGAAGTGTGGTATAGTACCTATTTCTACAGAAGAGCCTTGATTACCAAAATTGATGATACGATGACATAGACCAATAATCTCGATAGCAGCAAAGTATGTTTTTGATAGGGTATATAGACCCAGGATGTTGAGAGGGATGGATGTGTTCCACGCTATGTTTTTATGATACCCGAGGTCATGGGAGGGCCATGCTGAGACATGCTCCCCATGTTGTTGTGATGATGACGGTCGGATGCCTGCTAGGAGAGGCTAGGTCCGTTGTTCAGCCAATGCTATCGCTCTCAGGTTCTTATGTGGTCAGGTCGGTGAAGCCGACATCCACTTCTATACTAGTAGAGGAAGGATATGGAGGGTGCGGATGTAGGTTAGGATGGGAGTATGTTATAGCTAGTACTATGTTGGGTCAGGGGGGATCTACGACACCAAGATTAGTAGTAGTAGGTGTCTCTTCCTTGAAAATAATTGATTGAGTAATGAATCTGAAAATATAATGATGTTATAACTTAATTCATTAATAATTAATGATTGATGATGATGAAAAGATTACATGTTTGTATGTTAATCCGGTTAGGTATTTGCGATTGTTATGTCTTGTCTCCATGAATGTCTTATCTATGTGAATCATTATTATTTTGTTATTATTATTATTATTATTATTATTATTATTATATATATATATAGGATATATGATGTTTTCTTATAGTACGTGTATGATCTATGCATGCACTAGCCACGCATGCACACTTTGCACACGTATACCAATATCGGCATACCAATACTTAACATGATCAATAATGGTATAGGTTTTCATAGGTAAATATGTTAATGAAATAATGAATGTTAAGTTAACATATTCATTAATGATAGGTGAACACTGTAATACATAAGTGATCAAGTGTCGTAAATTAGAATAATCCTCAGAAAGTTGTCGTGCGTAGACTTAAACATTGTTCATTTACATTAACAAAATTTTCAGGGTTGTTTAAACCCCTAAGGGTGCTTTGATTATGTATCTAGAGATAACATGCTCATGACCATGATATTTGTGATTAAAAACAAACAGCTATAAAATGTCTTTAATTATAATTATTATTAATGGTATTATTATTATTATTATTATTAATGGTGCCTCTTGTGGTAAACATAACCGATAGTTTAATTAGACAATTATTTCTATTATTATGATGACGATTATTAAGATCTTGCGTTAAACATAGTCAATTAATTAATTAAACAATTATTGTTATTATTACGCCCTTGTGGTAAATGTAGTCAATTGTTCAATTAAACCCAAGCGGAAATAACTTGAGTAAAATAATTATTAATCAAATACACAAAATGATTTCGTGTAGGTTAAACATGTATATTGAACTATGGAATATGACCATTAAGATATGACATGATTGATTTTATAATAATACTTGTTAATATGATTACTAACATCGGATTTGGGATCAAGTAAAACAACTAAGATACTCACCTGTACACAAGATAATTACTAAATTATTATTTTATTCAACATATTTGATTTGAATAGGACTAGCTATTAAACCTCCATCCCGTGAGCGACCAGTGGTGAACATTCCAAGAATTAATAAATGCCAGACAACCAACTTATTCAATTCAAATTAAATAACCTTAACTATTGGGATGCTTGAGATAAGGACAATTGAATGAATAAATGTATATTCATGATTATAATAATTTACTAGCATAAAAAACTGAAAGAGGTAGGTGAATGAATTGTTTTGGGGGAAAGGCGGTGGAGTAAGGTGGAAGAAAGTAGGAAGAAAATGGGTATTTAGGAGAGGTATCGGAGAGAGATGGGGAGGTTGGATTTATTTGGGAAATTAGACTCTGCATGAAGGGAAAATGAGGAAAAAACTTGAGGAGGGGGATAACTCAAGGACTAGAATATTTGTAAATGACTGAGAAATGGGTGGAAACGAAGAAAGATATAGAATGGAAAGGAAGCTTCTCTTGGTATTATTGGTTTGTGGGCTCAGGGGATAGGAAACCTATGGGTTTCCTAGGGCCAGCACATGATGAGAGCTGGTTGGCAGGGTGGCACATCATTTTTGTTAAT
The DNA here is from genome assembly GCA_001517045.1 of Pseudotsuga menziesii. NCBI lineage: Eukaryota > Viridiplantae > Streptophyta > Pinopsida > Pinales > Pinaceae > Pseudotsuga > Pseudotsuga menziesii. Next base: position 154,145 of record LPNX010697160.1, read on the forward strand.
AAAGGCTTGGATGGAAAGATGAAAGGTGAAGGAGCCTACAAGGTCTACACCAAACTGTTGGATCTACTACAACCGCTGGTTATAGGTATTTAAATTCCAGGTATTTAGATACTAAATTCCTGCATGGTATTATTGACTAATTTACAAAAATTCATTGAAGTTTATCAAGCATGTACAACTCATATTTCTACATTAATATGTTTACAGTTCATATTTATACATTAATATATTTATAAAACTAATAGAACATACATGGATCTAAACCTGTAATATGATTAAAATATCTTGATTTTATAAAAAAAAAAATAACTCAGAATGAGCTTAAGATAGAGAACATCACAGAGAAATGGGCATAGTGCTCTACCAGTTAGGGTCAGCACTACACATATTCTGCTTTGACAGAAAGATGTTCCCTTCAAAGGAGGGTTATCCTAGCCTCCTTTTGTTGATGATCTATGGAGAAAGACCCAAAAAGTAAGAATCCATAGCTTCTGCATCTGCACAGTGTTTTTTTCTCAGGCTAGCTCTTATACCATGTTAGATTTTTATCATTTAATAAATATGATCTAAGATCTTATCTAAGAGAATAACATGCACAACAATAATCACAAGAGACAAGAGAGACAAAGAGGCTTCCTCATGGAAAACATAAAGGATAAAATTACATAACTTCCTCAGAGATAGAATGAGGACCAATGATAAAAGTAAAACCAAAAAACACAAAGATGATCTCTAACAATTGGTATCTCTCTCACTAATGCGATATCCTCTTCTCTCACTCATGCACTACATTTGAGTGAATGTGTGTTTGAAATAGAGATTTTCGCTCTCTATTTATACTATTTTTTCACTTGATAATTACATAATAGGGCCGACCTCACTAGGAGAGTCTAATAACCCTAGTACCCCTCAACTGTGGGGACTTTTTCCCAAACACACAATGGAGGGTTAACCTTTATGAATTTACATGACTTTATTATATTAATGATTCTCTTGATAGGAACATTGGGGTACAATGAAATACAAAATAAGATATACAAATAAATACATTCCGAAGTTACAAATACATCAGCACATACTATGTGTATCTGGGTGAGCTTTATCTAAGACATAAACCTACGACTAAAAGGATGGAAGGAAAAAAATTTCATTAGTTACAAAGATAAAAAAAAACTACATTAAAGGAACATATGTTCGATCCCCCTTCTGAACATAAATCTCCCATACTGTTATATAGAGGGGTTTTCCTGAGCTTGGTAGGTATAACAATAGGAATAAGGTTCTGGTAGGCAAAACGCCTAGTTTCACTGTCAGTGAAACAATATATGGTTCCATTATGGTAAATAACCATTTGATAACATGGGCTATTGCGTAGTTTTTTTGGTATACATAAAGGGACTTAAAACCAATACCAAATAAAGGTCTTTTAACTATGCTTGTTTCATGCTTCTTACATAATTCTAAAATTCTCGTTGTTCAACATACCTGGGGCTTGGTGATCGTTGAAGAGTTTCATTCCAAAGTACTCTAAACGGATTTATATTAGGCGATGTAACCTCGGCTAGTGGGGTGTAATCAACACTAGGTGAACCTCCTGTTAGACTATCTGAGCTCATACTTTCCTCACTATCATGGTTATTCATGGCAAGCAATGACCCACCACTAGCTTTTTTACTATGATATTTAGATTTGATCATGATTGGAGTAGAAACAATACTATCCATGTCATGTTATTGTCTTGGATTAGCATTAATGGTGTTGTAAAATTCTTCATACAGAGGAGTTTGCAATCTCTCTAACTCTAATTCCCGTTAAATTTAAAAGAGCATTTCAAAATTTATGGCTGTAGATTGTCAGTTCAATTGCTTTGATAAAGAATGAGTAGAACATACAAAAGTTTACAGCAAAAATTATGATACCTTTTCATCCAAGAAGGCTTTAATCTTATATTTTGTCACCTCATCATCATCATCATCATATTGTGTTAATTCATATTGGAAGGTGAATTCATCTGCCTCTTTTTTAGGTATATCATGATGACTTGTTGGCTCTATCAAGTCATAATTAGCTTCTTTTGAGCCCATGCCAACCACACTTTGATTCAATTTTTATCCCTGATGATATTTCGTAGCTGATGGCTCACATATAAGGTTGAAGCTATGAAATAAGATAAGAGAAAATGAGTATAGTTGCACCTTAAGAGAAATGGATCAACATTTTCTGATGCTTAACTGAAATGTTATTGTCATATGTTAAGACATATTGATCATGGAAAGAGTACTACTAGTGAAATTACTCTGCACCACTCACAAGATTAAGGTAAGTTCCATGGTAATTTGGTCATTCCCTACTTTGTTGCTTGTTTTTTTCTGGTAATGTTTAAATCTGGAAATGCTTGATTAAGTTTTTCATATTGTAGTTCATCTTATAGTACCCTCACAAGATATTGTAAGAAATTAATTAACCTTTCTTTAATTTACTCCCTTCTAGCCATGACATTTGATTTAGTAAAAAATTTCATCTGTATGAAATGTTTATTAGTTAAAGTAAACCTAATTAATCCATCAAAGTTGAGCCTTGTTGATGAGTTAAATCAACATCTAGACACATTTTAATAAACATTTTCCAATCCTGTAATACAAATTGTGACAATAGCATCAGAAAATAAAACAACATTAATACCATACTAACAAACATCAATAAATTATGTTGTTCATGTACACATATAAGAAAACAGTAAGGGATTAAAGAAAAAAACATAGATATTAACAATGAGCCTACCAAGAATAAAAAACTAAAACCAACCATCGTAAGGAAATATCCTCTGATATAGTCAAGTGTTACTGAACAATTCAAATCCTCCATATTTGTGTTATTCCATATACCCCTGCTCATATTTCGCTCCCAAGTAGATTTCAAATCTCCCTGCTTTTCTGAGAATTCTCCTTCAAGAGATAAATACCTTACACTACCAAGATTTGGTAGATCTTGCATGCCTCTATCCATACTTGGTATAGTACTAATCAGATAGCTACATTTCAAAAAATTAGATATGCATGACCTTATAATTCATGAGTATGGATGTTGAGAAGCTTAAATTACCAATCCATTACAAAAGGAACATATTAAAATGTCCGTTAAGACTTGGAAGGTTTATAGAATTTGCTAATCCATTACTTTCTGTTTATAGAAAAGAAAAAAATGAAAAAAAAAAGTAGTGTTATGTTACTGATTACACAGTATTGATTACATAAAAAACGATGTAGGCTCCATAGAGGTAGGAGTTAACTCTTACATGTTGGATTTTCTAGCCGATGTTGGGTGAGGAAACTAAATTTTTCTGAATCAAAATGAAAATGGACTTGCTGAGAACTTTGACTATGAGTGGAATCGGTACAGCCTTTGACTTGGTGTCAACTTAGCAAAATTAAAAACTGCATAAAATATTAAAAATATAAGACAACCTATATATAGATATATCAAGCTATGTTTTAAATTATTATGGGAAATCGAGCACTGGAAGTTACTATTTGCAACAAGTTTTTAGTTATGTTTGGAAAAGACAGCTACAGGTTTATGAGAAGGGAAATCTATTAGGCATGCGTTTCTCTAAGATAACAACGTTTGGAGATACATCATAGGTCACCTTTTCATTTTTCTTCAACCGTTAACTAGAGAGACTTAGTTTTTATCAAATATGGGAAGCACTAACATGTTCTATTTTACAGTAGTAGATTGAAGACATCATCTTGGTTCTAGAAGGCATTATTATCATTGTTTTTTTCTATCAAGGATATTGCAAAGTACTTATTATGAAACTATTTGGGTCTTGCAATTTTTTGAATTATTTTATGTGACATTTTCTCTTTTACTATTTAGATTTGACTGATGTTGAAATTAGTTTATTTTAATCACATTAGCAGTCACACCATTATCAAGTGTACTAGATTCTAGAGACACTTTCCATACCATTTTAATGTTAGGTAGTAAAGTGAATTTTAAAATTTCATCTGGTGAAACTCATAGAGGTTACTGGCACTTCACATTTCTAATAATGAGAATTTTTTAAGTTGAGATGCTTTCACGCAGCTCAAAGTGTATAAGTTCACCTTTACACGACATTTTTTTAATCATAGTTCTACTAGATTTCCTGGGGGTTTCATTTTGTATATTTGCTCCTATGATCACTATTTTCTACAGAAAAATAACAGATCAAGCAAAACAATTCATGTTAACTCATAGATTCTTGTGATGCATATTTGAGAAAATGGAAGCAATAGGTAGCCAAATAATGTACTTAGAAAAAAAACTTTTATTCTTATCAAATAAACTTGAACTGCTCACTTGGATCTTACATCAAATTAGATTATCCTTGAAGTCTTCAAAAATGCTTCATAAAAGCACACACTCACTTGGATTGTACATGAAAATAGATCATCCTTGAAGGCTTAAAAAAATGCTTCATAATTTCATACATTCAATAAAACTTTCCATTATGGCCTCAAACCAGTTTTACACAAAAACTTACTTTTACATTATCACATAATCTTCTTCAATATATATATATATATATGTGTGTGTGTGTGTGTGTGTGTGTGTGTGTGTGTGTGTGTGTGTNCATATGAGTATGCCAATCACTAGGGTTCATAATTTAGATAATGGAGATGTTGATGTTGAAAGCTGCTAGAATGATATGTGACCAAGGGATATTTGAAGGATATGTTTGTATGTTTCACTGAGGATGTTATTGGAGTTATTAAGGAATAAGTTTAGAACCCTTGAAAAAAAGCATTAGCAATCTTAAAGGTACAGGGTGATGTTTAAATTCATAAGTAGCTCAGCAAAAACACACTAGCCATCCAAGTACCATGAAGGAGGAGGGTTATATTAGTACTTAGGTTGGAAAGGGATATTTGATCCATTATATATATCATATGAGGGGGTGTTTGTCTACCTGAACAATCCAAAGATGAGCAACGAAGAAAAAACCTTCCTCTTTCAGTTAATAACAACGTATTTTGTTGAGGATGAAAAATGAAAGGTTGTCACCTTTAGGACTAAGGATGGTATTCTAAACAAATTATAAGAAATATGTTGGTGCCCTAAAATTTAAGAATTCAAAACATTGGGAATTTTTTTTATAGTTAAATTTTTACAATATCACAATTTACACAAACCATCTGTCTTGTTTTGATGCCTAGGAATTCAATTAGATTCTAAATTTGTGGGATGATTTCTATCTTTCATCTTGTGAAGTTGATGTACTGTCATTTTTCTCAAAAGCTATGTTCTTAGTTTGATTTTTTATTATAGAGAATAGTATTTGCTTTTGATTCTTAATATATTTACTATTTGTTCCTTATACATCACATATTTTTAATATTATTCTCAAAAGATATGAAGCTTGCAATTAGGGGGATACTTGTAATTTTCCTCCCCATGAAAGGTAAACATTCAAATATATGATCAATTATTTTGATATCTAATTGGGTGCTTAATCATGATCATGTTGATGCTTGTTTAGGTATGGAGAGTGTCTTTGAGTTGAAAATATCATGTTGTAGTTCCTAGAGGGAATTGGCAAGCCAATAGATTGTTTTGTATAGTATTTTGATATAAAAGTCCTCAAACATGTTCAAGGAATGAAATATCCCAAGGCAATAGTGTGTGAAACAGTCTATAATGTATTCCCTTGTGTTTTTATATTCATTTGAATACCACTAATAGGAAAGTATGCTTATTTTTTTTTCATGCCTAAATGAAGTTAATGAACCACCACCAAAGGTTCTTAGTTTTTTTAATGTTGAGCCTATTTTGAATGAAGATTTTCTTGTTAACTAAATATTCAGGATCAAATTTATAATGGTGTACATGGAAAAGAGATTAATATAGACCTCATTGAATTCCTAATTGGTTGTCTTGTTTTGAACTGTATAACTTATTCGTTAGTTGTATGGCATCCTCTCCTACCTCCAAATTTGTATTTTTCAGATTCATTCATTTAGACATTTAGGGCAATTTCAGTTTCTTATGGGTTTATTTTTTCCTTCACAACATGTTTTAATGTCATGTTTGGTTCATTCCCCTATGCAAAAGTTGATTATAACATTATGTTTTTTTCTCTAAATATGTTGGACCCTGCAATAGCTAATTTTTCCTGAGCTCACTTAGGGGATAGAATAAATAGTAAATACTAAATAGAGAACAAAAATTATCTATGCATTAACAACAAGCCACATTACTAATTAGTATCTAGGTACTTGTTATCAACCAAAATGGAAATTATTCATCCAAGTAGTGACATCCAATATGTCAGGACACAAAAGGACAAATAGGATTGAAGTATCCAAAACACTATATATGTGCATGACTGATGATACATAATATCCTAACCAGATTAATATATTTGTATTTAAAGATTAGGGTTGTGCACATGACTATTTGCATTGCAACCCATGTGTCATATGTGACTATTTGCATTGCAACCTGCGTGTACATTGAACACACGAGTTTCCCTAAAGCAAAGAGTGTGTCATACATGCCTTTCCTATATATATACTCGTGTGTACCTTAATTTAATGTTAAAAAATATAAATCCCGATTAATTAAGATCAATTCAGCCTTAATAAATAACTATCTCAACTGTCTCAACCATCCTAACCTTCGAAACCTCTCTATTTCCCCATCTATAAATAGAGGGCATGCGATGTGGCTAATCAATGATTCTTAGAAGAGAAAAGTTATGCTGGTGGTATGTCTTCAGACATATTCAAGTAGAAAAAATTAGTGTCCTTGGTTTGGAAAGGAGTCCTTGTTTCAGAAATTGCATTGTAATATCACCATTCTCCGTTTATTAATAAATAAATTTCTTCTTCCAATCTTTGTATTGTTGCATTCTTGTATATCATGAATTATGAATTGTTTAATTATTTTATTATGAACATGTATCTCATTAATCATTGACATATATATACAAGATATTATTGGAATAATTTGTCTTTTGCATGTGAATTGGAGAAGCCCTGGAATCTTTGGAAGACACTGAAAGAGGAGAAGACCAAGCTTTGATCAATTGTCATAAACCGGGTATGCTAAGCTTCCTTCCTATTCCTATTTCATTTTCTACATAAGTTGATTGTTTGCAAGTTTCTTAGTAATTTGGTAACCTTAAGGACCCTAGGTTACAAGGGTGCATTGTCCTAAAGAACAGAACTGATAACTTCGCTAGGGATTCCAGCCTGTCACTGGGTCCATTCTTTAGGTTACCAACGTTTGCTTGTTTTTTATTCTATGTGTTTAGTCTTTTTTTCCTTTGATTTATAGTTTGTCTTGTTCATATCCTTGCTTCTAGTCTTTTTCCTTTAAAACAATTTAGCAGCACACATGAGTTGTCTTCCTAGACAGTTTCTTGTTTCACAGTGTACACGCAATTTTCCTTCTGGACAGTCATGTGTGGTATGCTGGTTGTCTGCATAGATAGTTGCATGTTTCATGTAGCGGTGTTTTGGTCCATTAGGGTTTTCTTGTCCCTATTTTTTGTCCTTTTGATTTCTAGTGAGGGTTCTTTTCATGACACGAATCTATGAGTCTGAGGTATATATGTCACATTGTTCAATTGATTTCTTCAATTCCTTGAGCTTTTGTGTTTGATTTTCCTTCATTGGTGAGTGTAGGTGGTCCTCTTGCTTGATTTATAAGTTTGAGTGATTGTGTTCTAGGTCATTGATCAAGTCCTTTGAATACTTTATGTGTTGTACATCTTCTTTTGGCTCGAGTCTATCACTCTTCTTTCTGTGGATCTAGTAAGCTTTTAAGTTTGTTAGTTCCTCCAAGTTAGGGTTTGTTCTAGTTTCTTCCTTTTGGTTGAAGTAGGTTACTTTGGGATATTTTTTCCTCATTTCATTGTTGTATGATTGGATTAGTAAAATTTTCTCAACTTTGCATTCATTTGCATAGTAATTTTTGAAGTTGTTTGAAATGAAAAGACCAAAAAATTTTGCATTAGGTTGCCTGCAGTATTTCTTTTCACTATTTTTCAAAGAAAAATTCAAACATTCTTCAAAAAAAGAGTCTTATAGTTTCTCATGGTTAGTTTTAAATTCATTATTGTTTACTTAAAAGAAAAGAAAATTTGTCTTAGTAGTTGCATCTTACTTTGAATTTATAGATATTACATCATTTTTTCTTTCTTTTATCGATTCTATAACACCATATAAGTTTCACGCCATTTTCCTCTGACTAAGAACAACTTATTAAAAAGAATGACATAATTAAAAAGTATTAGTAAGTTTCTCTTTTTTAGGTTCATACACCAACTAGCTTAGGCTAGACTTATGGATTAGGGAGTTTAGCTCTCCATAAGTATTTCATTTCAGATGTAGTTGGCCAATCACTAGGTAAATACTCCTCTATATTGAGTGTATCTGGGAAGCTCCTCTCACACAGGAGTTAAGCATGAGGCCGTGTGAGCACCTAGACTCAGGGGATAACCCTCTGATTCCTTATTCGAGCGTAGATCAGGATTTTTACGCATTTGGGAACTTTTGTCAATACCACCTCTTGGGCCCCATGTGGTTTGGGTGTTAACAATGTTTTGGGATTTTCTACCCTTCCCATGTGTACAAATCAGGCTTACGAATTTTCCCCTAGACTCTCAATGTAGTTGTGGTAGACTTTAGTCTCTTTGACATTAGGGTTCATACACAGGTATAACGAAAGGCTATTTTTGGTCTACCTTGGATGGGCTTGGAAGGTAACCCTGGTAGAAGGTGTGGGAGGGTGGTTGGGTGATTCTTTCACTTGTTCCTAATAAAATCTACATGGATGCTAAGTAAGCATCTATCAGATTTCATCTGAAAGGAATATCTTATACTCATTTCTCTGTTTGGATTTAAGATATTTTTAGTGAGTGTTGTGTGGTTTGTTTGTATTTAGTCGGCCTTTAGGTATGTGAAGAGTCATTTTTTAAACTATGGAGGACCAAACTCTCAAAAGGTCAAGAAGGTTAGTAACCTTCCTCCAGCTACTACAGTGGAGCCTCCAGCACCTGCTCAGAGGAAGAGATTAGATACCGACGGTTATTTTGAACCGATAGGAGTAAGTGAAGTTCCAGGTGAACCAAAACTTAGGAATAATCAATTTGATACAACCGCAATAGATATTGAATACTTGTAGGCTTACAAGTTTGCAAGGAACTTTAACCCCCCTCTTACAGACTTAAACGATCATGTGATCATCCAATTTATACCTTTTACTTCAACTATGATTGGTGTTCCCGTGAGAAAAGTTATGAATAACTATAGAGAGGGTATTTATACCCCAAAATAATCCATGTTGGCTGGAGGAGTGCTACATCCCCTGGTCAGTACTCCTAGACCAAGTGCATCTATTGCACCCTTATCACTAAGTAGTCAAGTGGTCCTACCACCAAATTCCTCTGATGCACTAGATCCTTCTATTGGGGTAGTAATTGGGATTCCCAATGCACCTTTTTCTACCCCATATCTCAAGCACACTGCTTAGATTGGTCCTAGTGGATGCTCCTCATTTGTTCAGGGATTCTCATGGAATGGGGGGCACATTCCCCCATATACTCCTTATGTAGGCCCTACACCTTCATATGTGGGGATGCAGTTTGGAAACACAGATGCTTTTTTCCAAGGTTTCCAGACCCTAGTTTCAACCCCATTTACAAGCTCTCCTTTTTCTCTTTTTAGCGGAGGGATACCAGCTTTAGTCTTTCAGACTCAAGTTTCATCTGGAGGGGCTCAAACCACTTATGCTTCACTTCACATAAATAATTCATTGGCTTATGGGTGGAATTGATTTCAAAGTAGTCCAAATACTTCACAACCTACGGTTGGGGGAAGCCCCACCTTTATGTTTGGGAACTAGCGGGTAGGTCCTTCTACCTCCCAAGCCCATGCTTTTCAGGCTCCGGTTAGGCCTAAACATCTTTTCCTGGAAACTTTAAACTTTCCATATTTGTCTAAGTTGATGAATGACCCAGTGAAACATAGTGCCACATGGCCACCTATTCCAACCAAGTTACCCTCAAACATTCCCAATTTTGAGGGAAAAACTGTTGAAGATCCGGGTACCCATATCACCACTTTTCATTTATGGTTCTCTTCCAACTCACTAAATAATGACATTGTTTGGTTGAGGCTATTCCAAAGAAATTTGAATGGTGTTGTAGGAAAGTGGTATATTGAATTTCCTTCTAGTGCGACTATAAATGAAAGCAAAAATATGAATCTGACAAAATATAAACATTAAATTGCTTCATTGCAACATTTTGGTTACTTAAATTGCTTTAAATGCAACTCTTTTGGCTACTTATTCTGATTCATAAACGTTGTACATTAATTCAAATTTCATACACATATATATGTATATAATGATACTCCCATTTGGATATCTAACTTTCTTCCTCAAGAGCTCAAGTATGTGTACATCTTAGTGCACCAAATTCCAAATATTTGTCAATTACATAAATTGTTGTAATCAGTTCAACTTCCTTACTAGCCAAAATACTGTAGGTGGTCCATATTGTGTCATGTTTTACCATTCCCCCAATGAAAAATTAATATAGGAAAGTGGGAGGATATATCTATATCTATGTATGAATAAATGTTTGTAGGTATGTACAAAATATATGAATCAGAATAAGTCAATGGGTTGCATTTGAAATCAAGCACTTTATGGTTTATAGTTGATCTGATTCATAATGTGGTTGAACAATTCATTGATACTAATTAGTAATGTTGTGCGTAGTTCATTCAATTCAACTTCCTTCTTATCCAAAGTCTCCCATATTGTCCATAATGTGTCATGTTTGACATTTTCCCCAATCTAGAATATGATTATAATATTCTTCTTTTTTATGTAAACTTTCAACTTATGCCGAGTTGAGTGGAGAGAAAAAGAATTATAGTACAAATATTATCTATGCATTAATTACACACTCCATTTATGCAATAATAATTAGTATCAAAGCATTGTTCAACCACAATATGAATTTTGCTTGATTTTTTTATTCTAATTCCTATACTCCCACTTGTCTCTCTTGGTTCTTCTAAATGAAACCCTTGAGTATCAGATATATGTATCTTAATACACCAAAATTCAAAGAATGTTAATTGCAGAAAACTTTGTAATCACTTCAACTTCATTATTAGACAAAATATAGCAGGTCATTCATATTCTTTAGTTTGTTCAATGTCCCATAGCTCCGAAGTGGTTGAATTGGTTAGGATGTTAATTGAAAGCATTGAGACCATGTAAGAGGAATGTGTTGAGTTTCATTAGAACTTGGTTTGATCAAATAGACTTGATTATGATATTTTACAACAAATCACAAGGCCATGATGGAAAAGATAAGCTACAACAAACCATGAGGCCAATATGAAAAAAAGAAAAAGAAAGGCATAGCACTTCACAATGAATACCTAGTAACCCCTGATAGGAACATATACTATTAACTTTAAAATAATACTGTGTCTGTCCTATCTAACAATGATTACAATTAATTGAATCTCATTGACCATTTGTAATTTGTAACTATAACTGAATTGTTATATGTTCTTGTATGTATTTTCCTAGGGTTATGCACTTCAGTGGAAATCCTGTTATTGTCGTTGTTCATCACTTTTCATAGGGCTATTCATGCCTAGAACTTCCTTTTAAAACTCCAATTTGGCCTATATTTTAAGGTATTCCTTTTTTTGGTGGATAAGTGCACAAGGGTGCCCAAGATACTGAAATAGGGATGCTTCATGCCTTTTTTACTCTCATTTGGGTGCATTGTGAAACACTAGACCCATATTTTATCTTATATTCTTTTGGTTTATTGGAATTGGGGGTGTTACTATAGGTGGATTTTTGTCCTTGGGATATGTGCAATTCCAAGGAGAAAGTTGAAGTCATGGAGGGAACCATTTTCCATTACTTTTAGTGCATTGAATTTTCTAGGCATGCATTCACCTTCATTTTGAGTAAAATCTAGATCTGGAAATTTAGCCTTAAAAGTTTGATTTATGCTTTAAATTATTATTGTGTTTGTTTGATCCTAGATATTCTATTTTCATGGTGTCAAATTTAGGATTAGTTGTTTCAAAATAGGATAGTTTTACTTTTAAATCTTCTTAAAGGGTGATTTTAGGTTTTCCCATATAACTTGAAAAGACACATGAAATGCACGAAATTGATTGTAGCCATGAATTTTATTTTTTTCAAAATCAGGCATGGATGATGTTGTCTTTCCCATTAAAGCACAACCTAGTTGATAAAATTAGTGGAACTTTTTGTATAAACCACTATGGAATCCCCATTCAACTCATCCACAATGTTTTTTTATGTTTTATTTGATTTGAACTATAATTATTTTCTTTTTATGGGATTCTGAAACATCTACTGACTATTTCTACATTGAACTTGGATGAATGCTTGATGATAAGAAAGAAGGAGATGTCCTTGGATTACCATTTCACTGTGAAACAAGAAGTGAGATCTTCTAATGGACAAGAAATCAACTTGTCTATAATAAAAAGTTACTACCTTTGCATCCATTGATGGAATAGATAAATATAATGCAACAAAGGGCTTCAATTCATCCTCAGAGATTTGAGTGACAAGGATATTATTATTTTAGTTTGTTTTCATTCTCTCATTATTTTTTTGGAGTGTACTTCTTGCGAAGGTATGGTGATGTTGAGAGACCACATTGAGTAGATTATAAATACAAAAATTTTCCCTTCATAGCCCTCTTGCAGAATATTTTCACCAAGTGGTGAAACATATACCTGTTGAATTGTACAAGTAGTTTGTTTCTGGGAAGAGTGGTCATAACATATAGAACCATGCTATCTAAGTGAGAGAAGAATCAGTTTTCTTCTTAACCATAAAAATATAATCTAGAATAAGGATGAGGGTTAGCTATCTCAGAGTCCATTCATATGTCAAAAGAAAGAGCCTAATATACAATGTAAACTCTCCACAATAGTGATTTGTTAGTGCTTCGACAGTAAGTGATTGTTGCTTGCAAAGAAGTGAAATGGCCTTGAATTTTCCTCCTTTATGAGAAGGGAAGAATCAAAATACTTCCAATGAAGTATCATGAAGAACCTCCATAGTGACTTTGAAATCAAGTGATCATTATTTGTTAAAGGTTCTTAGTTGTTTTACTTTTGGGTATCCAATCGAATTGAAATTTGTGTAATCTAGCAAAGAAGAATCATTTTCCATTAAATCTTGAAGGAATTAAGAAATATATAAACTTACGAAAAATATGCAGTGAAAATCAATGAATGCAAACAAGGTAGCTTCCCTCAAGTGGTTGATCTGATGCAACCTTCACTCACGTGCTTTTTGAATGACATATTTACTCACAATAGGCACATAGTTTTGTTTATTCCAAATTCTTTAAGGCCATAGTAAACTAGTATTTTTATAAGCACACATTTGAATATGGGAAAATCAAATTTAAAAAAAAAAATTTACAGCACTGTCGCTATAGCGATGAAAATCCTTTTAGAAAAATTACCATCAATCATCGCTATAGAGACGAAAACCCCTTTCCAAAAATTTAGTGTAGGCATCACAATATTAATAGAACCATGTCTCTCTTTCAATGAAACTTCCTTGCATGTTCCATCGCTAGTGTAGAAAATTTGTCACTACTTGTAAGGAAGTTTCGTCTAAAGCGCAATGTATGTTTCGTCACTATAGCGACGGCCTGCCAGATCTTTGTCGCTAAATTATTGTCGCAATAGAGATGCTGCTCCATCGCAAAAGAGACCATTCCATTGTTGCAATAGCAATGAACCTTTGTCATAATAGAAACCATTTATTCATTGCTGTAATGATGAAAGTTTGATGCAATAGAATCCATCCATTCATTTAATAGTAACACAAGACATTTGTTTCTATAGTGACAAAGTGTGGAAAGTGTTGTTATAACGACAAAATATTTTTGATGAAAAGAAGGGGCCATGTTTGTGGCTATAGAAATGCACACGTGTTGCAATAGCAATGATTTTCCATGGGAAAAATGTCCACATGTACTGGTGGGGGAAAGGGGATGAGGCAACAAGGGAGTGTGAGGGAGAGGAGGAGGGTCATAATGGGGAGGTGAAGAAGAGGTGAAGGGTGGTTGGGGTGAGGAATATAGAGGGAAAGGGGTTAGGAGGGGGAGGAGGGGGAGGAGGAGGATGAGAGGAAAGGTAAGCGAGGAGGAGGAGGAGGACTGAAAGGGGGGTGGAGAAGGAGAGGGAGACAGAGGGGGGGACATAAAATGGAGATGAAGAGGAATTAGAGTGGTAACCAGAGGAATATGGGG
>LPNX010697160.1:168498-181759 GCA_001517045.1 Pseudotsuga menziesii
AGCTGTTGGAGAGTGGGTGATGACCTCTATGTGGTGGGGGAGGAGGAAGGATGAGGGGTTGGAAAGGGAAATAATGGGACTAGAGGGGGAGGGGTAAAGGAGTGGTGGAAATGATGTTTCACGAGGTAGAGGAGGAGGGGCAGAAGAGGGAGAAAAAGAGTAGGAAGAGTGGGAGGGGGATTATGTGACATACCCAAATAACCTGTGAAAAATGTGTACAAAGAAATTTAAGTATACTTTCTTTCACATGAATTTTAGCTAAAACGATCATAACCATTCAACCTTAAGCTTAAAGGAACTTACCAACATTAACTTCTATAATCAAATCAACTTTTGCACTTAGAAAGGGCATTTCTATGCCACACTGACCTTTCCAACTTTTGCTTTCCACATTTTTCCTTTTCACATTCTACTTTCCAAACTTCAGAATTGGAAACCTAAAATCTGACAAGATCATCCACCCTTAAATCCTCCTTCCAGATTCTTCCTATCCTCCTTTCACTAACAACTATGGAAATCAGAAACTCAACAAGGGTCAAAATAATTTACCCATGTCTCACCTTCCACATTCCATCCTTCCTCTTTCCATGGCAGGACATGGAAAACAAAACCTTTTCCTTATAACTTCACTTTCTTATTTCTGCTATCCTCCTTCCACTATGTGGATCATGGATCATGGAAAACTTAAATTTTTTGTGACATAACTGTTCCTTCTCTGCTTTCTGATTTTTGTTATGTAGATCGCAGATTGCAGAAGTATTGACTTTCTTATGACTTCACTTTTCTGTTCTACTTTTCGTTTTTCTCTATGTGGATCGCGAATCGGGAAAGTTTTAAATTTCTTATGACTTCACTTTTCTTTCTATACGCATATCGTGGATGGTAGAAGGATTAAAATTATTAATACTTAAATTTCCTTTTACTCTTTTCGCTTTTCACTATGCAAATCACGCATTGTAAAAATCATCACATGTGTTGTGCCTGCCCTTTGACTCTCCATCTTTCGTCTTTCACCTTCTATCTTCTGCCTTGCACAACCCGCGGGTGGATTCTTGGTGCGAAAACCAACATTCACCTTATCTTTCTCGTGCATTTTATCCTTATCTATTATGCATGTCATAGTGCATATTACGGGGTGTGAAACACACATAACTTACTAACCTTCATTCCTTCCTAAATTTTTTCTATTGTTCTCCTATGTTTTTCCTTAAGTGCATTCACACTTATCCCATTCATTTCTTAATATTTCTACGGAGGATCCCTTACAACTAGACCTTAGTAGGAAAATAATAATACAACCAAATAACTCATTACAGAACAATAAATACCATAGTTAGAAAGGTCATGTGACCAACGGGAGAATCTCATACCCCTAGAACAAAGCATGGGTTCTAAACCACAAACTTACCATTTAACAAATACAGCCATAGACTTTTATCCAAGCAAGAGTAATATCTTTTAGGGAAAATATAAGACAAGAAGTTTCCAATGAAGTAAAACAGGGTAAGTACACTATTCCCTCTATGATCTAAACATCCAAAATAAGTCATAACCATTCCTAAACTATATATGAATACTTATCTTCAGAGAATTATAATACCTAAAAGTAAATCATCAATCAGAGTATGTGTATCATACCATTAGTGAGTTACATACCCAATGCAACCCAAGTCATTCAAAATAGGGCATGAACAAACACTGGTTTATGAGAAATGATCCCATCCATAGACTTAGAGTTGTTCTTTATCATTTTATTGACATTATGCACAAACATTTATACACACATAGATAGGCCCTAAGTTCTTCAATCAAAGGAAAACATACAGTATAAGGATAACTTTTTATAGCGTAGCAATACACCATTTGTGTTACCATTTTATCAGAGGCAGGCACAATCATTCAAGCAATATTTCTTTACAGTGATTCTTCCAATTATAAGATCTAAATGGCTAAACACAACAACATTTACCAAACCCAAAACCTTCAGGAAACTAGTACATGTTCCAGATATTAGGGCACATGCAACATATACATTGTTCCAGTGCTTAAAGCACATGTAGCATAGCAATAACTTTTAGTAAACCACATCTATGCATGTAAACACTGGTATATATAGAACTCATTAGCATTTGATACTTAAACATATTAACCCCATATAGAAACCATATTACTGAATGCGTTTCACAGTCAATCAAGCAGAGTATGAGAATACACTAGCTTGTAAGCAACATTTTCATCAATAACCTAAAACTAGTATTAATCATTTCATTAACCTAGAGCTTCATGGACTTTTTAGAAAAACAAGACCCAATGATGGAACATTTTTACAACGCAATCCGCAATGAAGAGGTAACAACCACGTTGCATCCAACCATATATTAGGCACGGATTTCTCCATCGTCAAACACCCCCAACATAAATGTTATGGTCGGAAATGGACTTGGACCTTTGATACTAGGTTTAAGGAGTGTGATCAAAGTGTCATAATAAATTCTCATCAACCTTTTATATTTTATGAAAGTGTGAAAAATCCATAAACAAAATTTCAAATCTTTTTGCTAGATTTCCCCTATCCTACAATAGTCTCAGGAACAAGTGTTAAATGCATTGAAAACTAGCATTAGGGATTACGATAGATAAATTTTGACTAAAACATGATTTTACATCAAAACTATAGCAAGTCAGACCAAAAAATGCCTATATAAGTCAAGCATATAGTAAAAAATCAAATCATTTCACTATTTACCTCTAGCAGAGAGCACTTGGAGCATTTTCTTAGCCAACTCTTGCACAGTTGATACCGGGAGTTTCCACCGTCCATTTTCGGCATCGTCAGTTGTAGGTAATAGATAAAACCCTTATCTTTCATTTCATATCATTTATTTTGAGGTTTGGTGGGGTTTTGGGCCCATATGGAAATCCCTAAAACACAAAATGTGGGAACCGCAGCTACCCCTTGCAGGATACGCGGTACCACCCAAGAACCGCGCCAATAACATAGTGGACAGATGATGCCACCGCCTTTCTCCAATGGTGCATAGGCAGTGTCGACCGTGGATAACTTAAACTAACAGTATGGGAAATTTAACTTAATTCTTTTGATTTTCAATGATTTAAGGATGATTCTAATGCATACCATTATTGTTTTTGGCAGGTTTGGGTTGCTCAAAACATGGTGATATGGAAAGAAAGAATGCATGGAAATGAGGATGTAGTTGCTGAGAGAAATGTGGGTTGTATTGATGCACTACGGGACTATGGGCTCCTAAAGTTCTTCCAGACCAAGCATGGTGTTGCATGAATGGTTACTGGAGCACATACTGTAAATGTGGAATCCAGAGCAACAGTATTTCGAGGTGGGGGGCCATATACTTACAGTAAAGGTAGAGGATATCTACTTCCTGACTGGTCTCTCGAGACGGGGTACCCCCATCTAACTGACAGGTTCCCATGTAGGGGACATTACTACCAGATATCTTATAGATCAACACTGTGCATCAAGGACAGGGACGCTGAAGAAGAAGATCCCCATCAAGGCAGTGATGGATAGGGCTCTACGGACCGTTCTGGTTACCATGCAGAGGGTGGCCAGGAGTGAGGGTGCGTACCAAGCTTCTAGGGCACACATGCTATATTCCATAGAGGCCACGGCACCCACAGTGTTCAACTGGGTGGAAGCAGTGCTTCCAATATTCAAGGATCAGCTGACTAAGTGTCGGTAAGGAGACCTGAAGTAGTTTGGCTTTGGTTCCATCTTATCCTGCTTCTTCTTTGAGTGAGTTCCATAGATGAGGTCTCAGGTGACCTTCCAGAGTCTGAGAGCATGGGACCCCCATATGCTAAGGTGGGTCCAAGTCATGGCTCGCACATGAATGGGTAGGGGAAGGGTGAAGTTCAGTGATCCATTCTTTAGATGGCTTTGAGATCAGATCCTCATGGTTGAGGATTATAATTATGCAAGCACGGACTTCACCAAAGATCCTAACCTACCACTCCTAGCTGGAAGCCAGTGGGGAGATATTGGTAAGAAGCAAGAAACCCTAAAATGGATGAAACATTTTTATGTTTTTTTTTCTTTATGTTAAGTGACGAGACCTGTATATTCTCATGCAGATGTTGGAGCAGCAAGACCTGGAGGAGCATCTCCGCTGGATAGGTGAGATGGAGCCCGCTTTGTACCACAGGGTGATGATATCACCAGGGAGCTGGAGGAGAACCTAGAGAGGTTAACTCTGGAAATCCCAGATGATGACATAGATGTCCTCCCAATGAGATATCAGAGATCTACAATGGGAGTACCAGGCCGATTCAGTAGGCTGCTACGTAGGGTAGCTCGATTAGTGATGTGCTATCATGAGCGCCACTAGTGTATGAGATATGTACTGAAAGCTAATAGCTTCAAGATTTTGTATGATGATTTTTCCTAAAATCCTACGTGCTTTAGAGGAGGTCTTGGGACCTATTTTTTGTAAAATTTTTCGTATATATATACAGACTTTTACACGGAGTTTATATGTTTCAAATGGTAAACGTGTTTTCTATGATTTTTACGTGTCTCTAAATGTTTATATATAATAAACCATGTTTGATTTACCATCATGAATGGGTAATATTCCAGTATAGGACGTAGTTAGCCAATGAGTCAGCAACTACATTATGTTCCCTAGGGATATTCCTATAAGTAATAGTTTCAAATGATATTTCTAACAAACACACTCTCTGGAAGAGGCATAGGAGTACCGGGTTCCTAATAGTGTAGACGTGGTTCAAATGGAAAACCATGAGCTATGAGTCCATCAAGAATACTAGATCATGAACATCCTAGGAGGAAGCTTTAGTCAGAAGACCAATTACTGCTTCATACTCGACGATGTTATTTGAAGAGTCGTCCTTCCGATGATAGGTTATCTCTTTTTTGGTTCAGATAGGACTACATACGAAAAAGGAAAACTCCAGCCAATCATGACTGGAAGAGTTCTCTAAGGTATGATTTTATACTTTTCAGGCCTTAGAGACTAAATCATACGAAAAAGGACCCTTTGTAGTCTTCTTTTGTATTCATTCAAACTCTCTAAACATGAATGATACCGAGTTTTATTTCGGTGAACTCGTTAAAATTAAACATTTAAAGACCCATTTTGGGAACAAACCCCTCCTCTCTCAGGTTTGTAAAACATATGAGTATGGAATTGTCTTCTGACAAGCTATATAGAGTGTTTGTTTCCCTCTTTGAACTCATAAAACCGAAAAGAGGCACTCATCAATCATGATGGGGGAAATGGGAAGGGAATCATTTTGCAAATAATGGCAGTTGTTTGTCATTATCTTTGAACATGGCACTTGTCTGCACAATCATGTCAGTCAATTGGGTATTCAGCTGATCTCCGTGATGATCCACTTTCATGATTCATGTCACTCCTTTGACTCTTTCAAAAGAATGCATTTTCCACTGTTGCATTATGTGTCTTTTTCGTTCGATCATGCTTCCATGTCTTTTTGTCGTGCTGCCCAATGTTCAAAGCAGTTTTGAAGAAGTTTTACCTCTACAGTATGCACAGTCTTTATGTTAGTATCTTTGAGTCAGTCATATGGTTAATACATTCAAATCATTCCAAAACTATGTTCTGAGTTGCATGTCATCGATGTGGGACTCATCATGGCCGTCCTTCGATGAGACTATTCCCGTCGACATCAGCTCATTATTCGAGAAACATTCTAACAAACAATATTTAGTACCTTGAGATCCGTATGCCTCAACGAAAGATTCTCTCACTCTCAACATAGGTTCACATCATTGACCTTTGATCGATAGATTTAACTGAGTATTCGACATCATGACATCTATTCACACTCAGTAGATTATACTAGAGTACCTTGGGAATCATTGACATTAAGGGTGATCTCCCTTGCACTTGTTAATGGTTCACATCATTGGCCGGTAATCAAGTGGTTTCTACCATCTTCGACTTCAGATCTTTGTAATCACATGGATAGAATTGTACTTTTTGGAAGATGATACAAAGACCCTAGGTGTTAGTTTAAAGTGCTCATTTCTTTTCCCCAGGTTGAGATGGAGTTTTGTATATCTAGAATGGATCCACATTTGTATGGTCATGGCTATGCTCAAATTTGCATCTGTATGACATAGATCTACGTTGTATGTCTAGTAGCTATGTCCAAGTTTTAGTCCTCTGTCACATGGATCTACGCTGTATTCTAGTAGCCATGCTTGTTTATTACTCTCATGGATTTTCCTTGTATTGGTCTACAGCCATGAGTTTGGTTACTTGTGTCTATGAGTCAACATACTGATGTACTACAGATTCCTACTTGACAACTTGCTCCAATCGAGACAACACTTTCATCTCATGACAATGACTTGTTCTCTTAGAGCTCTCATTTATCATATCCCTCCAAAACTCATGCTTTGGGGGGCATTATATTATACCAAAATCTTGTCACCATCATGTGATAAGACATTTGACATACCTACTTGACTTGAATCCCAGCCTTTGGAGTGGAAACCCATACTAAATTTCAATCTTTCATACAAATTCCCAGCATTATGCTTACCTTGTTATCCAGAGGCGGTACCCTTGTTCGCACCACCCATCCCCTGTTTCCCACAAGCGGTGTCACCGCTTATGGAGCTTGGTCCATAAGCGGTTATTACCAGAACTGCTCTGTTATTGAAGGAGAAATGCGTTACCCTGGGTAAAAAGGGAAAAAGAGAAGTTTCTCGAGGCTTCTAGATGATAATCCTCATGTCCTCGCTTATCCCTACTGAAGGTGGGTTAGTTGAGCTCGAGATCCCTCATCCTAGGATCTTAGAGGCCACCTCACCCACTAATCTCTCAACCATCCCTATCCATCTAGCCTTATAAACACAAGCTCATGGCCATGGTTGAGGGGGAGAACTTTTAAGGTATTGTTATGCTGTTGGATTGATCGCTTGGTCCATATCATTGGAGAGCATAGAGAGAGCTAGAATCGGAGCTTATGGGGATGAGAATACTTGGTTTCATGGAGATGCATGTCAACACTAAGGCTTGGTTGTAAACTTCTTCATATTTATTTAATGCAAGTTTATTTTTGTCCCACATATATTGTTGTTGTTTGATTGCATAGGTATGTTGTTAGATTCCTTAGCAACTAACATAGATTAGTAGATTATATTCTGGTGGTTTCGATATGTTTGCGTGTTGAAGCTTATTGCAGGTACACAGGGTAACGATCAAAGCATTACATTCTAGGTATCTACAACGTCTAGGGAGAGTATTCAACCTTTGTCTTCTATTTGTTCTAGATATGAACCATTTAGACCAGGGTGTGTGCAAGAAGTTGAGGGTCTCTTTTGGCACGTTAGATGCAATACAAAACTGAAAAAACAGGCATCCATCAACTTGCATGGATATTTTGAGACACTTACACAATGAATCTTGCAATCAGTAAAAAACAAGAAATGTAGGAAATTGAATGACCTTTCCAAATATATATATTTTTTCTATTTAAAATGCTGTTAACTATCTAAAGTTAGATAAATTTTAACGGGCACTTTTTATTTTTTGGACAAATTATAAGGTATATGTTTTTGTGGGTGTAGCGTCTGAGTGTCTAAATGATGGAATAAACTTACGAAAACTGGTATACATATAGAGAACATATAGGACTAGTGCACGACTATTTTTCCAATAATAAAAATAATATTTTTAATTTTTTTTTAATTATCTAAGAGATCAAACCTCGAAAACGGTACGTCAATTGTGGGTGCAACATTTGAATGTCTTAATGCAATTATTTGGAAATGGGTTTTTTATAGCATGTAGAGGTTGGTGTTCTTTAGTGCACCATACAATTTTTTTTTTAAATGGTTGAGAAACGAAAGAGATATGGACGAAACACTACCAGTGTGATTTTTGAGTTGAGGAGTGATGACAGAAGATAAATAAGAAAAAAATAGAAAAGATTATGTATTCTTGTTAAAATTTACATATTTAGAATCTGCAAAAAAAACATATCTGTTTCTAAAATTTCATAAAAAATGGATGTGTGCAGCATAATCAGATGAACCGCTAAACACGAGGATATTGAAAATATGGATATAATGTTGAATTTTCCATGGTTTATCATACTCCAAGGCACATGCATGTTGAATCTGAAGCAAAGTACAAAGTAGACACATAGGCATAGGAATTCCATGAAAGCATGGGTGGACTCGACCTTATCATTTGGAGGGAATAGATTTTTGAATTTAAACTAAACATGAGCGTGATTTAACGAGACAAAATGTGTGTGCATTATGTATAAACAAAACGTGAGTGTGTTTTGTTCACATAAATCGCGTGCGCATTATGTAAAACCCAAAATATCGTTCATCATCATTTTCATCTTCTTCATCATCTTCAACTTCATCATCATTAACATGATCATCATCTTCAACTCCATGATCATCAACATCATGAACATCATCATCACCATCAACATCATGAACATCATCATCACCATCATCGTCATCAACATCATCATCATCATCACCTTCCTCATCATCTTCATCATCATCATCAACATGATCATCATCTTCATTACCTTCATATTCATCTTCATCATCATCATCATCATCACCTTCCTCCTCCTCCTCATCATCATCACCATCGCCATCATCATTATCCTCATCATCATTATCATCATCCTCATCCTCGTCGTCATCATTAGCTTCATCATCATCATCATCATCAACATCATCATCATCATCACCATCAACATCATGAACATTATCATCACCATCGTCATCATCATCATCATGAACATCATCGTCATCACATCGTTGTCATCATCATCATCATCCTCCTCATCACCAACATCACCATCACCATAATTATCATCATCAACATCGCCATGATCATCATTATCATCTTCATCATGTCCATCTTCATCATCATCATCTTCCCCATCATCACCTTCACCATCACCATCGTCATCATCATCATCATCACCATTGCCATCATTGCCATCATCATCATCATCAACAACAACATTATCACCATCGTCGTCATTGTCATCATCATCACCATCATCATCACCTTCATCATCCTTATCATAATCATCACCATCAACATCATGAACATCATCATCATCATCATCATCATCTTCATCATCATCATCATCATCATTATCATCATCACCGTCGTCATCATCATCATCATCACCATTGCCATCATCATCATCATCATCATCATCATCATCACCATCAACATCATGAACATCGTCATCATCATCCTCATCATCATCACCATCGACATCATCAACATCCCCATCATCATCATCATCAACATCATCATTATTCATCATCATCATCCTCATAATCATCATCACCATCAACATAATGAACATCATCATCATCATCATCATCCTCATCATCATCACCTTCATCATCATCATCATCATCATCATCCTCATCATCATCACCTTCATCATCATCATCATCATCATCATCCTCATCATCATCATCTCCAACAACATCATGAACATCCTCATCCTCGTCCTCATCCTCATCATCACCGTCAACATCATGAACATCATCATCATCATCCTCATCATCATCATCACCTTCATCATCATCATCACCATCATCATCGCCATCATCTTCAACTTCATCATCATCATCATCAACAACATGATCATCATCATCACCATCAACATCATGAACATCATCATCACCATCGTCGTCATCAACATCATCATCATCAACACCTTCCTCATCATCTTCATCATCATCACCATTTTCATCATCATCATCATCATCAACATGATCATCATCGTCATTATCTTCATATTCATCTGCATCATCATCATCATCATCACCATGATCATTGATCATCGATCATCATCATCAACATCTCCATGTTCATCATCATCATAATCATCCTTATCATAATCATCACCATCATCATCATCCTTATCATAATCATCACCATCAACATCATCATCATCATCATCACCATCATCTTCATCATCATCACCATCATCATCATCCTTATCATAATCATCACCATCAACATCATCATCATCATCATCACCATCATCTTCATCATCATCACCATCAACATCATGAACATCATCATCATTCATCATCATCATCATCATCGACACCTTCATCATCATCATCATCATTCATCATCATTCATCATCACCATCAACATTGTGAAAATCATCCTCATCATCCTCATCATCCTCATCATCAACATCAACATCATCATCATCATCATCATCCTCGTCATCATCATCACCATCATCATCATGAACATCATCATCATCATCCTCATCATCATCATCACCTTCATCATTGTCATCATCATCATCATCACCATCATCATCATGAACATCATCATCATCATCCTCATCATCATCATCACCTTCATCATTGTCATCATCATCATCATCACCATCACCGTCAACATCATGAACATCATCATCATCATCCTCATCCTCATCCTCATCCTCATCATCATCACCATTCATCATCATCATCATCATCACCTTCATCATCGTCATCATCATCATCATCATTCATCATCACCATCAACATCGTGAACATCATCATCGTCATCATCATCCCCATCATCATCACCATCAACATCATCCTCATCATGAACATCATGAACATCATCATCATCATCATCACCATCAACATCATGAACATCATCATCATCATCCTCATCATCATCATCACCTTCATCATCATTGTCATCCTCATCCTCATCATCATCACCATCAACATCATGAACATCATCCTCATCCTCATCATCATCATCACCTTGAACATCATCATCATCATCATCAACATGATCATCATCATCACCATCAACATCGTGAACATCATCATCATCCTCATCACCATCAACATCATGAACATCATCATCATCATCCTCACCATCACCATCAACATCAACATCATGAACATCATCATCATCATCCTCCTCATCATCATCACCATCAACTTCATGAAAATCATCATCGTCATCATCACCATCAACATCATGAACATCATCATCATCCTCACCATGAACATCACCTTCATCATCATCATCCTCATCACCATCATCATCATCATTCATCACCATCAACATCATGAACATCATCATCATCATTCTCACTATCAACATCATGAACATCATCATCATTCATCATCATCATCATACTCATCCTCATCATCCTCATCCTCATCATCATCATCCGCACCATCAATTTCATGAACATCATCATCATCACCTTCATCATCGTGAACATCCTCATCATCATCATCACCATCATCATCATGAACATCATCATCATCACCTTCATCATCGTGAACATCCTCATCATCATCATCACCATCATCATCATGAACATCATCATCATCATCCTCATCATCCTCATCACCTTCATCAACATCATTATTATCATCATCATCACTGTCAACATCATGAACATCCTCATCCTCATCCTCATCATCATTCATCATCATCATCATCATCACCTTCATCATCGTCATCATCATCATCATCATTCAGCATCACCATCAACATCGTGAACATCATCATCATCATCCTCATCATCATCACCATCAACATCATCATCCTCATCATCATCCTCATCATGAACATCATGAACATCATCATCATCCTCATCATCATCACCATCAACATCATCATCCTCATCATCATCCTCATCATGAACATCATGAACATCATCATCATCCTCATCATCATCATCACCATCATCCTCATGAACATCATCATCATCATCCTCATCATCATCATCACCTTTATCATCCTCATCATCATCATCATCATCATCACCGTCAACATCATGAACATCATCATCATCATCCTCATCCTCATCCTCATCGTCATCCTCATCCTCATCATCATTCATCATCATCATCATCATTCATCATCATCATCATCATCACCTTCACATCATCATCATCATCATGAACATCATCATCATCCTCATCATGATCATCACCATCAACATCACGAACATCATCATCATCATGCTCATCCTCATCATCATCCTCATCAACATCATCATCATCATCATCATTCATCATCACCATCAACATCGTCAACATCATCATCATCATCATCCTCATCATCATCATCATTCATCATCATTCATCATCACCATCAACATCATGAACATCGTCATCATCATCCTCATCATCATCACCGTCAACATCATCATCATCATCCTCATCATCAACATCATGAACATCATCATCATCCTCATCATCATCATCACCATCAACATCATGTACATCATCATCATCATCCTCATCATCATCATCATTCATCATCATTCATCATCACCATCAACATCATGAACATCGTCATCATCATCCTCATCATCATCACCGTCAACATCATCATCATCATCCTCATCATCAACATCATGAACATCATGAAAATCCTCATCATCCTCATCACCATCAACATCATCCTCATCATCATGAACATCATGAACATCATCATGAACATCACCATCATCATCATGAACATCATCATCATCATCCTCATCATCATCCTCATCATTGTCATCACCATCATCATCATCATCATCATCATCATCATCACCGTCAACATCATGAACATCATCATCATCATCCTCACCCTTATACTCATCCTCATCATCATCATCATCATCATCATCTTTACATCGTCATCATCATCATCATCATTCATCATCACCATCAACATCGTGAACATCATCATCGTCATCCTCATCATCATGCTCATCATCATCCTCATCCTCATCATCGTCATCACCTTCATCATCATCATCCTCACCTTCATCATCATCATCACCATCAACATCATCCTCATCATCATCCTCACCATCAACATCATCAACATCATCATCATCACCATCAACATCATCGACATCATCATCATCCTCCTCACCATCACCATCAACATCATCACCATCAACATCATGAACACCATCAACATCATCATCATCATCCTCATCATCAACATCATCATCCTCACCTTCATCATCATCATCACCATCAACATCATCAACAACATCGTCATCGTCATCCTCATCATCAACGTCATGAACATCATGAACATCATCATCATCATCCTCACCATCAACATCATGAACATCATCATCATTCGTCATCATCATCCTCATCCTCATCATCACCATCAACATCACGAACATCATCATCATCATGCTCATCATCATCCTCATCCTCATCATCGTCATCACCTTCATC
>LPNX010697175.1:0-61514 GCA_001517045.1 Pseudotsuga menziesii
AATGATTTAGAGCTAAAGCCTTTCACGATATAGTTACAGTCTCGAAAGGGAATAAAAAATTAGCTCAACATTAATAAAAAATCTTTGATTTATTAATGTGATGTGTTATTAGCCACAAAAATCTTTGATTTATCAATGTAATTTATGTATCTATATAAATTTCTTAGAACAAAATGAATAAGAAATTTTAACCAGCAAGGCCCGTTTCATGTTCTTTTCAAATGAATAAGAACTTTTAACCAACAAGTCCACCCTTCATGAAGTTTTCAATTTTCTGTTTGTTACCCCTTACCCCTTATCGGGGACTGTGTATTTAATTTTTTTTTTATGATTTAAAACTCGCGTACGCGTTTTGTCTATACAAATCGCGCGCGCGTTTTGGCTATACAAATCGCGCGCGCGTTTTGTAGTAATATAACGCTTACGCGATTTGTCTTCCTATCCTACATGTTCCATGACATGTCAGGCTCGGGTTGAACCATACCAAGTGCTATGTCAGGCTCGGGTTGATGTATTTTTTGGNGAGCTATGTCAGGCTCGGGTTGATGTATTTTTTGGTAGCATGATGTTGTTTTTGAAAACTAGGATTGCATCTTAAAGGTCCATCATCTTCTTGCACTGACCCAAACTCAATTTAATTAATAAAATTAATTAAACTTAAAAAAAATATTTACCTATTTCTTATCGACCTAATTCTAATTTGAATAAAAATATTAAAATAAGTAGTAACAAGAGCAGTACCAACAGTTGAACCAGTGTAATTTTCAGATTTACATCAGCAAAAGAACCGCATCATTCCCAAGAGCAGTTGAAAATGATTTAGCTTCAGAAGCAGCATTCACAGACCAACCTAATTCTAATTTGAATAAAACACCCATAACCTTTGTAATGCAAATTAAGTTCAATGCAACTTCTAAATTAATTTCACATCTTGGTTAATGAAGCCATATGCTTCAATCATTTCTTAAAGACTAAAAGGGTAATAAAAATAAGAGAAAATCATAGCTTCAATCATCTCAGTTTATTTCTTAAAGACTAAGAGAATGATGGCTTCAATCATTTCTCAATTTATTTCTTAAAGACTAAAAGGTCAATAAAAGTAAGAGAAAATCAATTTAATAAGGCCATAGCTAGAAGGAAAAAAAAAAACACAAAACCCCTCACGCCAAGATCTTTAAAGAGTTTCTATTTTCCCTAATATGTGGGATAATGTTAATACGGATGTGAGTATAATTCAAGGTAATAGCTTTTGAGAATTAAGAGATAAGGAAGATGTATGTTTTCATAAATTTTTTAATAGTTAAATTACATATTTAGTCAATATTTTGCCAAATGATTATAGAGTGATAATAATGGTGATAGAGGGTTAGTGAAAATTACTAAGTGAATTTTTGGAAGAAGTTAAAAAGGAAAAACTTGTAGTTTAGGAACGGTAATGGGGTTTTTCAAATTTGAAATAGTTAAAGAGAGTTTTGTGTAAGTATATGATTTAATAGAGTTTAGGAGTTAAAAGACTTAATTTGGACCAAAATTTTAGAATTTCTATGGATGACGAAATATTTTAAAGGTTTTTTTTAGATATTAGCTTTATTTGGAAACTTGTTTATTGAAAATTGCATATTTTATGAGTTTTCTTTTATGTGAAACCTTCTCTTTTTTTTAACATGAGGACTATCAACCTAGGCATGGGACATTTTTTTCTAAGTTTTTTTTTGTTTTCAGAGAAAAACATTATAGTTTCTATTGATTATAAAAACCATTTTCTACCTTGGCTAGGATCCATCTTATGTAGATATGCTTAATAGGAATTCTAAAAAAAGATGTAATCAAAATAATAGATCTATAATTATAGTAGACACTGTTATAGCTCAAATAGATGTCTAATAATTCCATATGAAACCTAAAAGTGCTAGATAATGTATTGTAAATATATCTTTCTCTTCAAAAATAAAGCAGATACATGCTCCGTGCTCATTATGTTATGTAAATTGTGTCTATAAGAAGTATCTATAAAGGAATTTCAGTAAGGTATCAGGTGTATCTCAATCAGACCCTCTTTGTTATTTAACCACCTATGAGATAGCCCTGGACCAACTTGGATTCCTTCCTTCGATAGTTGTCTTCCAACTGATTCCGCTCTTTATGAATGCGACAGAAGGAGATATATGGTATAGTGACAATAATGGTGATAAGATCTTCGTATAAGCGCCTGAATTGAATGTTCCTAGGGGCTATTTTAATCCTTATCTAGTCAATCACCAAATGAGACTCCAGTTAATTTGTTATTTTTTGTATAGCTTGGTTGACAACAAGATGCATCAAGAGATTTAGGTTCATCATCTCATCATGGTTATTAGTGCTATGCCCAACACTAGTAACATATATAATCCAATTGTCCTCATTTATGTATAAAATCACACCTACAACCAAAATCGTTGGTAACTCCCTAGGTTGCACCATCAAAATATGCCCCAGATTCCAATCTATCATTATATGTTGGTAGTATGTGTTTATAAGCATCACCATCTATTGATTTAGGGAAATGTGAGAGTATTGATAGGATATAAATAGCACATATAATTGAAGATGAATCCAAATTCTAAAAAATGGATGCATTTCTAAATCTCCACATGCCCTAAATCATTATTAGTGGAAATGCCTTGTAGTTTTTGAACTTGTGCTCCTGTAACCATTTCTATAAAGAGGTCACTATCTCTCTACTAGACGAGGGCAATCATCAATGAGCGTGTTATGGTTTCTTCCTCTTATTTGCATAAAGTGCTCCTGTTGGGTCCAGACCAACATATACTTTGAAGATGATCCCAGGTAGACACCTTGTTGCTAAGAATGAGCCATAAAAAGAGTTTTTTCTTCCCTTGACAGTTGAATTTCCATAAATTCCTGTGTCACCAAAGAGCTTCTGGATTCTCTTCTCCTCTCTTAAAACTTTATAACCAATATTTGGTGTATAACCCCCCACCCCCGCCCTCTTCATTCCTAATCCAAACAAGAGAATCCTCATCATTTATAATTTTGACATGTGACTGCTTTAAAGCCACTGTCTATTATTTTGACCCGCTCAATTTTTTCTAAGTTATTACCTATTATATTGATTTGATTATGTCACTTATCATTGGCGTATCATACCTCTTTATTAGTTAAATGACATACAATAGATACATAACTATATAATGAATATGGTGGTCAATATTTTGTGAAATGATTATGCAATGGGGTGCTCAGACAAAGATGGGGACCTTTTAGATGTAAAGGATGTTTTGCAAAACATGTTCCTATTGTAGAATTTAACAATGTGTATGCATTTATAAAACATAGGAATGGGAAAGTCATAGATCGCCAAGTGGGGTGCCACAAAGTTTAGGAGAACAAAATGTGGACTTGTTTTTTCTCTCCAAAACATGTGCACGTTTTCAAAGCATATTTTATTCCCCAAATCAAGTTGTGAGCTCCATTCATCACTCTTTGTGCAACTTTCATTTCATCGGTGATAAGGGAAAATTTTGGGGGTATATTTGGCATATACAAACATCCTCAACTGATTTATTCTCCACATAGGTAAATCTTGTGCCCTTTTTCTATTTTTAGTCATTTTTTGGCCCAAAAACATTAAAAAATACCCTACAATGAAATCTAAAATCTTAGAAAAGAACCAATAATTTATCTGACAACTATCCCTCCAAGCCACAAGACAATATATCCAACAACTAATTGAACACTCTTCCAAAACCCATCTACAATTATGGATCAAATATCCAAAATATGTTTTACTTATTATTTTATGTAAAGTAGTAGCTATGTTTAAGAAGACCACCCTTGAATGAGCTTTCCTTTGTGTCCTTGCCATAGAACATAAATACAACCAAAATAATTACTTTCAACTCTTTTTAAATCCTAATCCTAACTTAGACCCTAATATCCCCTCTTCTCAAAACCATAACCACAACTCTAAATCCTTCAACTATCTCAACTCCCAACAATACCAAGCCTATACCCCACCCACTACTTCATGTCATCGAAATCGGTGCCACTACAACAAAACCCCACTCATGAAATTGTAGAATATCACTTTTACAATGCCAACCTAAATCCAAATCCTTATATTCTAATGAACATGGAAGTGACTTCATCACAAGTTCTTCTTCTTTTAAGGTCATGTCCTTATGCAAATTGAAATACATATAAATTTTGCAATATGTAGTTGAACCTTATTAGTGTTTACCATGCTAGAAACTTAAAAAAATTTGGCATGCTAGAACATGAAAAACTATCATTTCCCCAAATTTTCTTTGCACTAAGATATTTAATGTAATAGTTGCATCAAGTTGCATTTTTTAGTATTTTACCAAAGCTTAATGATGATAGACCTCCTATGGTTAGACCACATATTTTTGGCATTGTTCGGATTGTCAAAATTTTGCACTATGTTAACATCAACATGTAACCAATATGACCACATAGAGGACACACTAACTAAAAAAGTGTACTTGGTCATCGATAATCCTTGACATAATGTGGTGGTTTCTCAACAAGATTAATATTCTCAAAGACAAACAAGTAGCCAAGGTTGTTTGAGACATATTTCAATAATACAATAATCATCTTGATCGTGTATTTTATAACTTAATTGTAAAACACATGCATTTTACAATCTCCTACAGGCTTACCTTCTTCACCTTTGTTCAATGTGATTAACTCAAAATTTTTTTTCCCACAAAGCTACAATCATATAAATACCTTCTAGGTTAGATAAGCAAGGCTTAGTTTGCAATAGTAATAACAATTATTCATATTTGAGGAACATATTACTTTGTAGGAATTCATGTTTAGGACCAATTTAACAAAAAAAAAACATGGCAATTTTTATGTTGATTCTCTAGTGTAATTGTTTAATTTTAAATTCTAACTTGTAAGTACTCATGTCATTATTTCTAACACTTGTTGTACATTTTTTCATTTGTAAGAGATGTCATTATACCATCTATATGTTTCTGATGTTTTGTTTCATTGTATTTATGATTGCAAATTCTAGCATGGATCTTGATGCAGAGATATAGAGAAAGCTAGCGAGGCTCAAAGAGATTGGGTGCATGGATGGGTGGAGACGAGCTCCACCACTCTTTGTCAGAGTCACTAGATGGCATCATAAACACCATTACCCGATCAAATGGTGCCCTATATAACATTACATCATATAGAGAATGAAAATGCAACAATATGCAGATAGGTTGAGTTACAATGATATAAAAAACTCAAGATCACCAAAGAGCACATATTTTACTTATTTAGAGAGCCACAAAATGAGAAAATTAAAAACGCAAAACAACCCCACATCTCTATTGAGTGGTGCATATATACACCGTTCCAAGAGAATTGGATGGATCGATAGTATATGGTTTTTGATGTGCCACCTCATAACAATAGGGGAATTCCCTTATATTTCCTTAGAAAGATGTATTCCTAGTTTGTTCTAGGAAAACATGTCAATTATTTTGACATGTTGGAGTCCTAAGGCATTGGTCATGGAATGCCTCAAAACTGTCCTAATACCAGGCTTCAAGATGCCACTTACTAAGTACCTCCATGTCATATGAAGATTCATAGGCTAGATGCCCCCCTACACATGATATGATAGCACAGACATAGGAGGTGTTATAGTTGATTTTACCACACTTGGTAGATCATGTCTTCATGGCCTTCGTTGTCCCTATGCAAACTCTTTGGGCCCCCTTTTCTCAAAACAAACTTTAATGTTCCAAGAAATACATTTAAAAATCCCTAATTATTGCTATACGCGGGTCACAATAGTACATACCACGTGTACATGCAGTTTGTCCCACTATGACCTGCATACATCAGGAAATGTGCCCAAAAAGAAAATATTTTGGATTTTTCCTCAATGAGTCATGAATAACTTGACTATTGGCCTTCCATATTCCTTGAAATGCTCGGACTCAACCCTTCACTTCTTATTGAAGGGATATATGGAGCCTCTTCAATGCATTAGAGGAGGAGAACTTATGAGAGAAAGGAAACTATAGTGGATTTGTGTCCCATTCATACATGCTTGAGTCTGCATCCCTTTGTTCTTTAGAGAATCCATTGATTCTCGTCCCAATCTTTCCATTCATATGGAGGATTGAAGTGGTGGAAGCTCGGGTGGAGGACTCGGTCTCTTGATTTTGACGAGGTGCTGGCAGAGTTTGTCACTTGTACCTATGTTTGTAATTAATAGAAATATCCATTTCACATCCATTGTATATGTGTAACTATGAATGTTCTTTATCCATGGATGTAGTTGCTTTGATTTATACATATGGTATTTATATATGCTAGAGTAGGTATAACACTTAATATCTATCAATCTTGTTTATTTCATTGTTGTTGAGAATGGAATGTAGGTGCAAGTGTGGTTGAAAAGCTCAACGAGGATCTAGGTTTCAACCTTCTGGAATAAGGTACACATTCTATCCCTTTGTGTTATATTTATTTATCTCTATTGCATATGAAATGGATTGATTTTTGGTGTCATGTTGTCTGTTGTGGTCTACCCCAAGCCATAGGAAGTTTTCTTTGTAACATAATTGGCAACTCCACTATGGATTTTCCTTTTAGGTGGGGTTGTGGGTGCACTTTTTCACTCGATTTGCTCTTTGTTTTTCCCCATTTTGGTGTCGCATTTATTAGCATGTTCATCCATTGACACTCATCTATAGTGGTTTGACCCCTGGCCTTCCTTTTACCACTTTCTTCTATGTATACGTGGGTCAGAGTATAGACAGTTGCGTATATACGCAGGCTATCCTCTACCTAGTCACGCACATATGTTGTTGTTATGTGAACAGTCGCGTACATCTTCCCTTTTGGTTGAGTTTTTGATGTGGGAAGTTGTTGGGTGGGTTGTGAGTGTGGAGGGGTCTTTTTGGGTACTGATGTTGTCTGTTGACTACTTCTTTTGTGACCAGAGACCCCCTTTTCATTGAGTTTTCTTTGAAAGTAGTTCTAGCCATTTATCTCCTTTTTTATTTTTCGACTAGTGCATTAGTGTTTTTGTCTCGGTGTCTTGTTTTCCTTGTGTTTGATTCTTGCTGCAGAGACTGAGAATTTTATTGACTTTTATTGCATTTTCATTCTTTTATATTGAAAATACAAAATAATTATATAGTTTCATTCTTACTTGCATCTCACATATGGATTTAAGGAGATACTTGCATTGGATTGCTTTGATGGGAGTTGTGTTTAGCTTTTCATATAGGAAGGATTGCATTGGCATTTGGAAATGAATAATTTTTTGTGCATTTCATGTAGTGGCATACCTATTTCTTCATATTTAAATACAAATTGCACTTGGCATAGTGTTTTAGGTGTGCATAATTATTTCACTGCTGAGTCATAACATCACTAGTTGCACGCTCATTACCCTTGAGTAATTACAACCCTTAAAATTAATGCTTAGCTTAAAATTTATTACACATTTTTATTTGATAGAGATGCACCAACAATCTTAGGTTGTAGATTTTTGGAATAGGGTGTCATGAGTAAATTTTTCTAAGACTACCAAACAAAACAATTAGGTGTCTGTCCAGGTGAGAAGAGAAATCCTTGATATAATTAATGTTCTCGGGAGGCTCCTGTTACACGGGAGTTAAGCAAGAGGAAACATACATGTTTATGGTGGGGATAGCCCCTTACCACTCTCTGTGTAGTGCCGAATATACTTCCAGGATATTATTCGTATCTGTGGGATTTTGAGGTACCTTTGGTGCTTTCGATATTTGGTCTTTGTTACCCTACCCATATGGTAGATCCTGCTTGCGACTGTCCACCTGAGCATTGGTTATATTGGGGTGATATTATTTTCCTTACCTAGGTATCATAGATGGTACTTGCAAATATTATTCTGTGAGTGTCCTGGCCAGGTAGGGGTCAAAAAACACAGTCTCTTTACGCATTGAAGCTGAGGACCACTATAATTGTTTACACACCTCCTATTGTAGTGTATGGGAGTTTCATGCCTCTCCTAGGTGAGACATACCTGCTACATTCGGGAGCTCATTTATACTCTCTCTTGGCTTGTTTGCATCTATCTTATATTTTCTTAGGGGTGTGCTCATTGTGCACTAGTTGGCTTTATGGATTGCAATTACTTGATTATATTTATGTTCTCTTAAGTTCTGTTCCTTTCATGTTTGGCATGCTTGATATCACTAATAGTATCCTTTCACCTGCACCAGGTCCTAGTGTGTACCCTAGTGTTGGACTGGGGGGTACCACCTCCCCTTACCTTTCCCATAGATTCAGGAGTGGTCATATTCCACCCTCTACTCCATTTGTGGGAGGATTTTCACTTCCTTCACCGGGTCTTCACACTAGTGTTCATTCTCACAGGGGTGGTAGTGTATACGTGAACGCTGGATATACACCTTACATTCCTTCTTATGTCCCATCGTCCACTGCATTGTTTCCTTTGAATGCAGTTGTCATGATCAATCCTCCCTTTATACTATAGTTTGGACTCTTTACTGAATGTTTCCAGTTGTTTTGGACTAATATTATCATTATGTAGGGTCTATTTTTGTACACTCTCACCGAGGATTTGAATCATTTGTGCCTATGATAGGTATAATTTTGAACTAGCATATACGATATGATCACTTTTTCGTATGCATCATGCATCGTCCTATGACCATGTCACCTTAACTATAGGTAAGAACCCACTTCGTAATGTTATGAAACCTTCACACTGCTACTAGAAGTGGCATTAGGTAAGTGGTAGAGACTTCCTACTCATGGGTGCCCTAGTTAGATCTCATTTTTCTATTTGGTAACCATGTTGAGATTCCTCCCTTAGGTATGGGAGTCCCTCATAGTCATTCCATGTATTTGAGCGAGAACCTCATATTCTCTCTTGAACTTTATGATTTCCACCTTCCACAGGGACTCCCATTTATATCAAGTTGTAACTACATTTCATGCGTCCTCTTATCGTATTGAGCTTTATGACAGCTCCCTGGCTCAGTTTTATGAGTCATATAGCCTGACGTTGCCTCAGATCTATCCAAGCAGAGTTTTTCATATATCTTTTGTAGCTTGATTACCACATACCTAGAGGAGACATCCCCCCGAATGTCCTTATCCTGCATTTGCTTCCTTGCATTGAGCATAGGTATGTTCTACTGCTTGGAACTAGTTTTCTTCCCTGCGACAATCGTTTCCTCCTAGTCTTGTACTATAGGAATTTTTATTCTTTTTCAATCTTTCCAATATGAAAAAGACCAAAAAAAATTAAAAAACATAAAAATACGGACGCGAAATAATATTATGTTTGGAAGTTGTTGTATCATGTCGCCTTCGAACATAGAACTATATATTCCATCCATTAGTTGGGTTATTAGCATGACTTTAGGAGTTGTACTCATTATTATAAGTTTTATCCACTGGCTGGTTATGCTTCCAGTCCCTATGGAACCTCTTTCGATGCCTCATGCATCACAGAGTTGTCCTAGTTTCCATGTTGAGTCTTTGTTTCCTATAAGTTTCAATCTTCCTTATGCTCTTGTTTGAAGGAAGTCTTAGCTTGAGTTGGCCATTCCTCAGTCATCGTGTCTTTGCATGTCATCCATTTCTGATACAGTTACTGGTTCATGCACATACTGTTCGTCTAAGTTCTTCCAAACTATCCAATGTTGTTGAGTACATCATGTTGGTTGATGCCAGGATGTCTTAATTCCCTCCTTCCAATGGATTCCATTCCATCGACTTCAGATCATTTATTCTGGAATTGGGATCTAGATTCCATTGAGATCCTTGAGACTTGCAGTCATAAGTGTCAGGTTCTCTCACCATCGATAGTTTTGGGAATACATCAATGTCCCTTGATTGATGGATTCTTTTAAGTGTTCAACCTCAACACATCTATTCATACTTATTTGATTGAACTCTGTACCTTGATTCCCATTACCATTATCAGTGGGATATCTCGTGCCTGTTAATGGTATACATCAATGACCAGTAATCAGATGATGGCCCATCATGTTCAACCTCAACACCTTTATTCGTGTGATGGGACATGTACCAGTAGCGGTTTGTGTAGAAGACCCCTGAGCTTAGTGGCATTCCATATATTCTACCCCCTTAATTACGCAAGTATTCATGAGATGTAAACTCTCATGCCCAGATTCTAATGTAATATCAAATATCTTTATTTAGTATCAAGATATTATTTCACTGTGTATTGTACGTGACAATGACCACATGCGACATATGCCTATTATTCCTATTCATGGACATTGTACTATTATGTATCCGAGACTTCTACAATTCATATTTGCGGTCACATGCTGAGATGTATCATTGTATTGTACTAACGAGTGGTTGTTTTTTCCAACTGGGTCTTCATTAATCCACTTCTGGGATTGGTATAATATATTCAACCATCATGTTACCCCTCTAACCTCACATATTATGGGGCATCTACTATAGCTGGTTTTACCACACTTGGTAGATCATGTATTCATGGCCTTCCCTGTCCCTATGCATACTCTTTGGACCCCCTTTGCTCAAAACAAACTTTAATGTTCCAAGAAATACCTTTAAAAATACCTAATTATTGTTATACGCAGTTCACAAGCTTACATACTGCATGTGTACATGCAGATTTCCCCACTATGACCTATGTACATCGGGAAATTTTCCCAAAAAGAAAATATTTTGGATTTTTCCTCAATGATTCGCAAATAACTTAACTATTGGTCTTCCATATGCATGGAAATACTTCAACTCGACCCTCCACTTCCTATTGAAGGGCTATATGTTGAGCCTGTTGGATGCATTAGAGGAGGAGAACTTATGAGATCAAGGAAACTACAGTGGATTTGTGCTCCATTCATACATGCTTGAGTCTACATCCATTTGTCCTTTTGAGCAGCCATTGATGCTCTTCCCAAGCTTGACATTGATATGGAGGATTGAAGTGGTGGAGGCCCAGGTGAAGGACTCGGTCTCTTGATTTCGATGAGGTGCTAATAGAGTTTGTCACTTATATCTCTGTTTGTAATTAATAGAAATATCCATTTTTCTTCCATTGTATGTGTGTAACTATGAATGCTATTTATCCTTGGATGTAGTTTATTTTATGTATACACATTGGATTTATATATGCTAGAGTAGGTCTAACATTTAATATCTATCATTCTTGTTTATTTCATTGTTGTTGAGAATGGAATGCAGGTGCAAGTGTGGTTGAAAATAGCAACGAGGATCTACTTCAACCTTCCAGAATAAGGTACACATTCTATCCCTTAGTGTCATATTTTTTTATCTCTACTGCATATTAAATGGATTGATTTATGATGCCATACTGTCTATTGTGGTTTGCCCAAAGCCATAGGAAGTTTTCTTTGTAATAAGAGGCATTCTTCAGTATAGCTTAGGTGGTTGTATGCCATAGCACCTTCATTGATTGTATGGGCCAAACATGGCAATCTCACCTTGTTGGTGTACAACGATCACCTCCTCATGGTGCATTACCATCTAGTAGTGGGGGTCAATCAACACATCAAGAGACTGCTAATGACCCTCATGCATGCACAACATGTGGTCATGCCTACTATGGTCATGCACCATCAGATATTGAGTTTTCTAGGTTATTTGGGCAAGTAAGTATACTGTTAATAATAATCTTGTACAAATTATATTTTCCTTACTATATAAATACATATATTGTTGAGTTTTAAATAATTTAAAATTACAGATGCTAGATCACAAAACAAGGAGGAAAAGTGTTGGAACCATTGTACCAAAATATATTGGTGGTCTTGGTGTGCCAGGTGTTGTCGTATATTTAGCAGCAACAACTCATATGTAGGTAAGTATTTCAACATGTCAGTTTGTTAATACATGTTAGATCATTAATGCTAGACAATCTAATATTTACAATTTTTAAACTTGAAGCCGTTAGATCCTCAATAGCCTAAGCAAAACATCGAGTCTAGTCATATCCCATATGTCAACCTTACTAGGTTTTTGAATGCGGTAAGTATATGATTTTAAAGTAATTATGTTCAAACTCTTTTTCCTTATTGTACACATGGATAGATTGCTAACAGTTAGAATTTTTAAACTTGCATATGTTATATGCCTCTGCAGAGGGGAAATACTTTGGAACCAATGAATCCCCTCTTGGTGGAGAGACAGTTCACACTAAGGCAACAATTTCAAATGTATGTCAGTTTTTTAATACATGTTAGTTCATTGGTTCATGCATGTCTAACCACATCAACACTTGGTGAATTTTTAAACTTGCAGATGATAGATGCCTCTATAGAGTGTCAAGGATTTGGCACCAGTGAATCCCTCCTTAGTGGAGAGACAACTCAAATTAAGGAAACTAATTCAACATGTTATTTTTTAAGTACATGCCATTTCATTGATTCACATGTGTGTGTCTAACTAGGACAACACTCTGTGATTGTAGGAATCAATTGAAATTTGAGCACCATCGTTTTTATTTGTTTCTCCCAATAGTCCAAATGTTTCCAAGTTTTGTGTCTTTATCAGATGACCCTCTTCAAAAAAGAGGGAGAGATTCCATGATCATGGACCTACTGATTGCACGATAATGTATAGCCTTTGATGATAGTTGTTGACTATATTTCAATTCCATGTAGAACTTGTTTTTCTTAATGTTTATTTCACATGTTTATAACATCATGATAGAGAGTCCTCCATGTGAGACCTTAGTGGGGTCGTTGATGTAGCAGTTGATGTTGCAAAAAAATGGGAAGAAGTCACATAGAGGTATCTATTTCAATATGTGTACATAGTTTATTCATGTTATATTGTTGACCCATGCATGCCTAATTATTTCATCATTTTGTGACTATAGTTATTGGTAGACGTAGTTCATGGCCCCTCTAGTCCACTTGTGGATGTGACTAAGCATGATGTTGAACCTATGGATCTGCTTGATACACAAGAAACTCGGTATCCCATCCTATAGTCTACTTGAACATGCACATGTTGATAACTGTTGAAATAATGGATATATGATCTTTTATCTATAGAGAACAATTGCAGAGAGGATTTTATTGAGGAGGACACCACACGCATAGCTACCTCAGATGGATTCAATGAGTTTTTTTTACAAGTAATTGAGTAGTAATTTAATTCTTAAAGTTTGTTATTGCTAATGTATTAGCATAGTTATCTACAAGAAAATTTATCTTTGATTTGTAGACTCCAGAGATGCACACTGGTCCTAGATAAAAACATGATGCATCGAAGTCAGAAAAAAACAAGAGGAAGATCAGGTTTTGGTGTGTAGTATAGAGCATATGTACTTTGGGAGACATGTGTAACATCATTGTACTATTTGATAGATGTGCATTGACAAACCATTTAATGGTTGTCTACTTTTTCATATCTTTTATTATAAACATGTAATGTTGAATTATAACTTGCTTGATAAAATTCATTTCATATTTTCTATTGAAATATTCACAAAAGTATTCAATGTGATCATACATGTGTGGCCAATAATGTTTCTATATTATTATCTTCCATTGTTTGTGTAATGTCCCCATTCAAATAAAAGCATAGCAGGACAAATCCATCAATCCTACTAGTTCCCTAGGTTGGATGGATACATTTGGAATTTTAATAAGGGA
Organism: Pseudotsuga menziesii; assembly: GCA_001517045.1. Lineage (NCBI taxonomy): Eukaryota > Viridiplantae > Streptophyta > Pinopsida > Pinales > Pinaceae > Pseudotsuga > Pseudotsuga menziesii. The sequence continues at coordinate 13,686 of LPNX010697175.1, forward strand.
GATAATAAATGATGTTTATACATTAGAATGGGATACATATTTAATAATTTATCTTATTAAATAAATACAATAGAAAATTGAAGTGGCAATGGATCATGAAGACACATGGAGACTATGGGGCCCACTCAAGCTAGAAATTTGGACCACATGGCATCCTCCTCTTGCAATTTCGAATCCATGGGAAGCCTAAAGGTTCTTGGATGATTTATAAGGATAATACACCTGGACATATGCATCATAGGTATAATTTGGGAGGATATATAACTTACATGGGAGAGGAAGAGTCATTTTGGAGCTAGTGAGACACCTCGACTAGATTCCCTAGCTCTATGAAACCAATGATGAATATGCTATGACACCTATGAAACAAATTATATATGAAGGCTGAAATATGACATATCTAACATCTCAGGTCGAAATAGAGCATCCAAGATATCTCTCATGAGAGTTGGGGAAGCTCAATGGGCTCCAACTCAAATTTGGGGAAGGTGGAAGACTAGGAAAGGGAGGACACATGAAAAATCATGAGCACACACCCTAATTCGAATTGGATTGAGTTTGTGGATGTATTGGGAACCTTATAAGGCTAAGGATATTTATAAAATACAAGAAGGACCAAATAGAAGGGCTTTTGATCATTTGAGAAATTGTCATTTGTGAATTGTGAGAGCTAGTGGATGACTAGTTTTCTTTCCTTAGCCAATTTCGAGGGTGAACGATTCTCATCCAAGTTGGTGTTTGGAGAGGCCAATAAGGTATTTCACAGATATTTAATTGATTATTATTTGGAGGTGTAAGCTACAGGGAAGCATGTGGATTCTTCTATTGGAGCATTTTTTCTCAACCATTTCTAGTTTTCTTTGCATATTCATGCTCATGGAGGGATTGTGCCTTGGGTGAGCTCATGTACTCTTTGGGATAGATATTCCTGATATATTTATGATTGTAATCATTTAAATATGCTATTTTTTTCATTCTTAGAATTTTTCAAGTCGAAATACCCAATATTTGTATGTCAAAATGACTTTTAATGAGCAAACAATGACCATTTCCACTCTATTTTCTTATATGCCATGGTAATGCTTATTATTTGAAATGGAGGAATGTATTTATAATAAATGTATGATGAATGGACTGTAATTAATGTGTATTTCAAGTCTCATGTTCATTACTTAAGCATTGGAAGCCATTTTACTCATTTTTATTGCATTGGGAGACAATTTGGTGCATTTTCCCCCAAGGGTCAAAATTGTTATTTGGGAGTTGTTTTGGAAAGAGTCATAACAAAATGTATAAAATTAACTATGATGCATATGAAAATTTAAAAATTTCCCTTACACATCCCATGCCTTTGTTCAGAAATTCGAGTGACTTCGGGACCATTTGAGAAGCCATTTGTAATGAAATCCAAATTTAAATATTAAGCTAGGTTAATTAATGTAAATAAACTAAGAGGTGACTTGAAAATTCACCTCTCTTCCCCACTTATGGTATAAATTACCGGGGCACCTATTATGTAATTCGTCTCCTACATTTATTAAATATACATTTCCTACATTACGCTCTTCTTTCCATCTTCTTTACTCTTTCATTGGTATCAGAGCCTTTCGACTCTTGACACCACACCACCACCTACAACTCCCACCTCCGCTGCACCCACCTCCTATTTACCTTCCTTTCACTCCACACTGCTGCCACACCATGCCTCCCCCATCACCTCGCTGCTCCAGCCTCTCCATCCTCTTCCACTACTCCTGCCGATCTCCACCCTTTGTTGCTCCATTCCCCTCTCCTCACCCCTTACCAACTCCATTCGCCCACCACCCCTCTCCACCTCCCCCATTCATCACTTCTCCACTCGCCCTTACCTCTACACGTGCCCTTCCCTCCACTCGCTCTTCCATCCACACCACCCCCAGCTAATATCACCACCCCTTCCATTCACACCACCCATAGCTGCTACTGCCACCACCTTTGCGCACTTCTCCACTAGCCACCCTTTCATCATGAACCATTCACCACTAGCCACCATCCTTCCACCCCTCTCCTCCAGCTCCTTCTCCCACCCTACTCCCTCTCATCCATTCCCCTTCTTCCACGCTCCCAACCCGTCGTCGTTCTACCTCCCAATTGCTGCCTCCATTTTCCACAATCATCCACGGTCTGCTGTTCAAATAAACATTATTTAATATACTTTGGTTATTAATAATATTTATTATATAATACACCTTAATATTAATAATATTTATTAATATTAATGTTTATTAATATTATTATTATTTTAAAAAAACAAAACAAAACTATATAATAATAAAATAATTATTATTAAAAAAAGAAGAAGAAGAAGAGAGAGAAGAGAATCGTGGCAAGCTGGCATTGTACATTGAATAAAAATAAATGCATATTTAGTACCGAGAAAATTCCAGCAATCACCAAATCAATGGACACTCGATTCAATCAAATCAATGAGAAAATTAACAAGAACTACGAGGAACTCCAAGCAAAAATCAAACAGACGAGTGACAATTTGACATCAAATTGGACACAATTTACGTCACAAATTGAGAATAGTTTCCTCACTCTACAGGAAGACCAAAAGAAAATTCAGGTAGTTTTAACCGCCATCTTGGATAGATTACAAATCTCAAATGACCTGCAACCAAACTCTCCCAGAACTCCGTAGCAACCAGATCCTCTATTCAACATGTCGTCCTTTAACGCATATACACAAGGACGCCAAATACGAGTGAAATTCGAGTTACCCAAATATGATGGGGACAAACAACAATGCATAGCGTGGATTAACAAAGCCAAGGAATACCTAGACATCCACAACATACATTACGATGGTGAGAAAATTAAATATGCCTCCATGCATCTAGAAGGAAATGCTTACAATTGGTACTTATGGTGGAAGAATATTGCAAGAATATGTTCTTACAACTAGGTTAGCTTTAGGAACGACCTCATCAAAATATTCCAAGACGTTGAAGAAAAAGACTTTTTTGCCAAAATCACAAGGTTACAACAAAAAAACAGTGTCGATGAGTACACCTGTGAATGGGAAGCACTGTCAACTCAAGTCTGTTATAGCTGATTTTACCACACCAAGTAAATCACACTTGTATGGCCTTCCCCTATCCCTCTGCAGACTCCTTAGTCCCCTTGGACCATTTTTTGTCCTTTGATGTTTCCTAGACCATCCCTATAAACATGTGAAAATTTCTATACGCGACTTTTAAACCCCTTATCGTGTATATACGCGGGTTTGACCCCTAAAACCGCATACATCGGGATGTGTACAAAATCCAAATCCTTTTGGAGTTTTCCTTGACATGGATCTGACTCTCTTGTCTCTTGGCCTTCCATATGGCTTGAGATCACTCGGATTCGACCTTTCATTACCTCATTGAAAAGCTATATAAGGAACCCCTTGGATACATTGAAGGCATAAGAGAATTGAGAGCAAAGAAACTATAGTCCATTGTTGCTGAAACTTGTGCTTGAGTCTACATCCCTTTGTACCTTGGAGCACTTTGTTGTTCTTCCCAAGCTTGCGCTTTACTTGTGAGCTTGCTATCAAGAGATGGAGGATTGCGGTGGTGGAGGCCCAAGCGGGAGATTCAGTTTCTCTGATTCGCAGACGTGCCGACAGAGGTTGTATTCATTGTAATCTCTGATTTTATATTAATAGAAATATATTTTCCTGTCCAATAATGTATGTTTGAATGAATATTTTATCCATGGATGATTTCAAATGCTTATACATTGTTGATTATATATGCTAGAGTAGATCTAACGCCAATATATATAGTATGCTTGTCTTGTTTAATTGTTGTTGAGGAAGTGATTCATCAATTCAAGTTGAAGTTGGAAAGCTCAACGGGGATCTACTTCAACCATCCGGAATAAGGTACGAGGTCTAATCCTTTAGTGTTAGATATTTGATTTCTCTTGCATATTGGAAAGGATTGATTTTTGGAGTCAAGCTATCTGTTGTGGTACCCCAAGCCATAGGAAGTTCTCTCCGTAATAGAATTGGTGACTCCGGTGGGGACGTTCCTTGTTTTTATTTGGGGTTTGGGGGCATAATGCGCTTGATATTATTGACTTGCTCTTTGTTTCTCCTTGTTTCTGGGTTGCATTTTATAGTATGTTCATCCATTGACACTCCCCTTTATTGGTTTGACCCTTGGCCTACTTTTTACAACTGTCTTCTCTATATACGCAGGTTTTTGGCCAAAAGTCACGTACATACGCGGATTTTTGGCCAAAAGTCACGTATACACACAAGTTTTTGGCCAAAATCCGCATATACATGCAGCTTTTTGGCCAAAAGTCACGTATATACGCAGATGTTCTTTAAACAGTCACGTACATCCTCCCTTTTGGTTAGTTTGATGTTGTGGAAAGTTCTTGGGTGGGTTGTGAGTGTGGTTGGGTCTTCCTTGGGTTTGATGTTGTTTGTTGGATGCTTCTTTTGTGACCAGAGACTGCTTTTTCATTAACTTTTCTTTGAAAGTAGTTTTAGTCATTTATCCTTTTTGTTTTGCCATTAGTGCATTACTCTTTTTTTTATCTCGGTGTCTTGCTCGGCTCATGTCTTATACTTGCTGCAGAGACTGAGATTTTTAGATGACTTTTATTGCATTTTTCATTCTTTTATATTGAAAAATACAAGGTAGTTGCACTCTTAGTTGCATCCTATATATGGATTTGAGGAGGTACTTGCATTGGATTGCGTGGATGAGAGTTGTATTTAGGAGTTCATATAGGAAGGATTGCATTGGCATTCGAAAATGAATATATATTTATACATCTCATGTAGTGGCATACCCTATTTTTCATTTGACAAAGATTGCACTTAGCATTGTTTGTTATGGTGTGCATATTTACTTCACTACTGAGTCATAACTTCATTAGTTGCACAATCATTTCCCTTTGATTAATTACAGCCAAATAAAAACAACGCTTAATTAAAATGGATTACACTATTTTCTTTGATAGGGTACACTAACAAGATTAGGTTTTAGGGTCTTGGAATAGTTCATTGTGAGTAAATTCTCCAAGACCACTAAACAACAACATGTATGTGTCTGTCCAGGTGAGAGTGTGAAATTACTTGGTATAATTGGTGTTTCTCAGGATCCTTCTCTCAAAAGGAAGTTAAGCATGAGGAAGTGTGAGCGGTTATTGATTGGGATGACCCCTAGTCATAACTAAGTAGCACCGGAGATATTTCCAGGATTGTATTCGTATCTGGGGGCTCTTTCGGGAGTTTCAGGATTTGCTACCCTGCCCATACGGTCAATCCTACCTGCGACTGTTCGCCTGAGCATTGATTATATTGAGGTGACCTTAGTTTCCTTACCTAGGTTATCGAGGGGGTACTTGCAGAGGTTATTCTGTAGGTGTCCCGGCAAGGTAGAGGTCAGACAACACAGTCGCTTTATGTGTTGAAGTTGAGGGCCACTATAATTGGTTACATACCTCCGCTTGTAGTGTATGGGAGTTTCAAGCCTCTCCTAGGCGAGACATACCTGCTGCATTTGGGAGCTCACATATCCTCCCCTTGGTTTACTTGTATTTTGGCTATAGATTTTCTTAGGAGTGTGCTCTTTGTGCGCTAGTTGGCCTTTGGGATCATGGTTACTTGAGTATATTTATGCTCTCTTGAGTTTAGGTCCTTTCATTTTTGACATGCCTGGTATTCTATCACTCATCCTTGGTCCTAGTACGGACACTGGTGTTAGACTTGGGGGCATCACAGCCCCTTACCGTGCTCATAGATTTGGGAATGGTCATATTCCATCCTCTACTCCATTTGTGGAGGAATTTTATTCCCTTCGCTCGGTCTTTACATATGTGGCCACCCTCATGGGGGTGGTAGTGGATGCATGAATGTTGGGTCTACACCTTACTTTCCTTTTTATGTCCCATCATTCGCCGCATTTTTTCCTTTGGGTACAGTTGTCATGATCAATCCTCCCTATATCCTATAGTTTGGATTCTTTATTGACTATTTTGGGTAGTTTTGGACTAGGTTGTCATGTAGGGTCCAATTTTTGTACACTCTCTCTGAGGTTTCAACCCATTCGTTCCTATCACAGGTATTATGTCTGAACTTGCATATAGGTTAGGATATCACATCCGCTTGCACTTATGCATTGCCTTATGACCGTTCCATCTTAACCTTAGGTATGAACCCATTCCATGGTATCACGAAACCTTTATGCTGCTATTAGAAGTGGTACTATGTGAATGGTAGACCTTCCCTATACATGGGTGCCCTAGTTAGCTCCCCTTTGCATTTTCTAGCCATGCTGTGAGTCCTCTCTTAGGTCTGGGAGTCCTTTGTATAGTACCTCCATGACTTTGAGCAAGAACTTCATACTCCTCTTGATATTTTTGCTGGCCCTTTTCCCCCAGGACTCCTTTATGTCAAGTTGTAATTACATTATCATGAGCTTTGTCTGCCTTCTTGAGCCTTACGCCGGCTTCCTTGACTTTGAGTTTTAGCCATATAGCCTGATCTTGTCTCATGTCTAGCCATGCAGAGCCATATTTTATATCCTTTGCAGCTTGATTCCCTATTCTACCGGGAGGGGACTTTCCCCCGAGTGTTGCTATCCTACACATGTATCCTTGCATTGAGCATAGGTATGTTCCACTACTTAGAACTAGTTTTTTTGCCCATATGACACTCGTCTCCTCCTAGTCTGTAACTATAAAGAAGTTTTATTCTTTTTCAAGCTTTTTAAATATTTGAAAAATTCCAAAAAAATTAAAAAACCAAAAAGCCGGACAAGGAAAGATGTTATCTTTGGTAGCTGTCAAGTCATGTCGCCTTCGAACAGAGCACTGTATATCACATCCGTTGGTTGGGTTTATAGTTTGACTTTAGGAGCTGTACTCATTATCTAAGTTTATCTCCACCGACTGGTTAAGCTTCCAGTCCCCATGGAGCCTCTGTCGAGGCCTCCTGTGTCGCAGAGATGTCCTAGTTTTGTATATCGAGTCTATGCTGCCTTTATTTAGTCACCATTCGTCATTATGCTCTTGTTCGAAGGAATTTGAAACCTGAGTCGGCCATTCCTCAGTTATCTTGACTTTGAATGTCGGCCACTCCCGGTACAGTTACAGGTTCATGCACCTTATGATCAAGTTCTTCCACATTGTACAGCTTTGCTGAGTACCTCGCGTTGGATGATGGGGGATGCCTTAGTGCCCTTCTTCTAGCAGATTTCATCCCATTGAATTCATATCATTTATTATAGGATTGGAATCTAGAGTCATTTTTGAGTGCCTTGAGACTTGCAGTCATCAGTGGCAGGTTCTCTCGCCATCGACAATTTTTGGGAATACATCAATGTCCCCTGATCGATGGATCCTCTCAAGTGTTCGACCTCAACACATTTATTCACACTTGTTAGTTTTCACTCTAGTACCTTGATTCCCATTATCATTATCGGTGGGTGATCTTGCATCTATTAATGGTATACATCAATGACTGGTAATCAGATGATGGACTACTATGTTCGACCTCGACACCTCTATTCGCATAGTAGGACATGTACTCGTAGCGGTTTGTGTAGAAGACCTTCCAGATTGGTGGCATCTCTTATATGCTACCTCCTTGATCGTGCCAGTGTTCATGAGATTTCAGCTCTCGTGAGTTGATTCCAGCATATGTTAGATACTTCCAGCTATTATGGAGATCTTGATCCATTGTACATCTTCAGCCATTATGGAGATCATGATCCTTTGTATATCTTCATCATGGATATTTTGATTTATGTATATTGTACGTGGAGATGACCACTTATGTCATATTTTGTATCATGCCTATTCATGGCCTTTGTAATCTTATGTATCCGAGACTGCTATATGTATTTGCAGTTATGTGCAAAGTTGTATCATTGTACTATGCTGATTGGGTGGCTAGTCTTCCATTTGGGATTCTTCATCACTCCACTTCTGGGATGGACTTATAATGTATTTTGACCATCGTATGACCCCTCTGACCTCACACATTAGGGGGCATCTGTTATAGCTGATTTTACCACACCAGGTGAATCACACTTGTATGGCCTTCCCTTGTCCCTCTACAGACTCCTTAGACCCCTTGGACCATTTTTTGTCCTTTGATGTTTCCTAGACCATCCCTATAAACATGTGAAAATTTATATACATGAATTTTAAACCCCTTATTGTGTATATGCGCGGGTTTGACCCCTAAAACCGTGTACATCGGGATGTGTACAAAATCCAATCCTTTTGGAGTTTTCCTTGACATGGATCTGACTCACTTGTCTCCTGGCCTTCCATATGCCTTAAGATCGCTCAGATTTGACCTTTCATTACTCCATTGAAAAGCTATATAAGGAACCCTTTGGATACATTGAAGGCATAAGAGAATTGAGAGCAAAGAAACTATAGTCCATTGTTGCCGGAACTTGTGCTTGAGTCTGCATCCCTTTGTCCCTTGGAGCACTTTGGTGTTCTTCCCAAGCTTGCCCTTTGCTTGTGAGCTTGCTATCGAGATATGGAGGATTGAGGTGGTGGAGGCCCAAGTGGGGGATTCAGTTTCTCTAATTCGCAGACGTGCCGACATAGGTTGTATTCATTGTAATCTTTGATTTTATATTAATAGAAATATCTTTTCCTGTCCAATAATGTATGTTTGAATGAATATTTTATCCATGGATAATTTCAAATGCTTATATGTTGTTGATTATATATGCTAGAGTAGATCTAACACCAATATATATAGTATGCTTGTCTTGTTTACTTGTTGTTGAGGAAGTGATTCATCAATTCAAGCTGAATTTGGAAAGCTCAACGAGGATCTACTTCAACCTACCAGAATAAGGTACAAGGTCTGATCCTTTAGTGTTAGATATTTGATTTCTCTTGCATATTGGAAAGGATTGATTTCTGGAGTTAAGCTGTCTGTTGTGGTACCCCAAGCCATAAAAATTTCTCTCCGTAACAGAGTCCTAGAGTTAACCGATGACCAACGACTACAGACCTACATACATGGTCTAAAACAACACATCTCTGACGAACTAGAGTTACACAACATCTCTACCATGGAGGAAGCATGACGTAAAGCCAGGATTATTGAAAGCAAATCCATTCATACAAATGTCGACTAAGACGACTCCAAAAAGAACCCCCTCCAATCAGGATACACAGGAAATCCAAGGTATACACCGCCTCAACTTAGGGAAGGAACAAAGCCTAGTTCAGAGGCTCAGAGAATAAAAGAAGGAAAATGTAAGTTCTGTGGAGATAAATGGGATCCTAACCACATTTGTTTACAAAAGAAATTATATGCTTGTGAAGGAGAGCTAGAATTCAATGAACCAATTGAGAATGATGTAAATAGCAAAGAAGACTACCACCCAGGAATTGAGGATGACTCCCCACAAATCTCATTAGCCGCTATTATTGGAATCTCCCAACCGCAAACATTGAAGATTAAAGGTCATATAAAAAATAATAACGTCACAGTTCTCATCGACTCTAGCAGCACCCATAACTTTGTCAATGTCAACCTTGCTAAAGTATTTAACCTATTTATTCGTCCAGTACTTAACATGACGGTTATGGTAGTAGATGGCAAGAGGATTGACAATGTGGGAAGATGTCACAAGGTTAAGTTACAAAAGCAAGAATATAACTTAGAATCATATTTCTTTGCGGTACCACTGGGAGGAATCGACGTAGTATTAGGGATACAATGGCTACAAACCTTAGGTACATACTCTGCAAATCACCAAGAACAATTTATTGAATTCCATGCGTTTGATAAAACACACAAATTATATGGGTTCCAACCACCTCCAACACAGCTGGTTACAGTACATCAGATGGAAAAGCTACATTGGAAATATGCACCAACGTACATACTTCAATGTCGAGAAATGGAGATTTTAACAAGTGAAGGAGATATGGACAAATAACCATAGACTCAAGAGCTAATTCGAAAACATCACAAGGTGTTTCAAGAGTTACCTATGGCGCTCCCAACAAACAAAAAAACTAAACACATAATTGAAATAGAACCAGGGATAAAACCTGCGAGTAACAACCCATACAGATGTCCACATCAAATATGTTGTGATAGTTCACATAGTCATTGTCGTCAAATAAGATTTGAGGACAAATCTTCCTTAAGGGAAAGGAAATGTAATGAAATCCAAATTTAATTATTAAGCTAGGTTAATTAATGTAAATAAACTAAGAGGTGACTTGAAAAGTCACCTCTCTTCCCCACTTACGGTATAAATTACCGGGAAACCTATTATGTAATTCATATCTACATTTATTAAATATAAATTACATTACATTTCTCTTACATTCTCTGTCCGTTCTCTCATTCTTACTCCTACACCATTTCCGACAATAACCCACGGGGAATTGGAGCCCCAATTTTCTAGTAAAGACTCCTGCTTTGAATAGAACATTAAATAAGTTTGAAGAAGTAATTAGGGGGTCATAAAAAATCCTTGAACATAATATTTCAGTTCTAATATCGTTCATGTGACTTCTGAGAAAATTTGGGAGCATTTGGGTCAATTTGGAGGTCTAGACATTAAAACTAGTTAAGGTCGAAATTGGGGAAAAAGTGAAAAAATGGCCATTTAATAAAATTTCAAAAAGGGACATTACAAGTGGTGTTAGATAATTTTCTTGGAACCTGGTGGTATTAACAAGGATTCAAATCAATAATCCACCACCCTTAGATCCTGAATTTGAAGGTGTTTTTGTTGAAGAAGAAGAAGTCATGAAGAAGAGGTACATTATGCTGAAACTATGACTAGCGAGGGGAAGGAATTATACTCTGATCAAGGAAAGGTGGAATATATTAAACTCATACAACCTATATTTGATGACATAACGAAGGACAGGAACCAACATCTTATGAAATAATTCAAATTGTTGGTTATCCAATTTGGAAGCAAATTAGGAGTAATGGGAGATAGCAGTAGTTCACAATCCGAATAAAAGAAGACAATGGGTGAGCATATTTTTTCAAGAATAGGAGAACATAATAGACCCCATGAATTTCAAAGCACACCAATGCCTAATGTACCTAAATTTCTTGCACCCAAAGAAGATCCTAGGAACATTCAACTTGAACTTGCTACAATGGAAAAAGAATGGGATAAATTGGATGAAGATTGTAAAACAAGTGTACCATTTGATAAGTACTTTCTTGCTACAAACAAAATAAAAAATAAGGAAGATAATAAGTCTCTAAACAAAATTAAAGACTTAAATTGTTCCATTAGTAAATTTCCACTCCCTAATTTTGATGGTTCCTCTCAAAGTCCTGCTAACAGTTGGGTGCAAAAATTAGTTGTGTATTTTCAGATGAATCCAATGGTGGAAGAAGATGCCTTAAAAATGGCCATATTGCACTTGGAAGGAGATGCCAATGAATGGTGGTTCCATGGCCTGAAGACTTTGGGTCATGATCAGGTTAACACATGGATAATTTATTGACAGGTTACTAGTGATATTTGAGCAAAAGGATCATGAATTGTATTTCAAAGAACTAGCGCAATTGAAGCAAGTTGGGACCCTGACTGATTATATGATGGAATTTCAAAAATTATTAGTGAAGGTGGCTTATGTGTCTATGGGAAGGTTAGTATTTTTGTTCACTGAAGGTTTAGATGAACCCTTAAAAGATTTGTTCAAATCCTACAAGCTCACTACATTAAAAGATGCAACGAGATTTACTAGAGATCTCCAAAATGTGCCTCCTAGAGCAAGAATTCCTCCCAAGACTAACTTCAAATTTGAAAAGAAGCCTTGGAAAAGAGATGCACTTGATAAGAAGCCTTTGAAAAGATATTCAATTGAAAAGAATAAGAAATAAGGACTAAACAAGGATGGACTTCGAAGAAAAAAATTGTGCTTCACATGCTTTCAACCATGGACACCAGGGCATAAATGCACTAAGGGAAAATCTCAATATATATAATTATTTTCTGATAATGATGAGTATAAAGGGGGTATGGATGAAGAAGGACACAATTCATATCAAGAGGAAGCATATGATATAGCAGCTGAAGAATAAAGACAAGAATAAAATTAGCCTTCACTGGACAAAGCAAGAATGACAGTACCTTCAGTAGTGCCTCACTATCACACTATTAGATGCAAGGGTGTGGTATTACGACACAAAGATTTAGTTTTGGTATATGGAGGACCAAAAACTAAATTCATTGAGGTAGATATGGTTGAGAAAATGAAGAAACCTACTAAACCATTCGATCACTTCACAGTTGTCATTCCCAGTCACAACACAATGCAGTGCAAAACATAGGTTCCAAAGCTTAAAGTCACAATAGGTAACTATAATTTTGTTGATAGTTTTTATGTGGTTGATGTTGTTGATAATAATGTATTTTTGGGAGTGAAATTGCTGTATTCTATAGGGGAGCATACAATAAATTATCAAATTCCTAAGATGAAATTTCAAGATTCAAAAGGTGTATTAAGGGTTGCACTGAGAGGGAAGAACACTTAGCCAAATCAAGTAGTGACTTGCAATAGTATGAGATCTATATTGAGGCATGGGGACATATAATGGGATGCTGAATGTCATATAATAACTCCCAAGCCAACCATAAAGGTTTTTGAAAACCTAAAGGAGATAGATAAATTATTGAAAAAGTATGAAAAGGTTTTTAGAGATCTTCCACATGGTAGACCACCTAATAGGGGGGTTGAGCACAACATTTTTTGGAGGGGACTCCACCCATTCAAATACCACCTTAAATAAATCCCAAGAGATTCAAATATGAGATTGATAAGGCCATCCAAGAACTCTTAGATTTGGGACTCATTAGACCAAGCTCTAGCCTTTATGCTTCTTCAGTAGCGTTGGTAAAGAAAAAATATGGAACCTTGAGGATGTGTATAGATTTTAGAGCTTTGAACAAGAAGACAATAAAGAATAGGTATCCTATTCCTAGGATTGATGAGCTCATGGATGAGATATTTGGAGCCAAATATTTCTCCAAAATTGACCTTAGATCAGGTTATCACCAAATTCGAATGAAGGAAGAATATGTGCAAAAAACTGCTTTTTGATGTCATTATGGTCACTTTGAGTTTCTTGTTATGCCATTTGGGTTAACCAATGCTCCAATCACATTTCAAGCATGCATGAATAGAATCTTTTGAAATCAACTTAGAAGGTTTTTTTTGGTCTTCTTTGATGATATTCTCATTTATAGTAAAACTTGGGAAGAGCACCTGCAACACCTAGAGGTTGTGTTGAAAGTTTTCCAAGAACAGTGCTTGTTTGCTAAGATGTCTAAATATGAATTTGGGATGAAGGAACTATTGTATCTTGGGAACATTTTGGGGAAAGAAGGAGTGAAATTACACATGGAAAAAGTCAAGGATATGTTAGAATGGCCATCACCAAAAAACATCAGCGAATTAAGAGGCTTCATTGGAATATGCACATATTATAGAAAGTTTGTGAAAGGGTTCTCCAAGTTGACTTCTCCACTCACTGATTTGAATAAGAAGGATGCTTTAAAGTGGAATGAAGAGGCTGAAAAGGAATTACAAAAAATGAAAGAGGTAATGAGTAGTTGTCCCATACTTGCATTACCTGATTTTTCTAAGGCTTTTGTTGTTGAATGTGATGCTTCAGGTGAAGGAATAGGGGTTGTCCTAAATAAAAAGCCAACACCCTATAGCCTTTGAGAGCAGAAATTTGTAGCCTAATGAAAAAATTTACTCCATATATGACAAATAAATGTTGTCCTTCATGCATGCATTGGCCAAGTTTCGACAATACTTGTTACAAAACAAGTTTGTGGTGAAAATTGACTACAATAGTCTAAGGCACTTCCTCACCCAAAAGGATCTAAATGGAAGGAAAAAAAAGTGGGTGATCAAGAATCAAGATTATGATTTTGATATTGAATATGTGAAAGGGAAGAATAACATTATAGAAGATGCATTATCTTGAATACCTTCTTTTTCTCTCATGGACATTGCTAAATATTGGAAAAAATGTTACTAGTTGAATATGCCAAAGATAAATTTGCTTGTGATGTGTTAGAAGGAATCAAGGGGAATGATAAATATAGTATTATGAATAGGATGATATATTATAAGGGAAAAATTTATTTGGTTCAATATTCAAAGCTCAAGTACAAAATTTTGCAAGAAGCACATGATTCCCCACTAGCTAGCCATCCGGGGATCTTCAAAACTTATAGGCAATTGAGGCAAAAATTATTTTGGAAGGGGATGAAGGAAGATATATAGAAATATGGGAATGAATGTAAGACATGTAAGAAAAAAAAACAGAACTTACATGCCTAGCTGGTTTATTGCAACCATTGCCAATTCCACAGCAAAAATGGGACAGTATCTCAATGGATTTCATCACCGGTTTGCCCAAATATTTGGGTAAGGATTGCATATATGTAGTAGTGGATAAATTGACAAAATTTGCTCATTTCTTTGCTATTACATCATCTTTTAGTGCTACACAAGTGGCTGATATTTATTTCAAAGAAATCTTCATATTTCATGTGCTCCCCAAGAGCATTGTAAGTGATAGAGATAGTATATTCATGAGTGCTTTTTGGAAAGAACGTTTTAGATTGGTGGGAACTCAGTTGAATCAAAGTACAATCTATCATCCACAAACTGGTGGACAAACAAAGAGAGTGAATCAATGGTTGGAAGGGTACCTAAGAAACTATGTGGGAGAGCAGCAAAAACCATGGGAAAAATGGCTACACTTGGGTGAGTTTTGCTATAACACCACTTTTCATATGTCAATAGGGATGTCTCCTTTCAAATCATTATATGTCTATGATGCACTTACCTTTTTTGAGATTATCATTGGTGATAGTAGAGCTCCAAAAGCTAAAGATTGGGTGGAAGAGATCCAATAAATTTTAAAGCTATTGAAAGACATTTGCAGGTTGACCAAAATCAACAAAAACAATATGCAGATAGACATAGAGAAGAAAGGACCTTGCAAGTTAACGATTTAGTATATTTGAGGTTGCAGTCCTACAAATAGACATCTCTCAAAAAGAATGGGGCAAGAAAGCTAAAACCAAGATACTATGGCCCATACAAGATAGTTCGAAAGATTGGGGAAGTAGCATATGAATTGGAAGTTCTTGAAGGGAGTAAAATCCATAATGTATTTCATGTTTCTTGTCTCAAAAAGGCTCTTGGTTAGCAAATTTTCACTTCAGAAATACTTCATCCTTTGGATGATGAAGGCCAACTCACACTTGTTCCAGAAAATATTTTGAAGACAAGAGAAAGGAGATTGAGAAGCAGAACTATCAAAGAATACTTAGTACAATGGAAGGATCTACCAAGAGAAGATGCCACATGGGAAGAGGAGAAGATTTTGTAGCATCTAAAGCTGAAATTGCTTGAGGACAAGCAACCTTGGGTGGGGAGGAGTGTAATGTCCCTCACAATTCCATCAATCCTTCTAGTTCCCTAGGTTGGATGGATACATTTGGAATTTTAATAAAGGAGCTAATAAATGATGTTTAGAAATTAGATGTTGCCACCTTGTGTCTTTAAATATTTTTAAAATTAAATTAAATTTATAACATTTTCATTACTAATGTTGCCACCTTATAACTTTTTGTTTAAATATTTTAAAATTACTTTAAATTTATAACATATTCATTAACATATATATGATTATCACAAACTTTGAAGCAACACCATCATAATCACAAAGTCAACATCAAATAATATTATATAAAAAATATAGGCATCGATTTATAAAATTGAATAATCAAATTCTAATCAGAAGCAAGCTAAGCATAATTAAGATACCATAATCCCAAAGGGTGTAGTTTAGTCACAGCAGCCATGGAGCTCCACTTGGCCCAATCACTTCTCGGTTTGGAGCTTAATACCAAAAGAAAATATATGTACCTCAACTTGGCCCAATCACCTCGGGGTTTGGAGCTTTATACCAAAAGAACAATATAGAAAATATATACCCAATGCATTCACATAAGAGAACATTCCCAACCTTGGTAAAGAAGAGAGTTTAAAGATATACTTAAACTTGATTATCACTATTAAGGACAGATCTAATCACATAAATTGATGGCAGTTTTTCAACCTGATTATCATTATTATTAAACACAGATCAAAATCAGAATCGTTTTTTTTACTCCCACATACAAATAATTCATGTAATCTGCCTGTAAATGTGCTATATATCAAATTTGGAATGGATTTTTTGACTGCCATATACAAATAATTCATGTTAGAATGACACAAGAACGATCTATAATCAGAACATGTAATCTGCCTGTAAATGTGTTATAGATCAAAATCAGAATGGATTTTTTGACTGCCATATACAAATAATTTATGTTAGAATGACACAAGAATGATCTATAATCAGAACATGTAATCTGCCTGTAAATGTGTTATAGATCAAGATCAGAATGGATTTTTTTGACTGCCATATACAAATAATTCATGTTAGAATGGCACAAGAATGATCTATAATCAGAACATGTAATCTGCCACTAAATGTGTTATAGATCAAAATCAGAATGGATTTTTTTGACTGACATATACAAATAATTCATGTTAGAATGACACAAGAATGATCTATAATCAGAACATGTAATCTGCCTCTAAATGTGTTATAGATCAAAATCAGAATGGATTCTTTTGACTGCCATTTAGAAATAATTCATGTTAGAACGACACAAGAATGATCTATAATCAGAATGGATATTTTGACTGCCATATACAAATAATTCATGTTAGAATGACACAATCCATGATTATCTATCCAGAGCCCAGATTTCAAGCATGAATTACAGATCCACAAATAACCAATTAAGAATGTTAATGAGAAGCAAATATACCAAATAATGCACAACCATATTCAGAAACCAAGCTCCCTTCGCCAAAACTAAACTATAATTTCTTCATCTGGCATCATCCATCCCTTCACAGGCCGACCTCACTCTCCATCACTCCAAGAGACGAAAATCGCAGGGACCAATTATAGTTTTCCAAACCTAAAAAATTTCGAACCCTAAAAATCGCAGGGACCAATTATACTTTTCCAACCCTAAAAAATTTCAATGGACATGAGATCTCCAACCCTAAAATTACAGATGATACAACTTGGACGCATTAACGGCAGAGGTGACATTGAAGTATTGCAGCACTTGAAACCACGCCTCCCTGTTCTTGAGCTTGTGAACTGCAATAGTATCAGGAATCAGTTCATGGGCGCAAGCGGGAATATCACTGCCAGGGAAGTTATATATGGCGGGCTTAACATTGAATCTATTCTTGGCCTTCTTCCCTTCATTGAACCAGATCCCAATAAGCATATCCTCAACCCCGTCGCTCTTGTTCCTGGCAATGGGAGAACTCTGGATCCACTCAACAAGATCCCAAGAGAGAGCATAACCCATGCCGGCCATGTATTCCCTGAAGGGATCTTGGCTGTCACAGGGAATAACAAAGCCATAGTAAGTGTCTTCTCTGGGCAGAGGCTTCAGCGATTCAGCCAACTTATCATATCGAAAGTATATATCGTCATCTACCTTCATGACATAGTCGTAGCGAAGTCCCATGGCCGGCAGGCTTGAAAAATAGGTATAGGTTTTGCCATTATTCATGTTCTCCTCGCAGTCCAGGATTATGATATCATTGTATCTCATAATCTCCAGTGGCACCAGGATTCTCTGGTCGTCTTTGTACAGACTACAGAACACGAATTTCACATCGATTCTCGCGAGTGGTGTGGATTGTATTCCGTAGACCATACGGAGCAAATGCCTTCTCTCGTACAAATCTGCACGAGTGAGAACTCCGAGCAGAATGCTGAAGCGAGGATCCTGTTCAGGCCTCGGCTCCTGTACTGGAGGATTCATCTTTGATTCATGGCTGCACTTACTTGTTTTGTTGGATTCAACATTATATGCAGGGCAGGCGCAGTGGATGAAGATCTGGGCTCCTTGCACGTTGATGATAGACGAACTTTCATTGTTCGTTTTTACAACAATGGTGGAATTTGAATTTGGAATTCCTGAACTCTGCTTTCTGGCCCACGCAGTATTGTTGAGGAGTATTTCTTTGTAGTCTGTGCTGCTGATGAAGATGATTACACAACCCAGGGCTGTGAGTGCCAAAGCCAAGAACAGCACTCCTGCGCGCATTGTGGTGAAGAAAGGGGATGAATTTACAGCCTCTCAATACAGTTGGGAGCAGAGCCGTGGAGATTTGAATCAAAATGGCAGATGCAATGACGTATGCTATGTTGTAACAATAATAAAAATGTCTAGAAAACGCCATAGCTTTCTGGAAGATACGGCGGGACTTCGTTTTCTTCCACCTCCTCCGCATCTGGCTATTGCGACGGCTTTGCTTATTGATCTCCTTTCACAAACTCCGTGCTGCCCCCCTAGGCCATGGTTTTTTGAAGCTTTATTTATTATGACAATGTGCTTTAATATAATTTAACACGGTATTCCTTGAACTACGGAACCACAAACAAAATAAAAAATGAAAAATGAAATAATATATTTGCATGTGCTTCAACATGGTATGCATTTATACTAAGTTTATGATCCATAAGCTGTATAAGATTTCTATTATTATTAGACTCGCATATTCAAGAACATAAATTTTTATCTTAACTTTTAATTCAGATTAAAAAATAAATATAAAAATCTACATTACATGTGGTTGGATTAGTGAAATAATATATTGCATGTGCTTTACCTTTCACCTCCAATGCAATTTTGGCATATATATATATATATATATATATATATGAAATTTATAATGTCCTAGTGCTATTTTCTTCGAAATAATCAAGAAAAACACGCATATCTATATTGCCTAATGTTACGAAACATATGTATGTTTTGACTAAAATAATTACCGATTTTCCTGTGGTGAAATAAATACTGTTTTTAAGTCTTTCTTAACCCTTTTATCCATTCAATGAATCTTTCATGCCGAGATTGAATGTGGTTAGACGAACAAACTTGCTCATATACCATTAGTGGCATTTTTTCACATAAAGCTTTCAATAAAAAATTAATTTTACATTTTCGTAGTTGTTTTATTTTGAAGTTAATAACTTTTTTATCATCATAAATTATGATATAGGATAAGTTTGTATATTTTTTTTAAAGTAAAATAATATTGTATCCCAAAATTGATAGAATTAAGAATGCAACTACATGAATTACTTGACCAAGAATATATTCGCCTAGTGTGTTGCTTTGGAGAGCACTGGTTTTATTTGTTAAGAACAAGGATGGAACTTTCGGAATGTGTATAGATTACATATAGTTAAATAAGATGATAGCTAAAAATAAGTATCTCTTACCAAGAATACATGATTTCTTTGATCACATCGGTGGAGCAAAAATATTTTCAAAAATTGACCTTAGGTCGGGATAACAGGATGAAGATGTCCATAAAACTGTTTTTCGAACAGATATGAACACTATGAATTTGTGGTAATTCCATTTGGGTTGACAAATGCACCTCCGACATTTATGAACATGATGAATAATGTGCTAAGTAAATTCTTGGATAAATTTGTGCTAGTATTTATTGATGATATTTTAGTATATCCAAAGAATGAGGGAGAGTATGAGGATCATTTACGAAAGGTTTTGCAAACTTTGAAACAACATGAATTATACACAAAATTGAGTAAATGTGACTTCTATAAAAAGGAAGTACAGTACTCGACATATGTCAGTTTAGAAAATGGAATAGTAGTTGATCCAGCTAAAATAAAGGCAATATTGGAATGACCTGTACCAAAAAGTGTACATGATATAAGATCCTTCATGGGGTTAACATGATACTACCGTAAATTCATAGAAATTTTTTCCATAATACCTCATCCTATAACACCTCTGCAAAAGAAAAATGTTCGATTTATCTTGATCCAACATTGTCAAGACAACTTTAATAAATTGAAATATTTATTGACACGAACACCAATATTAAGAATTGTGTATCCAAGTAAGGACTTTGTAGTATGCACTAATGCAAGTGAAGAAAGGTTTTAGGATGGGAGGATTGTAATACCCCCTTGTTACATTTTTTATTTTTTTCATAGTTTTATTTAATCTATGTGTGATGGGAACATGTGAATTGATTTCTATATAAATATAATTCTTAAATTGAGAGTTTAAACAGCTATACGGTTAATTGACAGAAAATTGGGTTTAAAGTAGTAACCAAATCCTCAACATTCTTTATAAAAACAAATGGGCAATAATAAAGAGAGTTAGTTATTTGCTATAAAAGTCATAAGGAAAGAAGAGAGGGAATGAAGAAATAAAATAAAGAAACACATAGATAGAGAAATGAGAGCTTCCTGAGATAACAAGGGTGAAGGATCTATTTAATTTATACATGAGATAGCGCAGAGCTACCAGAGAACATCTGTGAGATGTTAGGCTCTGTACTGGAATTATCAACGAGCATAAGAGAATGATAGGTTATGGAGTAAATAGCTCTCTTTAATTACTGGAGGCAACTTGAAGCTGCAGGGAGCAAGTATTTTTTAAAC
This sequence comes from Pseudotsuga menziesii, assembly GCA_001517045.1. Taxonomy (NCBI): domain Eukaryota; kingdom Viridiplantae; phylum Streptophyta; class Pinopsida; order Pinales; family Pinaceae; genus Pseudotsuga; species Pseudotsuga menziesii. The sequence continues at coordinate 34,300 of LPNX010697175.1, forward strand.
CTAAGAGTCCAGGAAAGGGACTGGAACATTGCAAGCTTGAACACTTTGAAGTTCCTGAGGCTATGTGTCGTATAATTGTTAACACATCGATTTTTGGATTAAACATATATGTTACATTGAAAGACTAAAATATCTATTATTATAATTTCAATGTGTAATATTTATGTGTTAGCATGCTATGCTGTTAAATTCTGTAGGAAAAGGAATCAATGTCAAATAGTTCATGCCACCATTATTGCGGTTCTTTTACTCTTACTCTTATGATTTCCTTAATGTTTCATAACAGTGCGTGAATACAAAATTTTCAACAAACCAAATAGTAGTGATATAGACAAATCCCTTTTCATCTTATTCGCTATTCACCTCTATATCCTTTAAAAATATCAATGAATAAAATTAGATTAGTCATTATAGATAAACCTTAATACGAACTATCATACAAACTAAGTAAACCCTAAAACGAGCAAATATACCAACCGAAATGCATGATAAAAGTAAACCCTAAACATGAATAGAGACACAAATTATACAGTGTAACAAGAGTAACCAACTGTTGTATTATTAAACCCTTAGGAAATTTTCTGGTATCAACATCTATAACCTCCAATGAAGCACATATAACCATTTAATAGTTCCATATCTGCAACTGAGAAGTACCACAACCTAAAAAAAAGATATAGAGTAGAGGATGGTGTCCCCTATTCATACATGTAAAAACCTTAAAAAAAATTAATTACAAAAACTCAACCGTATGGCTTATGAAACCTAAAGCCCCATCTAACAAGTGCTTAAAAGTAACGGCCTATAGAGACAATATCAAGAACATAACCTTTATATTCCTTCTTGGAGAATCGGTCTTAACAAAAAACCACGAGTAATATCTCCATACTGTAGATTGAGAAAAGACGTGAAAGATTAGCCAAGGACTTACCCAAACATGAGATTAACCAAGGAACAAGCTGAAGAAAAAGCTCTGTTTATTCCCAAAACCTACAGGAAAGAAACAAAACAAAGTATCATTAACAGGTGGAAATAATATGTATAAATGCTAAAATATTAAATAAAAAGAGAAAACCATAGTTTTGAGCATACCTGAGTTTGAGAACATTAGTGACATACACCCGTCCATGGAAGATGTGTAGTTGTTAAAATCGTTATCTATATGCCAAACCCTTAATCCAAAAACTGTAGCTTGTATTAAAACCAGTTCTTGCTAATAGTACCAAAGCATAAGACTTTGTATGTGTCCACCACTTTCAAATTGATTTTTCCACCATCCGGGTTGCCAAAACATCCTGTTGGCTCTGAGAGTTGTTGCTTCGATAGAGGAGTGACGGGTAAAACCCAGTAAGAACACTACTAAAAGTCAAATGCCCTAAAGGACACCCAATACAATTGTATAGCACTTTTGTCGGATGTGACAAAGTTTTAAATATCACATATATAATTAAACCCTTAGTATTATTAAACTGTGTATTTAACATCGGTGAACCTCAATCTTTAGGAGTAGTGTGAGGTTTGATGCTTGAGATAGGAATAAAGTAAACATTGGTACCTGCAAATAAGAATAATTGTTAGCTAATGAGCTAAGTAATTCGCTTGAATAAAATTTTAGTTCTCTCCCAATCTTTTGTGAAGAGTCATTTGGACTTTAAAACTTTGGAAAACGAGTAAAATTTGGGAAATAAGTAGTTGGGGGCTTAGATAGGGGATTCACTTGTTGACCAATATCCTATCATGTTAGTTCATATTGTGGGTTTTAAAATTATAAAAAATCGAACCAATATATTGCAGGTATTGGGGGGATGAGGGGTTTAAGGTGGGGGTGGGTAGGGTGGTTTATAAGGATTGAGGTATAAAAAGGGGTGGGGAGGAGGTTTTAAGTATTGGGAGGGGGTTTCAACAAAAAATGTTTGGGTCAATATCTCTCAAAATTAAGGGTATTCTTTAATATCCCACGATTGCACGTGCTATGTGAGATGTTCATTAAGTGAAGTCCCCGTGGGGCTTAACTTCATCAACCATAGGTAAGTTTGCAATTATCCTAGCTAGTGGTTAACCTTTGTGACACCACATAGTCATTTTGGTGTATATGACTTAGTATACTGAAGGTAAGTAAATATAAATAACAAATGAATGAATATTGTTACACACAGACATAGTGATGGTAGGACTCGGACAAATTGTGGAAGAAGAGGTAATGCGTGAAGGTATGCCAGCATTAGAAAATGAAAGTCTCTACGTGAAACTCAGAGAAAAGCGTAACCAAAAAATACAATCCTACATGTTAGAAATAATGAGGAGTTTGAAGGAACATTTGGAAAGCCTTAAGGAAGAAAACCTTAAACTGATGAACACCAAATCAGATCAAGAAGAAATAAACGAACTAATCTTAAAACGTTTAACAGACCCACTGAAAGACAATGGACAAAATTCCTGCAGTACTGAAAAGAAAAGAAAAGGAGCGGGGAAAAGGAGTGAGGAAACTACAAATAACAATATTCTTGTAAGCACTCAAGATTTAAATAAAGGTGACAAAATGAATCCCAAGAAACAAAAGGAAAACATGTAGAGTTACATGGGGAATTTAAAAAGTTGAGACCCCCAATGTTTGATGGAGAATTTGAGGAAGCAACTAAAGCTTGGTTACTAAATATCAAATGATATTTTCAAGTATATTGTTTTGATGATAATTTGAGGAAATGTTTAGCTATTTTCCAGCATAGTGGAAAAGGTGCTCTATGGTGGCAGGAGGTTGAAAGTGTAAATAGCATACACAGTAAAGAGTTAAGTTGGAAATTTTTAAAAAAACTATTGAAAAAAAATATGTGAGAATGATATTATGATGAGAAAACCAAAGAATTCAATGACTTAAGACTGTGAATGTTAACGATGGAGGAGTTTGTAACTAAGTTCGTGAATTTACAACTCTATATACCTTACTTAAGGGATGAAAAAACTAAGGTATACACGTTTATCAATTGTTTACCCCTGACATATAAGGAAAATATTGAGTTTGATATGCCTAAGAGCATTGATGAAGAAATTAGAAAAGTTAATTTGTGCTACCACTTGTTCAAACAAAGATAAGAATTGAGCAGAAATTGGCAAAAGAAAAAATTGAAAAGATAGATCAACATAGAAAATGATTTAAACCTTCTCCTTTTAGAAAAGGAACAAGAAGTCATACTAACAACAATTACAACGGACTGGGTTCAACCAACAACAATGGTATCAGAACTTCCAGTGGTGGATGGAATAACAACTCAAAAGAAATTAAATGTTGGAGATGTAATGGATCTCACTTATACAAAAAATTCCCACACAATCCTAATAGGAAGATGGCTCCTGTAAGCATGCTTAAGGAAACTTCTACTATCAAAGACATAGCGAGGAATATACCTAGAATTAATGCTGATTTGAAAGACCAACAGGTGAATCATCAATCCACCATGTTGGAAGTAGAAGGTAAAATTTTGAACACACTTGTTTCTATACTTATCGATTCAGGAGCTAGTCTAAGTTATATTGCACCAAGAGTAGTTGAAAAGTGTAAAATTATTAAGGAAAAACAAAAAAGCATGGTTGGTATAATTGACAACATGAGTAAAAAGGAACATTATAGAGTTAGTTAAAGACTACAGATTAGGTTTTAATGACGTGGATACTTCAGTTTATTTAAATATACTTCCTTTAGGATCATCTAACATTTTGAAAGGTATGGATTGGCTAGAATCTCGTAAATCCATTATCAACTGTTTGCATAAAAGTTTTGGTTGTGTGGATGAGGAGGGTAAGTATCATATGGTGAAGGGGATTTATAGAGCTATATCTACACAAAAAAATTCAGCGGTACAACTTAAAAAGTTTATTAGGAAAGGGTGTCAACTTTATGCCATCAAAATTAAAGAAATTGAGCCTACAAAGTAAAAAATGGTATTGGAATTTTAGGAGAATTCCCTGATGAGATACCAGGAATACCACCTAAACGAGATTTAGATTTCACCATAGATATAATTCTAGGTTCAACACCAGTATCACGAGCTCCATATCATATGAGTACCCCAGAATTGACAGAATTAATAATGAAATGACAATAATTACGTGACAAAGGATATATTCGGCCTAGTGTGTCGCCTTGGGGAGCACACGTTTTATTTGTTAAGAAGAAGGATGTAACTTTTAGAATGTGCATATATTACAAACAATTACATAAGATGACAGTTAAAAACAAGTATCCCTTACCAAGAATAGATGATTTGTTTGATTAGATCGGTGGAGGAAAAATATTTTGAAAAATTGACCTCAGGTCGAGATACCATCAGCTACAGGGTTAAGGATGAAGATGTTCATAAAATTGATTTTCGAACAAGATATGGACACTGTAAATTTGTGGTAATTTCATTTGGATTGACAAATTCCCCTGCGGCAATTATGAACATGAAGAATTAAATGTGCTAAGTAAATTCTTGGATAATTTTGTGCTAGTATTTATTGTTTTAGTATATTCAAAGAATGAGGAAGAGCATGAAGATCATTTACGAAAGGTTTTTTAAACTTTGAAATAAAATCAGTTATACATGAAATTGAGTAAATATGACTTCTATAAAAAGGAAGTACAATACTTGGGACATGTCTTTTTTTGGAAAAAGGGAATAGCAGTTGATCCAACTAAAATCAAGGCAATACTCGAATGGCATGTACCAAAAGAGGTACATGATATAAGATCCTTCATGGGGTTAACATGATATTACCTCAGATTGATAGAATTTTTTTCCAGAATTTCTCATCCTATAATGACTCTACAAAAGAAAAGTGTTATATTTATCTAGAGCCAACATTGTCAATCCAACTTTGATAAATTGAAATACTTCTTGACGGAGACACCAATATTAATAATTGTTGATCCAAGTAAGGAATTTGTATTATGCACTGACGCAAGTAAAGAAAGTTTTTAGGAGGGGAGGATTGTAATACCCCCTTGTTACATTTTTTTGTTTTAGTAATTTTATTTAATCTATGTGTGATGGGAACAAGTGAATTAATTTCTACATAAATATAATTCTTAAATTGAGAGTTTAAGGAACTATACAGTTAATTGACAAAAAATTTGGTTTAAAACAGTAACTAAATCCTCAACATTTTTTACGAAGACAAGTGACCAGTGATAAAAAGAGTTATTTGGTTGCTATAAAATTCATAGGCAAAGAAAAGAGGGAATGCAGAAAGAAAATAAAGAATCACAAAGATAGAGAAAGGAGAGCTTCCAGAGATCACAAGGGTGAAGGCTTTATTTGACTTACCCATGATATAGCACGGAGCTGCCACAAAACATATGTGATATGTTAGGCTCCATATTGGAACTGTCAACGAGCATAAGAGAATGCTAGTTTCTGGAGTAAATAACTCAATTTAATTACTGGTGGTAACTTGAAGCTGCAGGGAGCAATTTTTAAACCTAAGAGTCTAGGAAAGGGGGTGGAACATTGCAGTCTTGAACACTTCAAAGTTCCTGAGGCTGGGTGGTGTGTAGTTGTTAACACCTCGATTTTCGGATTAAACAAATATGTTACCTTGAAGGACTAAATTCTCTATTATTATAGTTTCAATGTGTAATATTTTTGTGTTAGCATGTTATGCAGTGAAACTCCATAGAAAAATAAACAATGTTGAATAGTTCTTGCCACCGTTATTGTGATTCTTTTACTCTTATGAATATGATTTCCTTAATTTTTCATAACAGAGCATGAATCCAGACTTTTCAGCAAACCAAATAATAGTGATATAGACAAATCCCTTCTCATCTTATTCTCTATTCACCTTTATATCATTTAAAAAGATCAATGAATAAAATGATATCTATCATTATAGATAAACCTTAATACGAGTTCTCATACAAAATAAGTAAACCCTAAAATGAGCAAATATACCAACCAAAACGCCTAATAAAAATAAACCCTAAACAAGAACAGAGACATAAATTATACAATGTAACAAGAGTAACCAGCAGTTGTATTATTAAACCATTAGGAAAGTCTACAGTATCAACATCTATAACCTCCAATGAAGCACATATAAGCATTTCATAGTTCCATGTCTGCAACCGAGAAGTACCACAACACAATAAAAAAGATATAGAGTAGAGTATGGTGTCCCCTGTTCATACATGCAGGAAAAACCTTAAAATAAATCTAATTACAAAAAATCAGTTGTATGGCTTATGAATCCTAAAACCCCATCTAGAAAGTGCTTAAAAGTAACGACCTATAGAGCCAATATCGACAACATAACCTTTTCGTTCCAAGTTATTGGAGAATCGACCGTAACCAAAAACCACGAGTAATATCTCCATACTATATATTTAGAAAATATGTGAAAGTTTAGCCAAGGACTTACCCAAACATGAGATCAACCAAGGAACGAGCTGAAGACAAAGCTCTGTTTATTCCCAAAACCTATAGGAAAGAAACAAAACAAAGTATCATTAACAAGTGGAAATAATTTGCAATAATTAGAAAACATTAAATAAGAAGAGAAAACTAGATTTGTGTGCATACCTGAGTTCGAGAACAGTAGTGGCATACACCCATCCATGGAATATGTGTAGCTGCCTAAATCCTGATATGTATGCCAAGCGCTCAAGCTGGAAGTTGTAGGTTGTACTAAAATCAGTGCTTGCTAATGATGCAAATGAATAACACTTTGTTACTGTCCACCACTTTCATACTTCCTTTTCGACCTTGTGGGTTGCAAAAACAGGTTGTTGGATGCGAGAGGTACTGCTCTGACAGATGAGTGATGGGTAAAACCTGGTAAGAACCCTAGTAAAATTCAAATGCCCTAAAGGACACCGAATACAGATGTATAGCACTTTTTTCGGACGTGAATAATTTTTAAATATCACATATATAATTAAACCCTTAGTATTATTAAACTATGCATACAACTTTTTGTTAACCTCATTCTTTAGGAGTAGTGGTAGGTTTGATGCTTGATATAGGAATAAATTAAACATTGGTACCTGCAAACAAGAATAATCCTTTATCTAATGAGCTAAGTAAGTTTCTTGAATAACATTTTAGTTCTCCCAATCTTTTGTGAAGAGTCGCGTGGACTTGAAAACTTTGGAAAACGAGTAAACTTTGGAAAACAAGTAGCTAGGGTTTTTGATTCATCAACCATAGGTAAGTTTGCAATTATCCTAGCTTGTGGTTAACCTTTGTGATTTAAAAAAAAATTCTTTATTTTATTTACTTTGTTTATCTTGGTGTGTTGTATCAATAGATTATGGACATCTTAAATAGGAACTTGCTATTATATTATGTTGTTTTCTTTATGAGATTATTATGTAAATAATTTGGGAAAGAAGTTGTGAGTAAAGTATGCAGGTACTTAAGGTTGCAAGAAGTACTGTTGAATGAGAATCAGTAAGGTATTCAAAAGAAAATGATAAATTTCACAATGGAAAAGGTAACACCTAGATTCTATATGATTTCTTGATTATTATCAAAGGTTAAGAAGATGTTATCATTTGATTAAACAAACACATTTCGGCAAAAACATAGTTTAGATAACTTGACATGTTGGGAATATACATGTTATAGGTTCTCAAAATTCTGCTGAAATAATCGGGTATAGTAATCGTAAAACTATTATGAATGTTCAGAATGATTAAAAGTTTGGTTTGATGTGGATTTGGTAGGATCTGGAACATAGGTATGTTCAATGATGATTATGATATTTCATGCATTAAATGTCTCTAAATATATGTCATTATGACTAATTAAATAAAGAGTTGTCAAACGTTTGAGCTAATCACGGAGGACGCCGTGGGTTATAATGCTCTTAAACTTATAAGAAACTTTTCTACACTAAACAAAACCAATTAATGAAAATGAAATAGAAAATTGGTTTGGTGTTGAGCTTGTTGGGATCTAGAGAGTCTAAAGTGTTTAGTCTCATTATGCATAATTACAAGATGTAATAAGACTTGGAAGTCGAGACTTAATTTTTAGAATAAACAAACTGAAATATTAAAATGGTTGAACACAATATATATATCAATTAAGTAGAGATGCTACGGAGCACCCGAGAGAGGTGTAAGGATCTTAAATTTTTGATAAGTTAGTACAGATTTTCCAGTGAACACCCTTGTGAGTTGTTAGGCTCCGTTGAGTAATCTATGATATTAAATTCCTAGGCAAAAAACTACTAGTGAACACCCAGAGGAGGTGTTAAGCTATTAAGAAGAACTACCAGAGAGCACTGAGGTGAGGTGTTAGGTTCTGTAGTGATATATTTTGTGATGTTAATATTTTAGGCTTACAGATATGTGGGATTCTAGGCCCTGCGAACTTACAAGCTCTATGTAGGAGATACACCTGCGAGCTTTGAAAAGCCGATGAAGGGTATCGTCCTTATATTAGGTGAATATTATATATACAGGCTGAGGAGGAATGCACGCGAACTTGTGGTTCTGTGAGGAGATGACCCTCATGTATAAATGCATACCAGAACTTCTGAAAGAATACTTCAACCAAGAAGTGCTTGGAACAACAATTCCCTACATTAGGTATGTATGTGAATATTATTTTGGTAATTTATGCACCATGATATAGAAAATGATGAATCATTGGACGAAAAGTGTTATTTGAATTGAAACTTTGTATGATAATTGTGATAAAAGGGTTGTTTATATGAATTGGTAATGATTTTAATTAATAAATGTTTTAAAATATGTGTGAAAATTATGATTATGCATATGTTATGTTAATTTGATATGATTGCTTATGTTTGAACCTAGTGGAATGATAAAGGTAATTGAGAGGAAGTACCACCATACCAAGGGTATGGATGAAAGAGTGGAATATGGAAAAGTTATAAGCCATGCGATATAAATGTATAGATGCTTCTACTTTAGATTATAAATTTTATATGATTTCTATAATTCCCAAATGTAATGTAGTCGTAGGGATAATATGTTATTGACATGAGGTAGTGACATTCAAAGCAAAGATAAATCCTACACGGTTGTTATAAAAGGATATAAAAATGTAAGTGCATGAATGATTTTTCCATCGATTATATATATATTTCATGTATCATTAACAGATGATGCAGATGCATCTTGAGAGTGAGGCTAAGATTTTAAGGGATGTTATGAAAGCAACAATAATATGTTGCAAAAAGAAAATACGATTTTCTTGATTTTAAAATTTATATGTATGCATATGTTATATATAAAGGTTGAAAACTACTTGCTTTGTTTGTGAAAAGAACGGGTTGCGAAAAACAAGAATTGGAAGATATCAAAAGGAATTCCAAGAAAAGAAAAGATAGATGAAGCTCAATATTAAAAGGGAAAATGTATGTTGAACACCAAATCTTGAAAGATGCTAACACCAAGGATAGTGTACATTTAAGGGGGAGAGTATTGTAACATCCCTGATAAAAGAACTATAAGTAATGTTATTTAATTTCCTAAGTTGTAAATTGCTTAGGTAGATTTAGGAGATTGAGCAATCAACTTAACTAAATTAATTGGGGTATGAATCCACTAGGGGGAAGGTTTGTTATCAACCCAAATGGCACTTCTCCATCCAAGTGCTGACACTTCATATGCTGGTACACAAAAGGACACTATAGGATTGAAGTTTGCCTAAACACTATAGATGGGCATGTTATGAGATGCATTTACCCTCCAACCAGCTTGCCATTTTATCTTTCTATATGTTGATTGTCGTATGCGAATATATCCATTGAAACTCATGTACATTCCGGGACTATGTTTGTTGAAAACCTGCATACTATACGTGACTATTCCCATTGCAACCCGTGTACAGATCTATACGTGGGTTTCCCTTAAAGCAACTCGCGTGTCATACGCGGGTTGACAGTATTAATAGTCGCGTACACATCCATTCGACATTAAAAATAATAAAACATGATTAATGGAGAATAGTTGAGCCCTAATTATTAACCATATCAACTGTCTCAACCTCCTCAACCTTCAAAACTGCTCTATTTCCTAAAGTATAAATAGAGGCCTTGGGGAGGGCATTAATAGAATGAATCATGGAGAGCAAAGTTATGCTGGTGGTATATCTTCAAAAGTATTTGGAGCAGTAGAACTTAGAGTCCTTTGGTTGCAGAGGAGTCCTTGTTTCAAGCGTTGGGTTGTATACTTATCTCATTCACTAATTGTTAATAAAGAGAATTCTTCTTCCAACTTTGTGTTGGGTCTCTTTCATGTATCATGGTTGATGAATATATTTGATTAAGCACTTTATATATTTTTTGTATAACCTGTCATATATACATGTATAATTTTGTACTTGGATAATTTTCTCTTTGCAGGTGAAGGAGGTGCATCCCTGAAAGCTTTGGAGAGAAGCAGAGCAGGAGAAGACAAAGCTTGGATCAACCGTCGATGATCAGGTGAGTCCAACATATCTTCCTATTTCCTTTCTGTAATTTAAAGTTGATTGTCTGCAAGTCTTAGAAGTACGTTGGTAACCCCAGACCCTAGGTTGCAAGGGTGTTTATTCCTAAACAATAGAACTGGCGACTCCACTGGGGATCCCAGACTACTGTGGGTTAATTCTGTAGATCTGTGGCCAGTCTTTGCCTTGATTCTATGTGTGGTGTCTTGTCTTGGTTCAGAGTTGTAGTGGTGCTTTGCAATCCTTGAGAATTTTTCTTTTTTTTTTGAAAAATTGAACTCATGTACGCGGGTTTCTCTTGCACACAGTCGCATACAGAGGTCTGCATACGCGTTTTTCTCTATAGCATAGTCGCGTACAGTACACGGGTTACCCTTTTACACAGTCGTGTACAAGCCTGAGTAACAAAGTTTTTGTTTGGGGTTTTGCTTGTCCTTGTCCTTTTATAAAATTTTTCTTTTTGAGTGGCATTCATTATGAGCATTGCATTGTGAGTTTAATGACCTTGTTAGCCATACCTTATGCTTTCTTGTAAAGCTCTTGAATTCTTATTGTTTGGGTTGTCTTTCTGTTAGCAACTTGAAGTGGATTTGCCTGTTGGGTTATAGGTTCAAGTGTTGGTTGTCTGAATCAGTGATCAAGGTTCTAGACACTGTATATCCCATTATATTTTTTAATAGTATTGGTGTGCCACTTGCCTTTGTTTGACCTCAATGATTTCTATTCATTATGTCTGCCCAAGCTAGGGTTCCAAGTCTTCCTTAGGTGGTTGATCTTTGGTTTTATGAATCTACTTTAATTCATTTTGCTTATTTTATACAGTTAGTTTATTCAAGCATACTCAAGTATTATGCATTTAGGTGCATAGTAGTCTTTGAGCAATTTGAAAAGTGAAAAGAAAACATTAGAAACTTTTGCATTTGGTTTGCATACAGTAGTTTTGTTTTCAGTTTTTAAATATAATCTCAAAAATTACAAAAATATAGTCTTAGTTTTCTCTTTATTTGTTGCATTTTCATCAGTTTACATTTACATAAAAAAAAGAAAAGAAAAGAAAAGCTTGTTTTTTAAGTAGTGATAATTTGCTTTGAAAGTATACACCAATTGCTGTTTACATTTCTTATCGAGTCAAAAAAATCATAGTCTTTCACTCCACTTGCCTTCTGAGTAAAAAACAACCCTTAAAATAAACGCAATAATTAAAATTTATTAATAATTTTTGTTTTTAGGGCCATACACCAACTAGCTTAGGCTAGACTTGTGGGATAGGAAGTGTAAATTCCCCATAAGTATTTAAATTCAGACATAGTGGGCCAGTTGATCGGTAAATCCTTCTCTTTATCGATAGTATCTAGGAAGCTCCTCTCAAACGGGAGTCAAGCATGAGGCCGCATGGAAGCATTGGACTGGGGAGATAACCCTCCGATTCCTTGTCGAAACGTAAACTAGTATTTTTACGCATCTGGGGATTCTATCCTAGATAGAGTTTCGGACTTAGCTACCTTGCCCATGCATATGAATCAAGCTTGCGACTTCCCCCCCATACTGTTGGTATAGTTAAGGTAACCTCTAGTCTCTTGACATCTAGGGTTCATACATAGGTAAACTAGAAGGCTATTTCTGGTTCACCTTGGGAGGGCTTGGAAGGTAACCCTTGTTGAAAGTGTAGAAGGGTGATGGGTGATTCCTCCACTTATGCCTAAGAACCTCTTCAAGGACGCCAAGAAACTGTCTTTTAGCTTTCTTCGGGAAAGCATATCTTTCACCCTTGCTGACTGTTGAGACTTTAGGATTTTTCGTAGTGATTTATCTGTGGTTTGTCTATGTTTAGTCGACCTTAGGGTTTGAATTGTCAAATTTGTAATCGTGGAGGACCAACCTATTTGAAGGTCACGAAGATTGCAAAAAATTCCTCCTCTTATCACATTGGAACCTCCACCTCCCCCTCAAAGGAAGATATTGGACACAGAAGGTTCATTTGAACCGATAGGAGTTAGCGAAGTTTCGGGTGGACTAGAATTTAGGGAAAACCGTCTTAATTTGAACATAGTTGAGATAGAAGACTTGCAGGCTGACGAGTTTGCAAGGAATTTTAATACACCTTTGATTGATTTAAACGATCCTGTGATCGTTCAGGTTCGTCCTTTTGATCCACCTGTTATTGGTGTCCCTATGGGAAGAATAATGTCTAGTGTGGGAGAGAGTTCTTTCATTTTCACCTCAGCCATCCTGGCTGAACGGGTGCTACCTCCCTCGGTAAGTACCCCTAGATCAAGCATACCTACCACACCCTTAACTCCAGCGAGCCGAGTGGTCCAACCACTAGTTCCCACAAGCCTAGTAGTTGCTTCTGGTGGTATGGTCACTAGGATTCCTAGTGTACCTATAGTTCCAACCTCCTTTGCACACACTGCCTAGAGTGGTTCGATAGGATCCTCGACTTTTGTCCAAGGATTTCCTTGGAATGGGGGGAACATACCCCCATCCACTCCATACGTAGGCCCACCACCCTCCTACGTAGGGGTGCAGTTTGGAAGCACTAACCCTTATGGTCAAGGTTTCCAAACCCTGATTTCTACTCCGTTCACGAGCTCTCCCTTTTCGCTTTTTAGCGGAGGGATACCTTCTCCTATTTTTCAAACCCCAGTTTCGATTGGGGCAGCCAGAACCTCTTATACTGCACCTTATACCAATAATCCTGTGGCTTACGGATGGAATCCATTTCAAAGTAATCCATCCACTTCGCAATTGGTGGAAAGGGGCAACCCCGCCTTTACATATGGGAATTTGGGGGCAAGTTCCTCTAATCCCCAAAATGGTACTTTTAGTGCTCTGGTTCGACCTAATATTCCTTTCCTGGAAACATTAAACTTGCCAGATTTCTCTAAATTGATGAATGATCTGGTGACGCATGATCCCTCCTGGTCGCCTGTACCCACCAAATTTCCGTCTGACATCCCAAAATTGGAAGGAAAAGTTGGTGAAGATTCTGGGGCTCATGCCACCACTTTTCATTTATCGTGTTCTTCCAACTCACTGAATGAATATTCAGCTAGGTTGAGGCTATTCCAAAGAACATTGATGAGTACTGTAGCAAAATGGTACATTGAGTTGCCTTCTACTGCGTTTAGTAGTTTTTGGGACTTGGCTAACGCATTTCTTAGCCACTTTCATCTTCATGTCCGATATGGTTTTGGAACGGACTTGTTATCTACCTTCTGATAGAACAAGGCTACCCATATCTCGGATCACATCCAAGAATGGAGGAGGTGAAAGAGCCTTATTAAAGCCACTATTCCTCCCGAGTTCTTACTAGAATGGTTCCTTAAATCATTATTTCCTTATATATCTAAGGACATATCTACTTCAGGAGTGACGAGTGAGGAAGAAGCTATCCTTAGGGACCAACAACTTGACTTGATTTATTCTCAGTATGGGATCTTGTATGAGATTATCCCCGAGGCATTGAGGCCAACCCATGATGCAGAGAAACCCAAGCTTGGACCCCATGTCGATGGTCTGGTTGGTTTCTTTAATTCTCCCACTGTAGAATATTTGGCCAAACAAATCCATCAGCTGTCCATCAAACATTCTATAGCGGAGGCAGCAAAGGATGCCCCCTCACCCCAAAATGCAAATGTTTTTGCACATACCTCTCAGAAGGGAAATCAGCAGCCCAGTGGGAAGAAGAAGAGAGGAAAGAAAGGGGAGGGAAATCAAAACAAGCAGAAACCCACAAATAATGCTAATAGGGGCAAGAAAGAAAAGAAAAAGGTGAAATTCCCATGTAATTTGTGCCATGAGGAGCACCTCACCCATATTTGTCCCCTTAAGGAACAAGCCCAGAAGCTGTTAAAAGCTCAACAACTAGCTGTCCTGAAGGATCCTTTTCCCCAAGGATAGAATTCTACTTCAGCTTCGAATGCAGCAGGGGGCACCCTAATTATATCAACATGGTTCGATCTTCAACTTTGCTATAGACTAGGAATAAGAACTATGAAAAAGAGACCTCTGAGAAGGGTAAGTCTATAGGTGAAACTTCTAACCCTCTCACGATCGAGAAACCTACTGAAACTATGCCCAAGATACCGAAAGGTGTCTTTAAGAAGACCTTGCATAATCCTAATGCTAGGGATTCATCTAACTACTCCATGGTTGAAGAATTAGCCCAGACACCTTGTGCAATGTCGGCTTTAGAGGTGTTACAGAGTTGTCCCACCCAGCAGATGCACTCTTAGAAGCCTTAGGTAGTATGGACTCATCGAGTCTCATGGCGAATATTCACTTGTATGATGTCAAAATTCACCTACCTTACCATGCAGCCTTATCAATAGATGTCATCCATGGTGGAAATACCATTGGAAGGGAAGTTGTTGATGATGGTGCTTCTACATGTGTTATGTCCTTGTCATGTTGGAAAGCTCTTAGATCCCCAAAGTTGGTCTCGTCAAACAACCTGCTTACTACTTTCAACAGAAGGTCTTTCTGTTTGCATGGTATCCTATCGACTTTTGAAATTAAGCTGGCAGGGAAAGCGGTGTCTATTGAGGTAGATGTGATTGATACAACTTTGGACTATAATTTGCTTTTGGGAAGGAGCTAGACTTATGCCATGTCTGCTATTGCATCGACTGTCTTTCAGGTGGTAGTGTTTCCACATGAACGGAAGTTGGTTACTGTTGACCAACTTGATTTTACTCAAAAAGGCCACATGGATTCTAATGACTCCACAATGCCAGTGGTTGATCAGGTCAAACCTGTTGCACAGAGCTTAGGGGCTGGAATGTACGCATCACTGATGGGCACATTCAATCTTCCAGGTCCTATTAATTATATAGGTTCTACTAGTGTGGGAAAGTCCATTGCTACAGTTGTTGATAGGACTGATCCTTCGGTTCTCCCTACCCACCATGAACCTAAAGTGCCCCTATCAACAGTGGAAGTAGCTTATCAAGCTATCACACAAACCACTATTGATCCCATTCTGGTTCCACTCTCAGTCTCAGAGGATTTGGAAGAAGTCTATCTTCCTTCTTGGGTAGAAAACTCTTTGCATTCGACATATTGTTTAGATATGGTTTTACCTTCTGATGAAGCCATTCTGGAAGCCATGTGTGGACAAGATAAGATCTATGAAGATCTTCATCATCGATCCTATTTTCTTCTAGAGCTAAGCAGGATAGAGGAGATGCCGCCTTGTTTAAGGAATTCTGCCACGTTTTTTCCTGGTCATATGAGGAGATGCTAGGAAATTATCCATCTATAGTCGTGCACGAGACCTGAACATACCGTGACGCTAAACCTATTTGGAAAAAGTTGACTCCTGTTAACCCTTGTAAAGCGACAGTAGTGAAGGCTGAAGTGGAAAAACTCATGAAAGCCGGTTTTATTTATCCCATAGTTTTGACCGAATGGGTATCCAACCCCATTCTTGTTGATAAGAAGTAAGGGACCATACCTGTCTGTACTGACTTTAGAGATTTAAACAAAGCCTATCCTAAGGACAACTATCCCATGCCATTTATAGACCAAATTATTGATGCTTGCGTGGGAAGTGAAGTTTTTTCATTTATGGATGGTTTCTCCGGATATACTCAAATTCAAATAAAACCAAAAGACCAACATAAAACTGATTTCATTTGTCCTTGGGGTGCCTTCGCGTATAAAAACTTCCCTTTGGATTGAAAAATGCTGGGGAAACCTTTCAACGGGCAATGAATTTTTCCTTCCATGATATCAAAGCCATTGTCGAACCTTACTTTGATGATCTACCTGCACATTCACGTAAGAGGATTGACCATCCAGGTCACCTGCGTTTGATCTTTGAACGATGCAGATATTATAAAATTCGCTTGAATCCCCACAAGTGTGTGTTCTGTGTCGAGTCAGGGAGACTGCTTGGATTCATTGTTTCTAATAGAGGTATTCAGGTGGATCCGTTAAAAGTTGAGGCCATTGTAAATCTACCTCCTCCTTGTTTTATCAGGCAACTTCAGAGCCTGCAGGGAAAGTCCTATTTTCTTTGATGTTTCATTGTAAAATATGCCAAGATTATTAAGGGTTTCATGGGCCTACTAACACAGGACACCCAATTTGTATGGGATGAAACTGCACAACTCGCATTCGAGGCATTGAAAAAAGATTTGTTGTTGGCACCATTATTGCGTCCGCCAGATTACTCTAGGGATTTTATATTGTATCTAGATGCATCTGAGTTGACCATAGGGGTGGTCCTAGTCTAGGAGGACGATAAGCTCCAAGAGCATGTCATTTACTATCTTAGCCGTGCTTTAGCCGGACCTGAACTGAGGTACTCCCATGTCAAGAAGTTGGCCTTAGCATCTGTTTATGTTGTTCAGAGGTTACGTCACTACATCTTGTTAAGGATTACAATGGTAGTGGCAGATGTTAATCCTTTTCAGTATGTTTTGTCTCAACGGATAATTGGAGGCAAATTCAACAAATGGATATTCATTCTCTAAGAGTTTGACTTGGATTTTCAGTCAGCCAAATCCAAAAAATCCTTAGTTTTTGCTGAGCTTATTTCATAATTTCCAATATATGAAGATGTAGCTATTGAAGAAGACTCATTCCCAGATGAGCACATCTTTTTTATTTCCACCTCTAATCCCTGGTATGGAGATATACTTATCTATCTCCATAATTTGAATCATCCTGCAGCTTTCTCACGGGAAGAATGACGTAAACTACACCTACATGCCAAGAACTACCTCATCATAGGAGATACTTTATATCGTAGAGGGGTAGATTATGTTTTGTGTTGATGTTTGACCCACAAGGAAGCAAATATTGTCCTAAATGATTCCCATAGTGGAGCATGTGGGGATCATTTATCTGGGTTAGCAATGGCCCAGAAAATATTACGTGCCGGTTATTTCTGGCCCACAATCTTTAAAGATTGTGTGGACGCAGTGAAGTGTTGTCATCCTTGTCAACTTTATACCAAGAAAATGCGGTCACATCCCGCTCCGTTATTTCCTGTTATCTCGGTGGGCCCCTTCATGAAGTGGGGGATTGATTATGTGACGTGTAACCCAGCCTCGGCTGGGGGGCACAAATATATCATTGTCATTGTGGATTATTTTACAAAATGGGCAGAGGAAATTCCCACCTTTAGAGTCGACGGTGAAACTACATCTTTCTTCGTGTTCAATCAAATTATAGCACGATTTGGTATACCCAAGGTGATTGTCATTGACCATGGCATTCATTTTCAAAATAGCATGATGATGGAACTAACCACTATGTTAGGATTCAGATAAGAACATTCATCCTCTTTCTATCCTCAAGCCAATTGTCAGGTCGAGGCTGTTAATAGAACTTTGAAAACTATCCTCAAACGTACTATTAATGCATCTCATTCAAACTGGAATATCATGCTGTACCCAGCTCTTTGGGCGTATCGAACTAATGTAAAAACTTTTACGGGTTTCTCCCCCTTCCAACTCGTCCATGGAGTGGAAGCTGTTACCCCGATTGAATGTGAAATCCTGTCTTTGAAAATTTCTATTCATGTGTTACCAGATATGATTGAGCTTGAAGAACATCTATTACATTTAGAACACCTTGATGAACAACATAGAGATGCGCTGACAGGAAATCAAGCTCGTAAAAATAGGGTCAAAAGCCAATATGATAAATTGGTCAAGCCTCGAATTTTCTCTGAGGGAGAACTTGTTTTGCTCTGGGACCAAGACAAAGAAACCCTGGGGGCAGGAAAGTTCAGGTCTATGTGGTTAGGACCTTATATCATGTCGAAAGTATTAAAGAAAGGTGCATATGAATTGATAGATTTTGATGGGAATAAGCTGGTTGAGCCTAGAAATGGGCTCTACCTGAAAAAGTATTATGCTTAGGCTTAGCACTTTTTCTTGTATTTTATTGTATGTATTTTTATGTACACTAGTTTTTTTATTTGTGTTTTTTATATCATCTATTGGTCATTTCAGATTTCTTCCAAGAGGTTCGTAGGTTTCGCTGATGGCGCTAGTCGCCACACTTGTAATTTAGCTTCGAATACATGGGTCATTTATTCACCCTCAGGATAGTTAGTAGCCTCAAGAGGCGCTTGCTTAGGTCCTACTTCCAATAATGTGGCTGAATATAGGGCCATCATTGAGCTTCTATGGGATGCTTTGTCACATGGTATCACCCAGCTAAAAGTTCGAATGGACTCTCAACTGGTGGTTTCCTAGCTCAATCGGGCATATCAAGTGCAAAACGCTATTCTATTACGTCAGTTCATGCAAGTTAGGTTGTTGGAAAGAAATTTTGAGTTCATAACATTCAATCATATTCCAAGGAATCAAAATTCATTAGCTCATGCATACACTACTTACATCTTGGATTGGCATTTAACACATTTTCCATAAAAGTATACAACAAACACATAAAAAACATTTGTAAACAAACCGACAATATATNATACAAAATATGGATCAAAGTCCATCAAATTCCCTAGATCTAAGCTGGACCACCCTGGTACCCTCGGTCACCCTGTACTCTAGCTTCTTCAGCCTCCTCGGCTTTAGCAAACTCAAAAACATCTATGTATACTAATACTGCTCTAGCTACCCACCTCAAAAGGTGTATCCAGAGAGGTGGTACACCAACCATGAACTCCTCCATGATGGCTGGGATGTGCTCAATCCGTAAGGTGGGTACTCTCTGGGTAACCCTGGCCAGCTTCCCCTCTAGAACCCTAATCAGCCCCTGGTCTTCTCCTAAGACAGGACGCACATACATGCATGGATGCCGTTCAAGGAAGACTCGTCCAATATTTGCATTTTGACATTTTAAAAGGATTAGGCCTCTTATGCATATGTATATATCTTTATATTTTAAAATTCATAAAAATTTTAAAATTTGAAAATAAAAATTACCTAACTCTCCCCATGCTCCTGCTGGAGGGAGGACGAGGTCTTCATCACCACGAAAATCCATTCCAGCATATGGAAATTGCTCCAGTGTTGGCAACTGTCGCTCCCACCAAAAGTAGAAGTCGTCATCATAAACACTCTGCATTGACCCACCACCTCCCTAGTGGAGGAAGATATCTCCCCATCTTCTTAGCCTAGGCTGATGAAAAGAATGAACTGGCAAGGGTACTGTAGGGCTCAATCCCGACACTATCTCAAAGAAGAAGGCTACTAGTATGCTAGAATATCCAAAATTATTCCTCTTGCCTCTCTTGCAGTCAGAGAGTTGTTTTCTCATAATTGGGATCACTCCCGAGCACCAATCATATAGAGCCCCCTGCATGCAATCCACTGCTAGTCTCATTTGGTTCCATGTCACAAGGTGAAGTGAGGATGACCCTGCAACCCTCACAATAGTACTTGTCAATACCTGTAGAGGAAGATCACATATGTTCACAATTGGGATGCAGCTACCCCTCTTTTGTGTGCATGGTGCACAGTATATATCAATGAAGTTTTGGACACTTAGAGGGTCACCGCCTCTACCGGTTCCTTCCAAGTTTACCAGATCTCCCCGTCGTGATAGACTAGCAATGAAATATATATCCTCTGAAGTAATCTCCAAGGATTCACCTTGAAGGTCAAACATGCCCAAGTCATGATCCCAATGATTTATCAGGAACTCTAAGAGGCGAACATTGGCCCGCATAGGTGAGGTACATAAAAAATTTAACAACCCACTTGAACGTAAAAAATTCATGGTGGGGGCACTTTGGAATACTTCTTGGTCCATATCTTCATGTTCGCGCTCCCTCCACTCAAGCACCATCTTCAAACCTAGTAAATAAGCATTTACAAACCTTCAGTTTCATGTAAATTTTCAAATTTTTGACCCTATATGCTTCTTTTTCACCTCATGAAGCATACGCGACTATCTATTAAGGCATGTCGCATACTGTACGTGACTGTCCTTCGGGAAACCCACGTACAGAACGCGTGTACGCAAGTTTCAATATAGAGAACCCGCATACAGAACGTTTCTTGGTTAAGGGCGCTTAAAACATAAAATTAGGGCCTAATTTTCATAAATGCTTGGATCAAATTGAAGAGCATGGAGTGTAGTATTACCTGATGCTTGCGGATTTGGAATTGGTCCACCGGATTGTCAACACCAAGCAATTGAAGGTAGAGGTGAAAACTTGTCTTTTATGGCTAAAAATCCAAATGGTGAGTTTTTTATGTTTTTGAACTATTTATAGAAATTTTATTTCTTAAGTGGGTTTTTTCCTATAGTTCATAATTCATAAAAACTAATACCATATCTTTTTTCCTTGTAACAGGTTTATCATCGTTTTAAGGTGTTTTTTGCTCATACAGGATGGTTTTTTGTCGTTGCACATGCATTCTGCATCTATACCTACTCCATCTTAAACCTAGCAATTAACATTTTTAACCATACACTATGGTATTTTTAACCATTATCTCCTTGTCTTTATCATTGTTCTTCCTTGGATAGGGCTTTCCTCTCATGAGTATCCTCATTTAGAACCTATGTTGTCTTTCGATATTCATGTTGCAGCTGTCTTAGGTACAGGGAAATCTTTTTAGTTATTTTTCACGTCAAATTGAGCCTCATTTTGGTCTCTTTTTACAAGATATCCCTTTATAGGATTCCCCTCCCTTATGTAGTTTCTTTAGGCCCAGGTCTGACTCCTTAAAACAGACTTGACTGCCGAGTTAACTTGTCTGTTCAAGCTCATTAAGAATACGTGAATGGAAATCCGCATTGCTGGTAGGTTATCTCTTTCTCGGACCATGTCGAATAATACGAGAAAGGATCACTCTCTGTTCTTTGAAATTGAGAAGAGTATTCTTAGGTATAGGTTTATCACTTTTCCGAACCCGAGGGACTAAATTTACGGAAAAGGAACACCCGGTATGAGCTCAGTTTTCTCTTTTTCGTGCTCTGGACCTAAACATGAAAAAGATTCCAAGTGTACTTTGTGTCTTTGTCATGCTCATTAAACATTAAGAACAAAGCATCGAGTTTATTGTTGTAAGCCCCATTTCTCGTACTCAAATGGATCTTTCCGAGTGATCTTGCTTTCCTTCGCACTTGTAAAACTCAAGCTATATGTTGCTTTTGAAGGAGCTTTGGGTAGGTGGTAATTTAACCTTTTTCGGACCTCCCTGACTAAGTACAAAAAAGGTTCACCTTTTCTTCTATGGAAGTTAAGAGAGTTCTTATGTGGTATGTTTTATACTTTTTTCAGCCTCAGGAGACTAAATTGGACAAAAAAGGACCCCCCTGGAGTCTTCTTCAGAGTTTTCAGACTCTCTGAACATGAAAACACCAAGTGAGCATGTACTAGTTTGGGCTCATAAAGTCCACGAATCAGTGATACTATCAAGCATTATTCCCTCTTCTCTTCAAGCTTGTTAAAAAATGAAGAGAGATCCGAGTTGACTTTCATGGACTTGTTAAAATTTAACAGGGAAGGTAAGGAAGAAGTTTTCTTTTGGTTCTGAGTTAGTGGTAGCATGTCAACCTTGAACAAAGCACTCTCTATTTTTTCCGATACTCATGTCTCAGTGTTCACTTTGATTTCATCTATTACTTCGAGTTTCTACTCCTCCTCTTTTTCAGTTCTACTAGGGGAATCTGATCATGTCTCCTACATGACAGATAAGTCTAGTTGTTCTATCTATAAAGTTAAGAGCTTCCTTGGGTCATCTCTATGTCGTGCTCACTATTCAAGGACTTAACCCTGTGTCTGATCTATATCCTGATCCCATCATTGCCGTATATTTTATTACTTATGTCTCCCTTCCTTTACCCAGTTCCTGGTCACTCTTGTGATCCATTGGAGGATCTACTCCCTTCCTTATCACAGTATGGTTCCGCATCAGCACTTCCTGAGGACAAAGATATAGAATTTTGACGATTATACCTTAGGATTCACTTTCATTATTGGTGAATTCCTTTGCTTTAGTTGTCGATTATCACCTATTGATTGACAATTTGTTGAATCTGCTCCATGTTCGACTTCAACTTACATCTATTCACATGGCTTGGATTGTATTGGTTCCTTGGGATTTGTTTATGAAGACCTTAGTTCCCTATCTATGGACTAAGTTGTGCAAGACTATGTTGTACCTATTTACACAGCTTCCAGATCTTTGAAGACTCATCATTATTGTATATTGTGGCTTCGATCCACCTTTGTAATATACATGGTCATGTACTCGTACTATATAGTGTACTCAAATATTGTAAAGGAGCTATTGTTCTAGTATATTGAACATAGCATCCTCAGATATGACTTTGTATATGACATTATTATGTATTTGTTTCATGTACTACCTCTGCTCCATTGGACTTCTGAGTGCTCCAAAGATAATGATTATAATGTATTTCATCCATCGTTTCCCTCTGACCTCACACATTAGGGGGCATCTGTTATCAACCCAAATGGCACTTCTCCATCCAAGTGTTGACACTTCATATGTTGGTAGACAAAATGACACTATAGGATTGAAGTTTTCCTAAACACTATAGATGGGCATGTTATGAGATGCATTTACCCACCAACCAGCTTGTCATTTTATCTTTCTATATGTTGATTTTCATACATGACTATCTCCATTGAAACTCGTGTACATACGCGACTATGTTTGTTGACAACCCGTGTACTGTACGCGACTATTCCCATTACAACCCACGTACATATCTATACGCGGGTTTCCCTTAAAGCAACTCGCGTGTCATACGCAGGTTTCCCTTAAAGCAATTCGTGTGTCATATGCGGGTTTCCAGTATCAATAGTCATGTACACATCCATTTGACATTAAAAATAATAAAACATGATTAATGGATATTAGTTGAGCCCTAATCATTAACCATCTCAACTGTCTCAACCTCCTCAACCTTCGAAACTGCTCTATTTCCTAAAGTATAAATAGAGGCCTTGGGGAGGGCATTAATAGAGTGAATCTTGGAGAGCAAAGTTATGCTGATGGTATATCTTCGGAAGTCTTTGGAGAAACAGAACTCAGAGTCCTTTGGTTGCAAAGGAGTCCTTGTTTCGGGCATTGGGTTGTATACTTATCTCATTCACTATTTATTAATAAAGAGAATTCTTCTTCTAACTTTGTGTTGAGTCTCTTTCATGTATCATGGTTGATGAATATATTTGATTAAGCACTTTATATATTCTTTGTCTAACCTGTCATATATACATGTATAAGTTTGTACTTGGAGAATTTGCTCTTTGTAGGTGAAGGAGGTGCATCCCTGAAAGCTTTGGAGAGAAGCAGAGCGGGAGAAGACAAAGCTTGGATCAATGGTCGATGATCGGGTGAGTCCAACATATCTTCCTACTTCCTTTCTGTACTTTAAAGCTGATTGTTTGCAAGTTTTAGAAGTACGTTGGTAACCCCAAACCCTAGGTTGCAACGGTGTTTATTCCTAAACAACAAGGTTGAATGGGTTGAAATCCATGTGAGTTGATGATAGGTGTCATCTTAAGTTCTGGGAGCACTTGAAGAAAAGTAAAATTCTCATTTGATGATTTTAAGCCCTTATACATCACCCTAAGTTGATAGAAGTCTTAATTAAACTAAGATATTGAATTTCTATAATTTTATTATTAATTATTATCATTATAAACTTAAATCAAATTAAATGATTATTCTAATTTTAGCATCAAGTAGATAAAGTGTTAAAAGAACTAATCTAAGCCTTTCCATTTTAAAGGATAATATTAAATATAGTCACTTTCATTAAAAGAAAGATAATATTTTTATAAAATTATCTTGAAGAAGAGAATTCACCATGTTAAACACTTGTATATATTTATTGAAGGAATTGAGTAATTAAGATTTAAGGAATATCTAATTATGGTTCCCTAAATAATAGTAGTTAATTATACCATTATCCTTAAATATGAGGGGGAGAAATTGTTTAATGGTTATATAAGTATATATTGAGTGTAGTGCATGTATATTTTATATTATATAAACACATATATAAAAATTATGGGCCTAGCGATTAGGAGGATGTGTTTCTTTTTAAGAGGTCATAGGTACAAATCCAGAGGGGGTAGCGTATATACACCTCTATAAACTTTAGCAGTTAAATCACTGTGCAAAGGGGGGTCTTATACACCAAATTGATATCTCGCTTGATAGTGACCTTAAAAATATATTGTTATTATTATGAACTCATTGTTAAAAGATATAAAATACTAATTAATAAGAAATAGAAAACTCGTTATGAGTTCGGTTAGGTTTACTCACACACAGGATTAAAGGAATTCGGTTCCATAGAACGAAGATAAACTTTGAGAAAATGGAGGAATAAAATAATTTATTCTATCCAATTACTTACAATGAAAAAAAATATAAACATGGATTCATGTGCACATAAAGGAATAAATAGACCCGATTCCGTTATGGAGGATGACGGTTGGAATATAAGGATGGGGCCAAGTGAAAAGAAAGGGGGAATACAACCTTCCTACTCACGCAAGAAAAGGGAGGAGGGGCCTTCGAGTCCTTTCCACACATTCATTTGGTCATGCCATGAAAATAATAATTGACTGAAATGGAAAGAACTACTGGAAATAGCGCAGCCATGTTTATTTTTGAGCATTTAATTTTACACATATGCATGTTGCGCGGCCACTCAAGAGCGTTGGGTTTTTTGTTTGGAGAGGTTACTTTACATATATCATCTTTTTCTGGTTTGATGAGTAAGGATTCTTTTTGGTTTGACTATGTAGAATGACAACATTATTAGGTTTAGGGTTGTTCATTGGCTTGTTGTGACAAGGCTCGAAGGGTAAGCAATCTCTCGGATAGAGACTCACCTTGGTAGGGTTTGGGACATCTCAGCCCCTACTAAATCACAAGTTATTGGTATATCTGGCTTGCAGACTGTTAAATATACTTTTGGGAGGTTACTGTTCCAATGGTTAAAAAAAAAACATCATTAACATTTATTCAGTGGATACATATATGTATATATGTATTTAAACCTAAGAAGAAATAGAGGCTCTATTAGGAGTTAGTCGAGGTCATGATTCCTCTATTATTTTATTTAAAACCTATAATTTTGGGGAAATTGGCCTCATATTGGTTAGAGTTGTCTTGCTTATATATTTTGAATATTTTAAACTTGTATAGAGATGGTAGATTGGACGCTTCACGGTGGTGAGAAACAAGCTTAGTTGAATATATTTAACCTGTAAATTCTGAAGAGCTGACCACCATAACTTGCATATGGTTATGTTTACATATATTTTGTTGTTAGTCAAACGCATAAACCGGTCTGGATGGAAAGGAAACACATTCTCACTGAGTTATCCTTACTTCCAGTACAACCAACGCATATCTTTTAATGTTGTAACATGTTATATATAGCTTGGGCGCCTCTTATGTGGAAAGGCAACTTATCCTTTAACTATATTTATGTACATTTGTAAAGCATGGTTTGACTCTTGGAAGAGAGCCAATACTTCACTTTATTTGGATAGTTCGTTTTGGTACCAAAGTTGTGGCTTGGCTTTTAGATGGAGATGCCACATTTGTTTTCCTCCTTACAACTAAATGTATATAAACAAATCTTTTGCTCATGTTAGATAAAGTTGAGTATTGTATTAGATTGTCTAGACCTTAGGTTATAAGAGCCATGAAGCTCGTTAATTTGGTTATGCCTCGAGGGTTAAGGACCAAGCTTTCTAATTCTCAAGCAAGACTTTGGTTAGTACCCGAAAATCTTTTGAAAGAGATTGTGCTAGAGTACAACTAATATCATGAGCTTAGCTCTAGACCAATGTGATTAATACTTAATAAATTTCTTATATGATTTGTTACCTCTCAGTAAAAGACTAGCCTTCTCATCTAGGGGATTCATACCCAGCTTGGGGGTGGCTTTTTGGCGGAAAAACACACGCGAGATAGAGAACCATATGGATGGGTGGCAAGTCGAAGTCAATCCTTCAGTTTCCCAAGGTATACTTACTTCAGATAAGAGAACTACTAATGTTATGTATATAACTATTAGTAATGTTTTATGATTGGAATTGACAATAATAGATCGGGTAAGCTTGTGATAAACTAGTTATGTCTTTTAATTTATGTGAACTCATGCATATTAACAAAAGAATGTATGACCAGTAAGATTTATGTGTTACCCTCTTGTTTATATTTTCAATAATTAGGCAATGTCAGAAGAAGAGTGTATTCTTTATTTATAACACTCTCTGTTGAGATGCATAAATATGTTGTGGATGTGTTCATAAATTCTAAGATGAAGAAGTGTTCTTCAATGTGATTCAAGATGACCATGATGGTATACATATGAGTTTCATGTAAATAGTAATAATTAATTATGATGTTATATAGAGGTGAAGTAGATGTAATCATCATGGATATATTCTTAGGATAATCTAAATTGTTATGTTAACTATCTTATCAATTCATGGTTAATTACTATGTTCATGAAAGGATTGGATGATACGCTGAATGTTGAAAGTTATAGGATAAGTAGTTTGAATTGAACAACTATCACACGACTAAGTATCCTAGAAACCATTACATAACATATTAACAAGCCATATAACTAGGAGGTTCTTCATCACTTTTGGATTATATTATATCAAGAATGGGACTAATATGTGTGTTTGTTTAGTAGGCCTCATTACATTTTTCTGTTTTAGTAATTTTATTTGATCTTGTTGGTAATAACTCCCAATTCGTTAATCTATTCATGGCTAAGCATTCATTTATACATTCATGTGACGGTTTATTTCACCTTCCGTCCAGCCTTTTC
>LPNX010697177.1:0-20006 GCA_001517045.1 Pseudotsuga menziesii
ATGTGGTTGCAATGATCCACCCAACCATAGGTCAGTTGTATTCATCAATCTCTCGACACAAATTCCACCCCCGAGCTGAGAATGACTTCCATAAGGAACTAGGGAACAACAAACTTACGTACAACCATATCAAAACACACACATAGTCAAGACAACCTTTAGTTTGGTTTATCATACTGTTTAGCCAATCCAACACCAAGTTGGGTTTATCAGGCTGCAAGCTTACAAGCCAAACAATGTTGGGTTTATCAGGATTACTCAGCCAAGCCAACATGCAGTTGGGTTTATCAGAGTGATCATTGTTAAGTAAAATTCCACTATAAGGACCATCCAAGACACAGATGGGTTTATCTAGAACTCAGCCAAGCCATCATTCACAGAGGGTTTCTCAGGCTATCCAACCAAGGGTTACACATGGCTAAACACAACAAGACATATCCAAGACAATATCNCATAGATGGTTTTATCTAGAACTCAGCCAAGCCATCATTCACAGAGGGTTTCTCAGGCTATCCAACCAAGGGTTACACATGGCTAAACACAACAAGACATATCCAAGACAATATCCAATTGGGTTTATCAGGCTGCTAAGGAAGTGGAAAGGTAGAATGACTAATCTAGTGGCTCATTCAAAAGCTAGGGACACCTCCACAAGGTCTATCTAGCATGGGATACACATTACCTACATACCCAACACAAGGAAGCATCCCCTTCTCTGCTCCATAATCCCTCGGGCTATGCCTTCCCTTCGAGTGTTCTTCAAGGAATGCAGTCAAGATTTACCATCTACTCTTACCTTTTCATGAGGCTCCACTGTACACTAGGTTTATTAAGCACATTCCTCTTCTCTTCCACTCCTCAAGCTTGCATGCAGTTCAGACCCAAAAGCAACCATCTACTCTTACCTTTTCATGAGGCTCCACTGTACACTAGGTTTATTAAGCACATTCCTCTTCTCTTCCACTCCTCAAGCTTGCATGCAGTTCAGACCCAAAAGCAGGGTGAAATTAACAAAAAACCACAGGAAAAACACATCAGCACATGGTTTAACACTGTAGAACAATCCAGAACTCTGTAACACAGATACACAGGTTTGTAGACCACTCTACAACACACTATAATGGACTAAAAAACTCTGAACATTGAACCACACTGCAAATTCACAAAANCAAAACTCTGTAACACAGATACACAGGTTTGTAGACCACTCTACAACACACTATAATGGACTAAAAAACTCTGAACATTGAACCACACTGCAAATTCACAAAAGAACCTTCTCTTCCACTTAGGAGAGTGAATCACAATGCCTAAGCATGAATGAATTAAAGGTTCTAAATGACCACCAAGTTCATAATTCTTTTTCCCCAGCAAGAATGTGACTGTCAAAAATCAGGAATGAACTCTCCTCATGTTTGCATGCTCAGAATGAATCGGAATCCCCTCTTACAACCACGCGATGGAAGATTAACCTCTCACACGTTCAACACGACTGTTGTTGTGTTCAAATAGATAGTAAGCATGCACACATAACCAAGACAATGTAATTGATTTGAATGTAGTCAACTGATTATTATTCA
Source organism: Pseudotsuga menziesii (assembly GCA_001517045.1). Taxonomy (NCBI): domain Eukaryota; kingdom Viridiplantae; phylum Streptophyta; class Pinopsida; order Pinales; family Pinaceae; genus Pseudotsuga; species Pseudotsuga menziesii. The sequence goes on from LPNX010697177.1 coordinate 1,581, forward strand.
TCTTGGAATGATTATTTGTACAAAATAGAGTTGGTTGGAGCGGTTATACCTGCTTCAAATTCTCATGGATTAGAGATTAACTAGTACATTAATTTCATATGTTAATGATGAAATAAGGCCTATTGGACCCCCCAACATCTCCCCCACCCAAAAAAAAAATCTTCGTCCCTGAAGTGAAAAAATATGAAGTAAAGAACCATGATATGTGATTATTTAGTAGTGGACTTCAATCAGGTAACAATGTCTCCCCCACCCAAAAAAAAATTCTTCGTCCCTGAAGTGAAAAAATATGAAGTAAAGAACCATGATATGTGATTATTTAGTAGTGGACTTCAATCAGGTAACAATGGATAAAGCCTCATCCTTTACTCAACTAGCCAGACTCCTCTTCAATGGCTCAAACGAAGGTCTTTTGGCTCTGTTTGCATCGTGTCTCTGTCTTCAACTTCTATAATCACCATCCAATAAGTGCTTCTACATTTTTGAACAGGGGGATCAATTGATTCAAATGTTCTTTTGTCATCATCTTTATCATTAATCTCATTATTTGTAAGATGCCTATTGTTTGAATTTTCATCAACGAATTCATTTGTTTTGAGGATTTAAGAGGCATGCAAGCTNGTTTTTTTGTCATCATCTTTATCATTAATCTCATTATTTGTAAGATGCCTATTGTTTGAATTTTCATCAACGAATTCATTTGTTTTGAGGATTTAAGAGGCATGCAAGCTTGATTGTACTTGTGGATAAGATCATGGCCTCTCCATTTCATAGTTTCATAAAATATATTGACCATCGACAATAAAAGATAACGTTCAGACATGGAACTGAATATCCATTCCAAAAGGATATCTTGTCGATCAACATTTCCAAAAATTATCTATCGGCAATGCTCATCGAAATGTGTGGTCATCTAGTGGTGTTTCATGTCATCATAAGTGATGCCATTCCTCAATGGGTTTATAGTCGGCATATCCACTAGGGAAGTTGGTAGTTGATGAATCCTCCACAACGAGAGCTCCCACAATCATTGGGAAACAGTCGATGGCCACTGATTGCTAACTAATATATATAGATCTCCACCAATAATCAATTATTACATTCGGCAACCGAGTTACACCGAATGCATCAATCTACTGCACACTCATCAAATTTTGGTTTTGACTCGATGAAACTGACCACAAATATTGCAGACAAATCTTCGACTTTCTTTTAAAGGATACAAGCACGGTCAATCAAATTACGTCTAGTACAGATGCTCAAAATTAAGACACAAGAATTACTTACAATTATTGATATCACATGCTTTTTTTCCATGTACATGCACAGTTCATGCGTTGATGTGCATCATCCACTATAATCCATTGCTCAACGGCTCCTCGATTCATCTCTTCGACGAGAAACAAATTATTTCTTCATGTAAGAAGGAATTCAAGTACATATGTATAATTGATGATTAATGTTCACATGGACATATCGACTAGTAGACATATCCAGAAGCATCGACTACTCAAATGTTAATCAACGCATGCTTCCAATTGATTCCCTCTTTAATCATTTGCTTGTACTATGTGCTCGTTGGCAAGTCCGCTGGTTGACTAGCATTATAAAGAATGACCACGCCAAGTCTGTAGCATTTGGTATCCATTAGATATTAATGTTGGGAAATATTTCATGTCTGTTGCAGTATTTTCACTCGAGTAATACAAGGAACACGATCAATTAACAAACTGAAACTTCTTCTTTCTATAATTCAAGCACTCCACGAGCATTTAGGAATATTGATTAGCTATTTAAACAAGTTGCAACAAATTTATATGATGATATGAAGGGAGAAAAACTAAGAACAACAAATTCTTATCTTTCTCTAATGCGCAAGAATATTTTTGAGAGTGCCCATGAGTATGAATTTTCTTCAATCTTGCAGGTTTATATTCCTCATGATTTATTTTGGTTCGAACCATCTTCCAAATGTTGCTGTTGTCACCCAGACTGCTTGGAGGATGGAAATGACACCAATGTTGTGTTCAAACAGATAGTAAGCACACACACATAACCAAGACAATGTAATTGAGTCGAATGCATTCAACTGATTAGTATTCATCTTGAAATGATTATTTGTACAAAGTAAAGTTGGTTGGAGAAATTATACCCACTCCAACTTCTCATGGATTAGGAATTATCTAGTACATTAATTTAGTATGCTAATGATGACATAAGTCCTATCAGACCCCTCAATAATGACCCACGAGGAATCGATCTCGAAACGCAATCCAGGGTTTCCTCTCTTTAGAAGCAAGAATACAGTTGCAGACTTGCAGGATTCCTCAGACTCCATGCCTTGCTTTTCCCAAGGAATTAACTGCCTCAACTAACTTCTGGAAGAAATAAATGATTGAGTGCAGAATACAACAGGTGGTTGAGGATTCATGGGTTTCCCCATTCACATCTGGTCACATCCTATTGGCTCAGAGGGTTTGAATAACTCCCCACCCTATCCCTTGTGAAAATCATGCCCCCATCTCTTTCACATTGCAGTTCCATACCTAGCTGTGATATTTATTAAATTGTGCATTTATAGGGTATTCAAAAACATGCTATGCATGATCAACACAATAACCATAGGAATCAACGTTGATCGCCTATACACAAAACAACAAATCAATGGTAGTGCCTTGGCCTTAATCTCCTTTCCATGATTCAAAGATAATATATACATCATGTATATTTCAATATCATGGCGTCAAAACTGGGGTGTTACAATTGTATTATTGATTAATGAATGAATATTAATGTTTTTATTAACTAAGAAATTCTTGTCCAGTTTATCTAAAATGTTTGGCATGAATTTCGTGTTAAGTGTATATTCTCTTTGATTATTCCACTGCATAATTCCCTTACTACATCTTTCATATTTTCCTTTAAATCAATGGTTCACAAATTTAGCAGGTTCATCTACGGAAAGTAGAAGCCATTAAGGAAGAAATTGAGAAACTTCTTAAGGTTGGGTTTATTTAGCCTATACCTTTAGCAGAATGGGTGTCTAATATTATCCCCATGAATAAAAAATAGGGCACAATTAGGGTTTGTATCGTTTTTCAGGACCTTAATAGGGCTTGTCCTAAGGAAAACTTCCCTACTCCTTACATCGATCAACTCATCGATAACTGTTTTGGAAGCGTCATCTTTTCATTCATGGATGGATTTTCTAGCCACAATCAGATAGAGATACTCCTGTCTGACAACATAAAATGAACTTCATTTTCCCATGGGGGACCTTTGCCTATAAGAAGTTACCTTTTGGTTTAAATAATGCTAGCGCTACCTTTCAACGCGTTGTGTGTTATGCTTTCCATGACATCAAACACATCATGGAACCTTACCTTGATGATTTTATTGCTCACTCACAGCAGTGAGATCACCATGTTGAATATCTGAGAGCCATTTTTCTCAGGTTCCAGCATTACAACATACGGTTGAATCCTCATAAGTGTGTTTTTGCGTTGATATTGGAAGAATACTTAGTTTCATCATTTCCAAGGATGGAATCCATATAGACCCACTGAAAATTGAATCCATCTTTTCCTTACCCCCAACTAAAAATGTTACTGAACTCCAAAGTTTGCAAGGGAAGGAAAAGATTTTATGTCGATTTTTCTATAACTATGTTGAAAATACCCATGGTTTCATCCATTTATTAAAAAAGGAGACACCCTTTGTTTGGGATGACCTTGCGCAACATGCATTCAACACTCGAAAACACGCCATTATGTATGCATCAGTCCTGTAACCACCCAATTATGCCAAGCATTACTCCTTGTACGTGGTTGCATAACTATCCACCATCGACATGGTACTAGTTCAAACAGATGAACACGGCCATGAACATGTGATTTAATACCTCAGTAAGAGTCTTGTGGACTCTAAAATCTATTATTCAAATGTGGAAAAATTAGTTATGGCCACGGTCGTCACGATCCAGAAATTTTGTCACTATATCTTAGTTTGTACAACCACGATCTATGCAGATTCCAACCCCATGTATTACATCTCGACTCGTCAAGTGATTGGGGGAAAATACTCGCTAGATTATTAACCTCCAAGAATTTGAGTTAGAATTTGTGAAATCCAGTTCTAAGAAGTCCCTCGTCTTCATGGAGGTTATGTGTGGCCTTCCCTATATTACTGAGGATATGCATCCCTTTGATTCATTGCTAGATGAATCACTAGTCCTCATTAGAACATCTAACCCTTGGTATGGAGACTTGATTCTCTATCTCCAGACTCAACGCTTCCATCCTAATGCAACCTAAGATGAACATATTCATATTTGTCATCATGCTAAGTACTATCTTATCATTAGTGATACATTGTATCATCATGGAATTGATGCAATTTTATGGCGTTGCTTAACTCATGAGGAGCCTGAGGTAGTTTTAAATTACTATCACTCTGGAGCTTGTGGCAATCATCTTTCTAAGATGGATACTGCCCAGAAAATTTTACGCATTGGGTACTTTTGGATCTCCATATTTAAAGATTGTATGGAAACCGTCAAAAAATTCCCACCCTGTCATCTTTTCACAACCAAAAATCGCATCCACCCTGATCCGTTGCATCCCATCATAGTTGTTGGTCCATTCACGAAATGGGGCATTGATTTCATGCACTGTAATACTACCTCATATGAGGGGCATGGTTACATATTTGTAGCAGTGGATTACTTTACAAAGTAAGTTGAGGTTATGCCTACATATTCCAAATATGGAAAAACTACTGCCCTATATCTTTTCAATCACATCATCGCCATATTTGGAGTCCCTCAGGCTATTGTGACCGACCACAGTTCACATTTTTAGAATAAAAGGATTTCAGAACTGAGTGCTAAACTAAGTTTCTTCCATGACAATTCTACACCCTACTACCCACAACCCAATGGCTAGGTTGAAGCCATCAACAAAGTATTGAAAATTATGCTCACGGGGTCTTCACTGAGAGACCAATATGATAACACGTTCATTCATATTGGGGGTTAAAAATCAAAAAATTCTAAAACAATATATTGGTGCTAGATTAAGGGTAAAAGGGTTTTTTTATTATATAAATATCTAATATCATGGGGCTTTTTTCCTGTGTGATGCCTACGTTTTTTCCTGTGTTATTCCTACATTTTTTCCGTCATTTTTCTAGTTTTGGTGGGTTTGTGGTGGGTTTGCAGCACTTTGTAGTGTTGGAGGAGGGAAACATAGGGTTTCTCTGGTGCATTGTTGGAGGCAAACATTTTCTTGTTCCTTTGCCATATGCCTATGCGATGCCTGCATAGCATTTTTCCACCGTTTTTCTGGTTTTGGTCGTGGTTTTGGTGGTTTTGCAGCACATTGGAGGAGGGCACACATAGCCACCGCATAGCAGTGTTGGAGGTAAGGGATACTATGTTTTTATAACGTTTTTATTTCATTTCCTTCACCTAGAATGATAATAGGAACATCTATAGGAAATTTCCTTCGCCTGGAATACCCAATATCATGGGGCTAACTGTCATATGTAGAGGAAATTTGCAGATCATAGAAGAGTCTACATTTGATTAGATGTATCTTTGGTGATTAGAATGAACATACATGTATCCAAATATCAGGTTGCAGATCAATATCTTTCATGGTTTGATAGGGTTTTTTTCTATATCCAGTCATCTTCCTAAAATAGATTTTCATTCCCATCTTTTACTACACAGAAACAATGCTCTTGAACTAATTTTAGCCCCTGTTTAGCACTGTTCCATATCAAAGATCCATTCAGAAGGTCCTCCACTCTGGTTAAATCTTCTGAACTGATTCATTTAGTATATTTGTTTCTCTTGACCTTTAGAATGTGTCCATAAGGTTGGTTTTTCATTGAACTGGCACCATACCACTTTTCCACTTAGTGTTTTGTTGAAGGTTTATAATTTTCTAGTACCAAGTCCCCTTTGTAGTAGGATGCATTCCATGCTGCAAGTGGCCACTTTGTCTCCATTTGTGGCCCACCTTATAAATCTCTTATAAGTTTATCCAGCACTTTTATCACTTTAGCTTGGGTTGCTAGGGCTGAGAAAACATAATGGCTTGTAATACAATTTTTTAACAACACCTTTAGAAATGGTATTACATAAAATAATCGGTTGAAAATGTCTACTGTGTGTGTATATAATAATTGATCTAGGATCCTTATTATTAATTTCCTTTCTCTAATGAAATTATCTGTTGCATGTATATGCCAGTGTACGGATCTAGGAATCTATGTTGTACTTGATGTGAATTCTATTGTAATATGGGCACTACAAGAAAGTGAGTTCGTTGGTTTCAATCTTGTTTTTATTCCTTAGTTCTCATATGCCATAAGTGGAAATAAAGGAACGACTGGTGGTTGTAGATGGGGATTCCATCCAAGTAAGTTTCCTTGGACCTATACTACAACTGAAACATGTTATATGTTGGAGGGAAGAGTGAAGGTGTACCCAGATGGATATGATGACTATGTTGAGATCGAACCTGGAGATTGTGTTTTGTTTCCTAAGGGGATGAAATGCACCTGGGATGTCTCTGAAGCAGTTGATAAGCATTACAGATTTGACTAGCTGCATATTGTACCTAAAATAAGTTTTTAATGTATTGTGGTTTGTTCCTGACATACATATTTCCTTTATAATGGCTATTTCAACTTAAAAACTTAGATTAGCCTTTGATCTTTGCATATTATCTGTTGCCTGTAAGTTGTAACTGATTAATGTGTTGTCTGTTTGCCTTGCTTACCTGGGGATTTGTATGTATACATATACACAAAAAAAAGGGAAAAGGAAGTGAGTAGTAATCATTAACATAGGTTTTCCAATTCATATTAGCTTGCATGATCCATATTTATGTGAGTAGTAATCATTAACATTGGTTTTTGCAATTCACAAACGATATTTATCAGCCTTCGGTGGAAAACATAGTTTCCTTCCTCTTATGTGTGTCCTTTTCTTTTGATAATCTACTCTAGATAATAATTCAAGAACATTTTCTTCTTCTATGCAAATATTTATCTTTATTTGATTATATGATCTCTCTGGTAGAGTTGATAACCCTGCATTATGTTTCTTCAAGATCTTTCTTTTCTTCTTCAGAATGGAATTCTGATGCAAAAAATTGTTTGGGACTACCCCAACTTCATTGTCTTTAGTCACAAATGTAGAAAGAACATGATCTTTGACATTAGGAACATAATTTTCATGAATATATTCAAAATCTTTTTCACCCTTAAAATTTTCTTTATAGTGGGGGGAATAGAAACACCCTTACTTTACTAACCAACCAAGCACCCATTGACAAACTTTACAGGTTTTGAAATGCAATTTTGTCAAGGCAATTTGTTCCCTGCACAAGAGAGTTATTTTAGGCTTTAATTTCCAGCCATTTAAGGCTTATGTTTCAACTCTTGTAGTGAAAATTTTCTTATAGGTAATAGCAAAATAAATCTATCCCTGAAAAAGTGGAATTTATTATGTTCAGAGGAATTATTCTAGCAATTAGCAGCTATGCTTGAAGTACTTATACTAACATGGATTTTTGTTATTGTAACTATTCATCAATTCCTTAAATTCAATTAACAATCAAGTATATAGAAAGAGTTTAAGGAAAACCTGTGTTTTTTAGGTCCAATGCTTTTGGTTTCTAATGCAATTCCCATCATCAAAGACAGTGACTAGATGAGAAGAGTGGGCTGGAGAAGAGCATTAGATTAAACCAAGATCATAAATCAGCTATATATAAGAGAGTTGAGCTATTAAAATAGTAGAAGAGGTTAGTTTTTCCAAGATGTCAGATTGGTATACCATTTATTATGAGATCATTATTGTACATCCCCTTTAGTAGTTAACTTAATCAGAGAAGTCAAAGAAGAGGATCCCAATAGGCAATCTAAATACATGAAATCGACTAGGGTAATTGAGGAATATACTTGTATGTATTTTCTGGATGTATTGGTCACTAAGAAGGACGATGGGATTTTATAACATCAAGTATACTAGAAAAAGATGCATATAGGTAGGTATATGAACATTGATTCACATCACCATCTTGCACAAAAACTTTGGTTTCATAAGCACACTTGTTGTTGGAATTTATTTCATGATACACATCTTTGCAATCCTAGTGAGCGAAACCCTTACTAAAATTGACTAAACACCTCTCAAAATAGTGCACTGTTTAGACTCAGAAAACCTACACTATACTCACTATTGCAAACAATGCATTAAATGGAAAAAATCCCAACAATGGATCGTTATGTGTTAATATGCATAAATATTAGAATTCTGGAAATTATAACATCATGTAGATAGCAGCACTACATCAAACATAACTTTTATTACTCATATAAGAAGTTACAAAACCAACAGATCAAAACTAAATGTATCACACACTCATCAAGCCTTTATTTTATAGACTGTGAAAGGCTATATGGTTTACAAAGATAACTTCTCCAATCGAATTCCTAGATTAGGAGAAGAAACCCATAACCCATCTAGTGTTGTGCCTCAATTAAGAGAAGAAACTCTAACCCCAGCCTAACTCTCCCTATATAGATAATGTTTCCTAAATTAGAGCACCCACTAAATAAGACTAGATGCATCTTCTTTCTTGGAGATAATGTGCTACCTAATTATGGATATTTCTTGATCCATGTGCCCCATATAAACATAGAACACCAACTAACTAAATATTAGAAAGGCATGTTTTAAATATGGAAAATGCTAAAGATAACCCTGCTTCTAAGGATAGCACATGCATGCTGTAATTTTTAAAGCATGCATGCTCCTCTAAAGGAGAATGACATTTGGAGCAGGAAGGTAAAGCCAACACTACTTTGCAAGAAAGGTGTTCACCAAAAAAAGGCACTCCCTTTTTCATCTTGATTTTCTAGAATCTTCAATGTGTACTCCCCTTGTTCAATGAAGACTTAGTCAACAATTGCATGCTTAGGATCAATTATTGATTCCAGAGTGGTCTTACTTCTGCATCATAGCATCTCACCATACCTATGCTTCAACTACTTTCTCATTGCTAGAAACCTCTATATCAATGGTAGAAGATGTTAGTGCAACATGCGTCGGAAACTTCTTAGGAAGAATACTAACCTGAAATGTAACTTTAGGTGTTTTCACTTCTTTCTAGTCCTCCTGCATTCTCGACTTCCTAATTGAACTGATTAGCACTAAAGGCATATGCGGCCAATTTGAATATCAATTTTCTTCTTCTAATAAACTTTTGGGACATCAAGCTTATCTCCCACCTCAAATTCTACCGAAGGTTCCTATAGCTTAGAGGACCTTCCATTCTCATCAAATCTAAAATCTCAACTTACCACTGTATTCTATCATGTGGAATATAGATCCAATGAGCTTTGGAGGTCTCACAATAACCAACAAATATATCCATGATGCTTGAAGGTTCAAACATAGTCCTATTTTCATCAGCAGACATGGATATAAACATGACAACCAACTATACCAAACTGTGATACTTAAGGATTATCACCAATGAAGTCTTCCTTGGATGTTCTATTCTTCAATATCTCGTGATGACCTCTATTTAGAATATAGATCATTGTGTTGCATGCATATTCCCATATACACATGAATGAGTCCATGTCATGGGTCATTGATTTTGTATTATCAATGATAAACCAATCCTTCCTCTCTGCAATTAGAAGTTAATCTCATGGCACACGACATTTCTCTAGCCTACCCAATTTTAGGTAGATCCACTCAAATTATTTCATTTGCCCAGAAAACTCAAATTTGGAATAGGTACAATTGTGATGCAGAGTATGTATCTTCCACCGGTCTCAAATCTAGGGAGTCTCCACATGTCCCAAAATGTAGCAGTCTTACATGCTATTGAAGGTCCATGTTCCATGGAAATTTTAGTGAACAACTGTATAAGTGGAGGTAGCGAAGGAAGACTATAGAGGCTTCTCAGAGGAGCTTTGCAGATGCTCTTAGAAAATCAGAGGATTTTTTGATGTAAAAGAGCATTGAGGATTTGTGGAGCATAAAAACTTGGGTCATGTAGCTCTGTGTGAGTCATTTATATGATCTTTTAACAACACCTATGTGTGTTTAGTGGAGTAAAGAGGAACTTTCTATTTAGGCTGTTTTAAGTATTTGTGATAACAGTTTATCACTATGTATCTGAATCATATTAAGAGTTGTTGAGTCTATTTTCTGAGAGTATTTTTCTGTGAAATTATTTTTTCTTTAAATTAATTATCTTCCTTTGTTTACTTTGGGCTTGTCCCCCATTGTCTGTATGATTTTGGTATCAGATTAAATATATCCCTAGAGTATTCAAAGAGGAAAACAATTTGATGAGTTGTAACCATGATTGATATCGATAATTTTAAATACCATTTTGGCATGAACTTGAAGCAGGGAAAAACAATGTTTTAGTGACCCATAATCCACATGTCCTTATCGTCAAAGAATAAAGTGGTTTTGTTGAAGGATATGGAAAGACTACATAACAGTGTTGAAGTGGGAAATGACATAGCACATAAGATAGATCAGCCCTTGACAGCAAACCGTAACCATAAAGTTATATTAACTAAAACATTGAGAGCAAACCTTGATAATAATATATTATAGTTCAAGAGAATATATTGACATAAGGGTAGATCAGACCTTGACCAGGAATGGGTTTTATGCCTTTAGCCATTAGGTGTTTATGGTTTTTTAATTTTTTTATTAAAAAAAAATATTGGGGGGATCAATGGGTCATAGAAGCATTGGAAGTTTCAGGATCTATTTGAAAATTTCAAGAATTGTTTGATTGTTCACAAGATTCATTTCATGGCACCAGGATATGTTTCCTTCTACAAGGGACACGTTTCCATGATAGATCATAGAAGGATTCGATACAGATACGTATCATATCCATGGATCCTACACAGTGGGGTGGTGGATCCGATAACATAGCTTTCATCAATACATGATCTAGATTTCCTTGATGGGTGGTGGACAATGGACATTCTTAGCGATGTCCTTCAAGGTTTTTGTACACCCTTGGTGAAATGGGGTATGTTCTCCACATCCCCAGGAAATGCCTTTCTAGAACAACATATGCCTTAGGGGGGTATAGGTTCCCCCAAGACCAACAGCCCTACAAAGGCACCAAAAAAGGCCAGTTTTGGTGGTTGGAAAAGCACAATCCCATTGGCATAAGTTTTACCCATGCACTGGACACTTATGAAATTTTGATCAACAAAGTTTAATTGTTTACAACTTCGTTCAGTATGATCCTTGTCATCCAATGCACTCTCCAAATCATCCTTTTTTCCAAATCACTCTACCCAAAAGGATACAACAAAGACACTCAACATTTAAGTGAATGGTAAAAACCCATTAATCTGCCCATGCATTCCTTGAAGAGAGGGAAATTACTATCTATGCTGGTGTTGGTTCATTGATGTTGTACATTTTTATGGGTTATCTTATACTTGATAAGAATATTTTCATGGGTTGGATATTGGGGAAGTATGTGTATTTGGAATTTTAACCATGTTTCTTTGTATAACTTGCATATCCCTTCTTCCCATTTCTTATTAGCATATTCAATCCCATTGGTGTGTGGACAATTGTCAGAAAGATTTCTTATCTAGCTGAGAATCTAATGAAGGTTTCTAATTTGTTATGCTTGCTTAACAATGCACATTCCCTTTAGTAGAAAGATGGAATTCACTCAAACTCAATAGCTTTCTTTGAAAATCTCAAATGGGCATGTATCTTTTTGCATTTTCAAAATTTCCTCTGACTCATTAGTTGCTTCTTCGATTTTATCATTTTTTGTAAACTGTACTTTCTCTACAGAATCCTTTAAGCTTTCATGAATTCATGATCTAAATTTCCTTGATGGGTGATGGAAAATGGACATTCTTGGGGGTGTCCTTGAAGGGTTTTGTACACCCTTGGGGAAATGGGGTATGTTATCCACATCCCCATGAAATGCCTTGCCAAAACAAGGTATTCCTTAGGGGTTTCTAAGTGCCCCCAAGACCAACAGCCCTGCAAAGGTGCCAAAAAAGGCTAGTTATGGTGGTTGGAAAAGAAAAATCCCATTGTGGGTTAACTTATCCAATAACATAAATTAAAGAAACCTAACCTACAAATTTATTTGAAAACACCTCCCCAACCATTTTCATTCATCCTTTATTCTCTTTTCTCAATGAGATGTCAATGTTATAAGGTGAAACATTGCTATTTTGAGGTGACATGGTGTTGTTTGGTGGCCATCCCCCCATTTTCATTCATTCTCACATCTTATAGACCTGAGACAATGCTATTTGGAGTTGAGACTGTTGTTTGGAGGTAGAAATTTTGTTGTTCGCAGAAAAAAAGTGTGTTGTTTTGTTTTACATCTTTTGGATTCAAAGAGAGTGATCTTTGCAACTACTTTGATGCATTGAAGACTATTGTTTGGTTTCATCTTGTTGGGATAGAGATACAAGTGCCTTGATGTGTGTGGTCTATTCAGGTGGTGGATCATTTGTCAGCCATATACCCAAAATATGCAGAAGCACCTGCTGCGGGGTTAGATGACATGACAAAACTTGTCTATTTGCATCAGCCAGGGGTTCTACAAATTTTTTTTGCTAGATTTAATATTAATGAAATTTATGTAAGGGCACCTTCTTACTATGATGCTTTGAGATAGTATTCTCAGTTCATTTCAAGCAAGTTAAGAAATTAGTGTGCTTATTTTTTACTAAGTGACATTTAGTCTTCTGCATACTTTCAGAATTACTTTCTTGTTTTCCTCCAATGGTACTTTAGAACTATTTATAGGTATTATGGTATAATGGAACAACATCTTGTTGACAGACATACACATGGAATATATTTATTGATGTCAATCCTTGCAGAATACTTCCACACTTGTATAATACCGACATGATGGAACAATATAAGGGTGCAGATTTTGGAGAGTTAAGCCCTCATCTTTTTTATGTGGAAAATGCTTGTTACAGGTACTATCCTAAATCTTGTAGTATTTGAATTTGTTCATTTTGTTGGAAACAATCCACATAGAGAGTATCTTAAATGGATAAACCCTTTTTTGCATAAAATACAAAATGGTTTGACCTATTGGTTATAGGGTATTTCTTCCTGTAAGTAATCAAAACATGAAATTGATACACAACACAGGTTCTAAAGATAAATGTGGACATGCCTGGCAATGGGAAACCTGATCCTGAACCACCCTTAGGGAGGTCAACCTTACCATTAAGTTTAAGTTTTTGTATACAGGTCAATGGTCACCGAGATGGAAATCCATTCAATCCTGGTCAATGGAGAAAGTCGAGCGGGAAAAACAGAAACAACAAAAATGCTTATGCGTTACCTTGCATTTATGGGTGTTCGACCACGAACAGAGGGAAGAACAGTAGAGAAACAAGTTTTTGAAGTAAGAAACAACTTCATTCTTTGTGATACATAATCTTGTAAATAATGCTTCTCCATAACTTATGGTGTATGTGTTACTGTATTACTAAAATAATGTGTCTGTGTCATGGTTATGTCTACAGTCAAATCATGTTCTTGAAGCTTTTGGTAACTCAAAAACTGTCAAAACAACAATTCCAGGTGACTCACAGAGGTGTAACTATAGTTTATTTTTATTTGTAATTAGCTAATTGAAATAATCTCAACATAATGGATTCGGGGATGACATTGAAACACATAGTGCTTATATGTTCTCATCTGATGGAAGAGAATCTGTGATGCAGTTGTTTTGGAAAATTTGTTGAGCTTTAGTTTAACAAGAATGGAAAGATATCAGAAGTTGCTGTCAGGACCTACCTTCTAGAAAGGTGTCAAGTTTGTCAGGTCTCTGATCTAGAGAGAAATTATCATTGTTTCTACATGCTTTGTGCTGCACCACCGAAGCTACATCATTTCATCATTCCTAATAAATGTCAAGGGAAATTATAACAAAATTGAGGAATATAATTTCAAATTAGTTTTTTCTTTCTGAACTTGTCAACAAGAATCTACAACACTTTCATGCTAGCAATCTTGGATTCATGAATATTACCAATGTGGCACCTTATTTACAGGATATTGCTAAATACAAGTTGGGAGATCCTAGTACATTTCATTATCTTAACCAAACTAACTGCTATAAAGTGAGCACTATAGATGATGCTAGAGAGTATCTTGAGACAAGAAATGTCATGGATGTGGTTGGAATAAGTCCAGAAGAACAGGTATTCATTGCAAATGGAGTCATCTGTACCTTATGGCGATTTATGTACAAAACAATAGTAATCTGTTCCTAAATGCAATAGATGATATACAACACCATAATCATGCCATGCATTTGATAATATAGAAAGTAATGGTTTGAATTATTGGATCTGTAGGAAGCAATATTTCATGTAGTAGAAGATGTTCTCCATCTTGGTGAGAATGTAGAACCAAGCTAGAAACAATACAGAGGAAGGAAAATACATGTTTATAATTTCTCCGAAAATTTCATTTCAAAGCTGCAAAGATTTTTCTTTTAAACGGTTGAATTTCAAATTGCTTATTCATTTTTGTTCTTTGTTGAATTTCAAATTTCTTATTCATTTTTGTTTAGCATTTTTTATTGATTAAATAGCCTTGCATCAAAGATTTATAACTCCCATATTGGGAAATATATCTTTGATGAAGAAAATTAAAGGCATTGGTGCAACCCTCACCGTAGCTTCTATATTGTGAAGAACAAATTAGAGGTGGCAGATTAATGCAATTAAAAATCAAACAAGCATTTTTCAGTTCCATATTTAATGGCAGGAGATCAGTGTGCAAATCCTCTTTTTCAGCAGATTTTGTTTAAAGATATTTTTGGCAAACTAAATTGAACATTTTATAACTCAAATCAAATCAATTGTCCCAAAGCAACAGTCAAAGGGTCAAATATAGATTTTAATGCAGTGTTTTAGTTTCTTTCAAATTGATTATTTGGTTAAATAAATCGACAATTTCCAAATTTGATGGCATAAACTTCTATCTTCTATTAAATCTTCCAGCAACCAAATTGGTTCGAGATTCAAGGCAAAAGATTGGCAGCTAATTGAGTCATTTCCAACACATCAAGGAAGTATTTAGCATTCAAAAGGGATAGAATATCGATCAACTAAATAATATGGCATTTAAATCAGCTAGCATCCAGTTTTTTAGAAGCTCCACATTTTGGTCCACGTGTAATCAAAGGATCATGAGGAATGTTCATCATAAATTCAAACTATTTTGACATCTAGTCTATATCAAGAGCCCATATATCTGGAAGATATGTTCCTTGAGAAGAACAAGGACTTTTTTGATCCAGAGCATCAAGTTCTATTGAATGCCTCACCATGTGCCTTTATTGCATCTCTATTTCCTCCTCTACCATAGAAATCTTCAAATTCATCCAATTTATCCTCTTTTGGCACACGTTTTAAGGTAATGGCATTGTGACTTGCGTTTTTTACTCTGTTTGAAAAGTATGCATCTTATAGTACACTAAAAGTTTAAAATAGTAAAACTGCATAAAAAAGGGCATCCAGGAAGATACCCTCTCCTAAAGCAAGTGAGAATTTCCAACATGATTGTCTTAGCATCAATCTCTGGAAATTGTAGATCTTTCCTATAACGTTTCATCCTAGATAAAATTAGTGCAACTAAATTGTGATTACAAGTGGCCCTGCATACTCCAGAGAATTTTTGTCAATTTGATAGCGTTTCATAATCCTTCTACCTTGTCTGTTCATCCACGTATCTCCCAAAATATCTCCTTTCCAAATAAGAGGCCCAACAAAAAGGGTTCTATATTCTAAAAATTTCATCATCGTATACTACTATGCATCCCCCAAAGACTGTTTAACTTTCTCCTCATTTTGATAGATCACACTACATCCATTAGTTATTCAAGTCCTAAGAAAGGTGGCCTTAGCCATTAGACTTCATTTATTTACCATCCTTCCTAAATATGAGGACTTGAAAGACATTCTTTCTTTCCATTTTGAGTTCATTCATCTTTAATATCCTGAAGTCTGCCTTCTGTAACTCTATCTGCAATGGACAATGTAGCACTGTAGAAATCCTTCTCATTATTTCTATTTGTATAATAGCAACATATAGCTATTGAATAACAGCAAATATAATCTCTCTTGATAGGACCCTATACCTCTAACTACATTTTAAGAAGTTAGATTCCTGTATAAGCTTAGAAATATCAAGGAAAGAAATTTTGTGAGAATTAATGTGGAATGCAATCAAAATCATGTGATATGCCACTGTTGTAGTATGACTTGTAATTATTATGAACATTGCATAGATAAAACCAAAATCCAAATAGGACCCACAAAGCATGACTCTGAAACTGTTGATGATGTTAGTACTAAAGTGTGGATGCTGCTATCATATCAACTTCTCTAGCAAGAAAGGGGAATTCCTAGAGAGGTATGGAATACAATTAAGAAAAATCCACTGTATTTGTTAGAAAATTTCTTTACTTTGCAAATCCCCACAAAATTGGACACCTTTTCTAAAACCCGTCTTCCCCTTCAAATCTTGCAAAATGTTGTGGTGTACTTGGGTCGCTCTTTATTTTTTTGAGGAGACGCAAACTTCTATGCTTCAATTTTTACTGTCACTTCCTGATGCATGTTATGATAATCAACCCATAGTTAGCTACCTTAGACATTAATTAATCCATTTTTTGTCTTATTTGCGTAGTTTCCATATTCCACCTTATGCAAGTTGTCCTCCACACATCCAAAGTGGTCAAACTTGATAAATTTCAGTCATGGAGCGCTTGGGAAACCACTTGGAATCAAATTTGCTTTATTCCCGGCCTTCCTAGCGCATGTCTGCTTTTTCTGCTTTATTGCCTGCGTTTTCTGAGTTTTAAGGCAATTAGGAAAGTTTGACTAGGTGAAGTTAACTTGTTTTTTGTCCTCATCATCCTCCACTCTTTTCTCCTAAGAAAAGCATGTATGAGTTGTCCTTCCATCATCTATTATCTTTCTTAATTGATTTTTCCAATTCGTGAGCTCCTAGACAGATTTTGAAACTGCTTTATGCACCTATGGGGGATTTGCTTAGATTTAGTAAGCCTGCTTTTGACCAAATTCGAATGGCTTCCTTATGCATTTGAATATCTCATGTAATTATTTATTGTGGCAGCCTATGACTTCACAATGTTGGCTATTGTACACTTATTCAATACAGATTAGTGTTCTACTCCATATTCAGTCTCCTTTGTGAGTAATTTGCATGTGTAATTGGCAATTTTTGTGAGTGTAATTGTTCTAACACCTAGGTTCAATTTCCACATGGTATCAAAGCCTTTGTAGATTGATTTCTCTCCTTATAATTTGTTATTTTAGTTTAGACATCATTGACTGGGAGCATTCTGCTGACTGAAGGGACAATTTATGAGCTATGGATCAATCTCAGAATATCATCTTGACTCCATTTAAATTCTTTGAATGGAAAGCAGAGATGGAGATATTGTTGAGAGTGAAAGGCCTCTATAGAGTGATTATGGAAATAGAAGCAGATCCAAATGCAGCTACAGAGAAGATTAAATGGCACAACAGGAGGGATGAGGCCTATGGTCTCCTGTGTCTGAGAATATCCAGAGACCTCCTTTTCCATCTTGATGGATTAACATCACCAAATGAAGTATGGGAGAATCTTGTTGATATTTTTGGTAAGACAGATGAGATGAGGGGACATCAAATTGAAAATAAATTGATCTCGCTGAGTCCCAATAGCTTTGAATCCCTGCAACTCTATTTTTCCAAGTTCAAAGTCCTTGTTTTGCAGCTAAAACAATGTGGGATCGAAAAGAAGGATGAGAAACTGGTTTTGGCCATACTCTTGAAGCTTGGCCTTGACTATTTAGTGTTTGTATCAACCTCCCATGCTTCAAAGTTGATAACTCGAGCCTGGAAAATGCCTAGCATTGCAGATTTCATGGAATCTCTCACACAAGAACAAGATAAATTGGTGATGATGGGAACCATCAAACCTTCCAAAGACCAAGATCTGGTGGCTGTAGATTTGAGGGTAGATTCAAAATGCAAGAAGAAATCTAAGAAGCCACCTGAGCAAAAGAGAGACAAGAACAAGTCTCCAGAGGAGCCTCAAGGTTCAAAGAAGAATCCCCAGAAGAAGAAGAACAAAGGAGAAATGAGCAAGTGCACATACTGCAGTAAGGGAAATCATTCTGAAAGCTCTTGCATGAAGAAGAAAATAGCCATGCTGACCCAACTCTTGGAAAAGAATGGAATCTCCCTTCCCGACAACTCAAAGAAGAGGGAAGGAGGATCAAATTCAGAAGACAAAGAGAGAGTTCATGCATTGGCTGTTGGCACATCAAG
>LPNX010697183.1:6527-134115 GCA_001517045.1 Pseudotsuga menziesii
TATATTTTACAACAAAGATAATTCAAAGGCCCCAAAAAATGTCTGAAAATGAAAATGTGTGACACTGGCATCAACCATTTTTGAAACGGGGGTAAAAATAGCTACTAAAATTAGGAGAGAGAAAAACGAGAACTGTGTCGAGTTCTCGTTTCATAGTATAAGTGGTTAATCTAGACTTCTTTATTTTCCTATGTGGGAAGAGATTGGCCTGTTCTTGCTAAAAATAAGTAGGTTGTTATTTGAAAGAAATAATTAGAAAGCAGTTAAAAGAACCTCACTAGTCTTGGCATAGATGAATGTTATTCTTTTAAGCTAATAAAAAGATATCTCAAGTCAAAAGAAAAATGAAATTAAACTCTAAAGCTAATAAGCATGTTGTAAGGCTTCATTTTAGAACACAATGGACGCTAGATTTATTACAAATCCTTATATAAAATGAAACTAGGAACTAACAAATACGGGACCTAAAACTTACTGCAAGGTTGAAGGCAGTATGTGACAAAGTGTTAAATGACACAAATTTGTGACACACAGATGAGCCTAAGTTGATGGACAAGAAGAGAGTTAACATGGGTTCACATGATTGTTCCAAAGGAATTTTGTGCTAAAGACATAAAAGCATATGCAAGAGGCACCTTAACATACTACTTTAGACCAACATTCTGATGTGTACCACATTCCTACATAAAAGAAACACATTACATGCATGTAATACTGCCTATACTAGTATACTAATTTCAAGAACTATGGACAACTAACATAGATCCATCTTAAACCCAAATATATTAACTTTTAAGCACTCAGAGAGATCAAACAGAAACATAGATGCAAACCTCTCAATGCTTAAAATTCCAGGGTTAAATCCAAGGATTGGTTAGATAGATCTGTGTATGTGCATCCATATGTATATTGATAATGCTTATAAAATAAAATGAAAAAAAACCACGTCCAGAATCTAATGTAAAATAAAGCACCAAGGTGAAAAAGTAAATCTATACATAAATAAACCATCATAAATCCATCTTAATGTCGGATATTTCAAGCACCGAGAATTTTGAATCTACAATTTTGTTTGATCCCTCTTGGAGCTTAATAGATATGCAGTTAAGATGGATACATGCCAGTTAACACAAAAAAATACTCATTATAAATTCAATGACCCTCAAAAAAGGGCCGAGGAATATAGTTGGCCATCCATTTACTGTTCTGCATTTCAAGTCACAATCAATGTTTACAACCATGAATACCATGAGTTCAAACATAACATATGAATTCCTTGCACTTATTTAAATCAAATGCTGAAAATGTTATGCTTTTAACCTAAACAGACAAAATCCCAAAGAAAATCAATAAAGGAGAAAAATGACTTAGGCATTTACTTTCTTTAAGATCCGTAGTTCATTCATGACTCCAATCAACTAAGACATTTCCTATGAAAACGAAATAGCAAAATAAGAGTAAGAAAAATATTGTCTTTTTCTTTTCTACCCTTTTAGGGAGGAGATTCCCTAGGCACTCTTTATGTTGCTATCATTACTTATATTGCTGAGTGCCATTGGTACTTTGGTCAGTGGATCTTAATAGTTCATTTCAATGTTTTAAGAATATTTTATAAGAAACCCACTAGCACTAAATCCTAAGCACCAACAATCTGTAAAAGTTCACAATAGCAGATAGATTTAACCAAGCATAAGTTACAACTACAGTAAATCCCTCTTCATGATATTTACATTATTAGTGATGACCATATCAACAGAATCTATGAAAGGAATTAGTTGAAATACACTTTAACAGGTAAATATATCAAATTAGAGGAAAAATAAAAATGATAGCATAGTGCTTCTGACAAAAGACAAGAAGTACCGCAGGTATATTGTCTCAAATTACTTGATAACTTTGTACAACAAAGGTGTACTGTAATGAAAGCCAAATTTAATTATTAAGCTAGGTTAATTAATGTAAATAAACTAAGAGGTGACTTGAAAAGCCACATCTCTTCCCCAATTACGGTATAAATTACCGAGGCACCTATTATGTAATTCATCTCTACATTTATAAAATATACATTACATTACATTTTCTCTTATGTTCTCTCTCCATTCTTCCGTTCTTACTCTTTCATTGGTATCAGAGCTTCTTGACTCTCAACACCATCCCACCATATTTCATCCTCCACACTCCCACCTCCATTGCATCCACCTCTACCTTTCCCACGCTCACTCACGCTACCCTCCATAACTAGCTTCCACCTCTCTTCTCCTCCCTCATCCACGTGTCTCTACCTCCACCATCCTCTCCAACACTGGACTCCCCATTGCCGCATTGCTCCATTCTCTCCACTCTTCCTCCCACCACTCCATCCTCCATCCCTCTTGTCATTCTCCATCCATGCCTCCATCTCTAGCCAACTTCCTACCTGCTTCCTCCCACCTACCTCTGCTCCTCCATTCTCCCCTCCTCACTCCTTCCCTCTTCCACCTCCGCGCGCTCTCAAACCATGCATCCTTCTCTCTGTCGCCATCCCATTTGTGTTTCCCCACATCCAATCTATTAACCATCCATCGTTTTTCCCGCCTCCTGTCCAATCTACTACGCCATCCACCTTCGTTCTCCATCACTCAACGCTGCCTCCACGTGATGGTTGGTTAAACCCATTTGTTAGTAATAAATTTTTTAATATTAATAATATTTATTAATGTTATTATTAATTAAAAAAACTATATTATAATAATCATTGTTATTATAATTACTTTAAAAAAAACTATATTATAATAATAATTATTATTATTACTATTATTATTATTCCTTAAAAAAAAGAGGGAAAAAGGGAGAATTGTGGCGGGCTGGCATTATACAGCAAATAAAAATAAGTCCATGTTCAACACTGGGAAGATTCCAGCAATCACCAGATCAATGGATGCTCAGTTCGATCAAATCAATGAGAAAAATTAACAAGAATTACGAGGAACTACACATAAAAATCAAACAAACCAATGACGATTTGACATCAAAGTGGACACAATTTACGTCACGAATAGAGAATAGCTTCCTCACTCTACAAGAAGACCAAAAGAGAAATCAAGCAGTTTTAATCGCCCTCTTGGACAGATTACAAATCTTGAATGACCTGCAACCAAACTCTCCAAGAACTCCAGAGCAGCCAGATCCTCTATTCAACATGTCATCCTCTAACGCATATACACAAGGACGCCAAATACGGGTGAAAGTCGAGTTACCCAAATACGATGGGGACGAACGACAATGCATTGCATGGATTAACAAAGCCGAGGAATACCTAGACATCCACAACATCCATTATGACAACGAGAAAATTAAATACGCCTCCATGCATCTAGAATGCAACGCTTACAACTAGTACTTATGGTGGAAGAATACTGCAAGAATAAGTTCTTACAACTGAGTTAGCTTCATGAACAACCTCATCAAAAGATTCCAAGGCGTTGAAGAAAAATACTTTTTTTCCAAAATCACAAGGTTACAACAAAAAAACAGTGTCGATGAGTACACCTGTGAATGGGAAGCATTGTCAACTCAAGTCCTAGAGTTAATCGATGACCAACGACTACAGACCTACATACATGGTCTAAAACAACACATTCGTGATGAACTAGAGCTACACAACATCTCTACCATGGAGGAAGCACGACGTAAAGCTAGGATTATTCAAAGCAAATCTGTTTAGACAAATGTCAACCAAGATGACTCCAAAAAGAACCCCCTCCATTCAGGATACACAGGAAATCCAAGGTATACACCGCCTCAACTTAGGGAAGGAACAAAGCCCAGTTTAGAGGCTTAGAGAATAAAAGAAGGAAAATGTAATTTCTATGGAGACAAATGGGATCCTAAGCACAGATGCTTACAAAATAAATTATATGCTTATGAAGCAGAGCTAGAAGTCAATGAACCAATTGAGAACGATGTAAATAGCCAAGAATACTACCACCCAGGAATCGAGGACAACTCCCCACAAAATCTCATTAGCCGCTATTATCGGAATCTCCCAACCACAAACATTGAAGATTAAATGTCATATAAAAAATAATAACGTCACAGTTCTCATCGACTTTGGCAGCACCCATAACTTCGTTAATGTCAACCTTGCTAAATTATTTAACCTATTTATTAGTCCAGTACCTAACATGACGGTTATGATAGCAGATGGCAAGAAGATTGACAATGTGGGAACATGTCACAAGGTTAAGTTACAAATGCAAGAATATAACTTAGAATCATATTTCTTTGCGGTACCACTTGGGGGAATCGACTTAGTATTAGGAATACAATGGTTACAAACCTTGGGTACATACTCTGCAAATCACCAAGAACATTTTATTGAATTCCATGTGTTTGAGAAAACACACAAATTATATGGGTTCCAACCACCTCCGACACAATTGGTTACAGCACATCAGATGGAAAAGCTACGTTGGAAAGATGCACCAACGTACATACTTCAATGTCGAGAAATGGAGATTCTAACAAGTGAAGGAGATATGGAAAAACAACTAGAGACATAAGAGCTAATTCGAAAACATCGCAAGGTGTTTCAAGAGTTACCTAAGGCGCTCCCAACAAACAGAAAAAATGAACACATAATCGAAATAGAACCATTGATAAAACCTGACAGTAACAACCCATACAGATGTCCACATCAGAGACGTTGCGATAGTTCATGTAGTCATTGTCGTCAATTAAGCTTTGAGGACAAATCTTCCTTAAGGGAAAGGCAATGTAATGAAAGCCAAATTTAATTATTAAGCTAGGTTAATTAATGTAAATAAACTAAGAGGTGACTTGAAAAGTCACTTCTCTCCACCAATTATAGTATAAATTACCGGGGCACCTATTATGTAATTCATCTCTACATTTATAAAATATACATTACATTACATTTTCTCTTACGTTCTCTGTCCATTCTTCCATTCTTACTCTTTCATGTACTGATCATACTGGTTTGTAGACCGGGGTCCAGAAAAAAGCACCTTGAACGGAAAGAGCTCAAGAAGACTTTGATCATATGAGGGGCATCTCTTTTGGCCACACTATTGGCATACTACTTAATTCATTGTGCAATATGCAAAATGATAAAAATAGATTTTGGAAGAGTGTTTAAAGCAATCAAAGAAAGGTATTTGCAAACCCAAACTCTTAGTAGCCTGTAAAACACCAAAATTGCTTATCATTAATCAGGATAGAAATTGAACTAAGCTTCAAAACTTTTTATATCCATCACTAGAGTTTCACGAACATCAGGATGGAAAAAAAAGAATTACAAATTAAAGGTAAATCGGATGAAAAAGAAATCATTTTAATCTTGACATTCACATGACCAAATATAGCCTATATGACTCATACATCACTTGTCATACGTCAAAATACAATGATTTGAAACTTACATATTCTTATCAAATGAAACAAACATTTGGAAACTCAACCATGTAATTGACTTAGTAAAATAGACAAGAAATGAAGTACATGTTAGGATATTTAGACACTTAGGAGTTAGTTAAGATCAACTTGTGTAATATATCCGTTAGGTAAAAGTGTGTTTCTTTAGTATGCATTAATATGCATTTGTAAATATTCTAATCTGACAGTCACGATATGTTCTAGACATAGAGTGATCCGACGGTTCAACTTCTCTTAGATCATACCTACCATTGATCTGTGGCTTAACACCCGATTGGTCCATGTTCTCTATTTAAAGAGAATGGAGGGTCATTGGCTAGTTGATCGATTATGAGAAGCTCATGTAACTTTCTTTCTTTTGCATAATAAATTGCTCCAAGTAGATATTTGGTTGGGGCCGTGGATTGTTTCCCTCTCAAGGGTTTTAACCACGCAAAAAACATCGATGTATTGATCTGTGATTCATTTGTGTGAAGTGGTTTCTCTAGGTGTTCGGTCTTTTAGAAGTACCCTGTGTACCCGAACATTGTATCAGAGCGTTTATAAAGAACCGCTTTCGGTTTTGATCAAGATCTGGAACTGGTGTTGTCGAAACTTTGAAAGGGTTTTTGGTTCTGGATTTTTTTGGGCATGTGTGGCTTGTGAGAGCTATTACATTGTGTTCAGAGCGTCGTTTCCATTGGAAAATAGTTTTCGTTTCATCGAAAATTGTTTCCGTTTGTTCCAGAAACACACATTTCGGCAAATCTGAAGGTATAGTGTTACAGTGACGGATTTGTTTTATTTATTTTTTAAATCTCTCATATTTTATCAGTTTTATTTTTATTTCTTTACTGTTTTAGTCTCGGACTGTTTCCTTCCCTAGCTGTGTATGCTCTTTGTCCTGCACCTTGCGCGATCACGGCGAATCAGAAACAGAAAGAGTAAGTTTTTTTTTCTTGTCTTCTCGGCTACGTATACTCTTTGTCGTGCACCTTGTGCGATCACGACGAATCAGAAACAACGAGAAAACTTGAAAACGTAGACTTTCTGGGTAAGCTAACCAATATCTAATCCCACCCATAGAGTGGAATTTTTGTTTATTTTTTTATTTTTTGCAAAAAATAAAAGCAAGCATGGAGAACGAGAGAGAAGAATAAAAACAAAAAAAAAACCCTTTCTCTTTCCATTCTTTTACGTGCCTTTTAAACTTAGCTCACTTAGTTCAAAGTTGCTTTCTTTCTTAATAAGTCTTCAGTTCAAGTCTTATTAAGTTACTTTTAGTGCATGCAATTTATATTTTCAAGTTACTTTATTGAAAAAGTGCATCTCACATAAATAAAATAAAATAAAAAGTGAGTCACTTGAGTCTTAATTTATTACCGCACTATTTAAAAGTAACATTATTGTAAAAGTGAACATCACTTATTTTACAAAAGTGATTCACTTAAAAAACAACTTTCTTATAAGTGATTTTCAAAGGTTCATCTTGGGAAGAAGGAGGTTCTTTCTTTTAGTTGGTCAAGTTAATATCTGCCACGTCACTATTGGGGACATCTTCAACATTTTCTTTGATCAAGCATAGCTTCATCATCCAGAATCAGTTTTCAGTGCCGTATTTTTTTAAACAGCATATTTTTTCGAGCTCTTTGCATCCAGACAGTTAGTTTCTATTCTTTCAGCCAATATTTTATAATATGGCCACCCCTTGTGATATTAGAATTACAAGTTCTAACTATTTCTTATGGAAATATTGTATGAAGGATATTCTACAAAGTAGGGGACTTTTCAGGATAACCTCAAGGAAAGAAACAGAACCCACTGATGATGATAATAAAATTAAATAGGAAAATAGATGTGATGAAGCTCGTGGATTGATTGGGATGTCAATCTCTACTGATTTGCAATTCCACATATCTGGAATTGATGAACCTGATAAAGCTTGAGAAAATTTGGAATCTGTGTTTGGTAAACACAATGAAATTTGAGGTCATCAACTTGAGAATGAGCTGATTTCTTTGATTCCAAGTGACTTTTCATGCATTCAAGACTATTTATCAAGTATAAAACTCTTAGACTCTTATGTGAAGAATGCAAGATTAAGAAAGAAGACAAATAATATATTTATCATATTCTTTCCAAACTTGGACTTGCATATTTTGTTTTTGTATCTACATTGTAATCGATGAAAGAATCCTTGACTGCAGCTAGCTATCAAGAACCCAGTCTTGAATCCTTTTGTGATTCCTTAATTAGAGAGCAAGATAAGCTCATTAATTTTGGAATAATTATCAATGCAGATAAATATGGGAAAGCCCTATTGTCCCAACAGAAAGAAAAGTCCAAGCCTCCCAAGAAACAGAATTTTTGCAATAATAAGCCAAACAACAAGGGTCCCAAACCCTCTCAATCAGCGCCTTCTTTAAAAAATGACAAAGGATCCAAGCCAAAAGGAAAGAAGACTGAGCGTCAGTGCAATTTTTGTGGGAAAGATAATCATGATGAATCTAAGTGTTTCAAGAAAATGGCAGCCTCAAAAGCAACAATGAAGAAGCACCACATCAGCTTAGATTGATCTTCAGAATCTACCTCTCATGGACATGCACTTTGTGCTTCTGGTTACTCTTATACTACATCTTCTTCTTCTACTTCAAATGAATGGCTCATTGATTCTGGAGCATCTTATCATATGGATAAGGATCAAGCCATCTTTTCTACGATGCATGAAGGTAACACCAAAAAAATATTTGTTGATGATGATAGATCTCTAAGTGTTGTAGGATCTGGAACAGTTCCAGTAGAAAATGGTCATTTCAGTGATGTACTATGTGTTCCAAAAATTTCCTGCAATTTGTTATCAGTCTATAAAATTACTCATTCGGGTGAAGGTAAAACTGTGACGTTTACCCCTCACCAAGTTGTAATCAAGGATTTTAAAAATCCTCAAAACGTCCTTGCTACTGGAACTGTTGATGATATTACCAGGTTGTACAAATTTAACAACTTTGGGTCATCACCTTTTCCTTCAGTTTTTGTTGTTCATAGTGATAACTTGAGCAAAATTTGGCATGAGTGATTTGGTCACTTAAATTATTGCTCACTGCAACAACTATGTAAAGACAATATGGTGACTGGTCTTCCGATGGTATCTTGCAAGGATGGTGTTTGTTTCGGTTGTGTACTTGGAAAACATCATCGGGACAGTTTTGACAAAAATGCCTCTTGGCACGCCTCGGCTCCCTTGGAGCTTGTGCATAGTGACTTGTGTGGCCCTCTTCCATCTGCTTCCTTTTCTGGTTTCAAATATTTCTTAACTTTCATTGATGACTACTCCAGACGCACTTGGGTTTACTTCCTAAAACTTAAGAGCAAAGTATTTAACATGTTCTTGGCCTACAAGGCCCTTGTTGAAAAACAATCTGGTCATCAAATTATTAAGTTAAGATCTGACAATGGAGGAGAATATTTTAACAACAAGTTCACTACTTTTTGCACTGGAAAAGGAATCCAACAACAACACACTGTTCCATATACACCACAACAAAATGGTGTAGCTGAACGGAAGAACCGCACTTTAAAAGAAATGGCTAAATGTATGATCCAATCTAAGAGACTAAGTCTTCAATATTGGGCTGAAGCCATAAATGGTGCAAATTACATAGTTAATCGCACACCCACTAAAGTTTTACAACGTATAACACCGGAAGAAGCATGGAGTAAAATTAAACCAAATGTAAGTCACTTCCACGTGTTTGGTTGTGAAGCATGCTCACATTCCGAATGAAAAACGGAAAGCATTGCAGCCCAAAAGTGAAAAGTGCATATTTGTTGGATATTCAGAATATGTAAAAGGTTATAGACTTCTTCAGCCACATTCTCATGATATAATCATTAGAAGAGATGTTAAATTTGATGAAAATCTCTTGGCCTGTGAGCCTAACTTGGCGGGTGTGCCATCTTTGGCTTGTGAGCCTGATTCAGCGATTGTGCCTTCTTCTTATTCTTCCAACTTACTTGATAGGTTTCCAACTCTAGTTTCTGATGATGACAGTGAGGATGAAATCCACCTCCTCCTGCTCATGTTCCTCTAGTTGCACCAGCACCAATGCTTCCTCGATGGGTCCGTTCAACATGTGAAACAACTGGTCATCTTGCTGGTGATCCCTAGAGATCAACGTCAAACACATTTTTAGTTTCATGGAGCCTCTTCTCTTTTGGCTCAAGTTTTCAAGAATCATGATCCAGAAACTTTTGCAGAAGCTTCAGGAAATCTAGATTGGGATGCGGTTATGGATGAAGAATATCGTTCCTTAATGGCAAACAATACTTGGGATCTTGTTCCTCTTCCAAAAGGAAGAAAACTTGTCAGATGTAAATGGGTCTACAGAACTAAGTATGCATTAGATGGAAGTGTTGAAAGACTCAAGGCAAGGTTAGTTGCCAAAGTTTTTTTCCAAGTTGAAGGGATTCACTACAATGAAACCTTTGCTCCTGTCGCAAAAATGAATTCCATCCTCCTTGTTCTTTCCCTTGCCGCCTTACATAACTGGGAACTCCATCAAATAGATGTCAAGTATTCATTTTCACATGGTGATTTACAGGAGGAAATTTACATGGAACAACCTCCTGGATATGTTCAAGATAACTCTAGCCTTGTTTGTCTCCTTAAGAAATCCTTATATGGCCTTAAGCAAGCTCCTAGAGCTTGGTATGCCAAAATGGATAGCTTTCTCCATGACACTGGTTTTTATAGATGCCATTCTGACCCCAATGTCTATACCAAGAAAGTAGGAAACCATGTCATCATACTTGTTCTTTATGTTGATGATCTTATCCTTACTGGTAATGACCCTAAACTTATAACCCAGGCGAAATCCAGTTTTAAGCAAAATTTTGAAATGTCAGACTTAGGAAATTTTCATTATTTTCTTAGTCTCCAAGTCTTGCAAACAAAAGAAGGAATCTTTCTTTCCCAGTCTAAGTATGCTTGTGACATTCTTCGTCTCTCCCACATGGAAGATTGTAAACCAGCCCCTTCTCCCTTCCAGTCTGGAGTCAAACTTTCTGCCACTTGTACTTCCCCTGAAGTAGATGCCACCTTGTATCGTCAGCTTATTGGTAGTCTCTTATACTTGACTCATTCCTGTCCTGACATTTCCTTTGCCATTGGTCATGTTACCCATTATATGCAAACACCTCGTGAAAGTCACTGGAAAGTAGCAAAAAGAATACTTTGATATATTCGAGGTACAATTCAGTTTGGGATTCATTACAGTACAGGGGGGGAACCTTTGTTGGTTGGTTTCACTGATTCAGATTGGTTTGGCGATCCTGATGATCGAAAGTCTACTCAAGGTTATGTTTTCAGTATGGGATCTGGACCTATTAGTTGGGCTTGTAAGAAACAACAAGCTCTTGCTCTTTCTTCAGCAGAAGTAGAATATCAAGTTGCAGTTAATGCCAGTCAGGAATATTTATGGCTTCAACAGATCCTTTCAAAGTTTGGATTTGAGCAGCAGCAGCCTACTCCACTTTGGTGCGACAATCAAAGTTCCATCAAGCTTTCCAAAGATCCAGTTCTACATCAGCGCAACAAACACATTGAGCTACACATGCACTTCATCAAAAATCTTGTTCATGATCATGTTATTGAAGTGCTATATTTCCCTACAGATGATCAAGTTGTAGACATCTTCACTAAGTCTCTTACAGAAGCGAAGTTTTCTAAACTTCGATCTATGTTAGGAGTTCAGGATTGTGTCCTTAAGGGGGGATAGGCTCTAATTCCTCCTTCCTTCTCCTAATAGTGTCACTTTTGTAAATCCTTTAATCCTATCCCAATTTATTCTTAAGGGGGGATGTTAGGATATTTAGACACTTAGGAGTTAGTTAAGATCAACTTGTGTAATATATCTGTTAGGTAAAAGTGTATTTCTTTAGTATGCATTTGTAAATATTATAATTCGATGGTCATGACATGTTCTAGACATAGAGTGATCTGATGGTTCAACTTCTCTTAGATCATACCTGCCATTGATCCATGGCTTAACACCCAATTGGTCCATGCTCTCTATTTAAAGAGCATGGAGGGTCCTTGGCTAGTTGATCGATTATGAGAAGCTCATGTAACTTTCTTTCTTTTGCATAATAAATTGCTCCAAGTAGCTATTTGGCTACGGCCGTGGACTGTTTCCCTCTCGAGGGTTTTAACCACGTGACAAACATCGGTGTATTGATCTGTGATTCATTTGTGTGAAGTGGTTTCTCTAGGTGTTCGGTCTTTTGGGAGTACCCTGTCTACCCGAACAGTACAGGAAGTACCACAAACCTCAATCTTGTGGACAAGAACATATAATGTTTAGGAAAACACAGCACCCGTGTTTGATGGCAAATCTGCCTGTAAAACAAGAGTATAAGTTGGGAACTATTGTGCCTAGAACCCAACCTTGTAGACAAATCTTTATAGAAAAACACAATGTTATCTTAGAAATTGCCAATGTTGCCTGCCTTCCAGAATCTTCATGGGATAGGACTCTATCGTTGCTTCTTAATGCCCTTTCAATTCCCACATGATATACGTCATTAGTAATGGATCCTGTGGAAGCACAAGGCACTGCTGTTTGAGTGGTTTCCAATAGACCTTCATTTGGTTGTCTGAAGTTGCTCAAACGGTTTGGTCTTGCATCAACTTCCAATTGTTGAGCAGGTCCTAGGGCTTTTGTTTTTGGTGGTAGATTGTCTATGTTTCCGCTCTCAGTAACAGGATCATTTAAAATTTCTGCTTCCCCAAGACTTTGAGATATATCAATGCGATTTTCCAAAATTTGAGTGGTTGCATCCCTCTCAGTTATAACCCACTGTGAACAACTAACACAATACATCGTTCTTTCTCTGCACAGAATAAAAACAATCAAACCCACATATCTCATAAAAAATAAATCTCTTTCTAAAAGAGAACTTAAAACAAATTGGATCACATTTTAATCTTTTTTCGATGTAAATAATATGATACCCTAAGTGATTTTACACCAGTATATCTGTATATATTAAAAAATCATGCGACAGAAAGAACTTGTAGATAATATAAGTTCGAGTAAAGAACGTCTATTAATAACCCTAACACAATGTCAAGTTGTTACATCCTATGCACTGCACCAGATAGACAAAACAACTTGACTAGAGGAAGCTGCATTTAACTCTTGGTCGTAGATTTTCTAATCAACAAGGATGATAATGAATGAAGAAAAATTAGAATAATAACGAACAAATAAGAATGGACAAGACATTCTAATGTTCATAGGTATGACATTTTCAGATTTCTAATATGGATTATAAATATGCTAGAGTCCTCTAGCTTCAACCCAATCAAAGTCAGTAGGTAGTTCAGAAATGAGAAAGAACCAAAGTTTGCTAATGAATACATGGTGTGTTGACCATCAAATTTGGATTGATGGATCAAGGCATCAAAAAGGTGTGCATGCCTAATTTGAATATTACAAAAGGGCCAAACATGATGTTAAATGAAAATATAGAACAAACATGTGTCGAATTTTGGAAAAAGAGGCACACCAAAATAAAGGGCCATTCAAGCCTATATCATGAGTATGATGGCAGTGTTGAATAATTCAAAAGACTCTAGAGAATAATGCATTAACAAAATTCGACATGGATAAATTAAAGGGGTGAGGGAGTGTTGAGAATAAGACAATAGAAAAGTCTAAAATATCATAACCTACATGCAAGAGAGAGATTACAAAAACCAGGATAAGACCAAATCCCAAGATTGACAAATGGGCCTCATGACTGTTTGGCCTACTCACACAAATGCAAAAGAAATTGACATTTTAATCTGGGATTTGTCATCATAATTACATAGTTTATGAAAAATGAATGCTAGAATGATTGTTGTATTATGGTTAATTAATTTTGGAATCCACTTAATTTCCATTGAAACAATAATAGATGATGGCAGGGAAATGAAACAATAATAGGTGATGGAAGGGAAATGAAACAATAATAAATGATGGCAGTTAGGGAGGCTCCTCGTAATATGATTGATTATGATAAGCTCAAAAACATAATGTAAAAAGCCCAAAAATTCAATAATTTTACACCTGACTCCCATTACTATTTATGGCATTTTTTGTTGGCTTAGTTCAAGAAAACCATTGAATCCTCCAAATAGTAAGAGTTGAACGAAAAAAGAGAATCGATGAGAAGCTTGTGAAGTTGGTCCCTCCACTAGATTTTTTTTCTCTTGTGAACCAATGAGAAGCTTGTGAAGCTGCACATCGCTGTAATTTATGGAAAGCAAACCGATGAGAAGCTTGTGAAGCTGTTGGTGTCTGCACCAGGGCTAGATATTAACATTTATGAAAAAAATAGTATGAGAGCTTATGATATAGTCATGGCAACCATCGCCTTTGGTTTGGCATTGGAATCCTTGCATAAAGGCCTGGCTGAAGGAGGTGGGAGACCAATGATTCCCGAGTCTCCTACTACTTCTCAGTTATTAAGAAGTACTTCAGAAGACTGGGAAATTATAAGGTTATGGGAGCAATCAGAGGATGATGAAATCTGGATTGGACAGTGTGAAATTGTGGAAGAATATTCAAGTAAAACTTCCAAATTTGCAAACTCAAAAAACAACCCAAGAAACCAAATGAATTATTATCTAGCAAAACAACGCCGTGGAACACTATCATAATTGTTTCATGGGCTGAAGATCAAGGCCCATAGATCGCACAGTGACGCAGCAATAATGAGGAATAGTAAAGAAAATAGAGTAAAAGCATATGTGGAGGAAGTTTCGGGATTCATCCAGACAAGTCGGCATAGTACTAAACTCATTGTTGTTTTAAAGGCAGAAGAGGGAAATACCACCGGAGTTCCTTTCTATTGTACTAAACTCATTGTTGTTTTGAAGGAAGAACTGATTAGTTTGTAACAAATGCATAATGCAAAAGAAGCAAGACTCTGAAATATAGAGAATGAAGTGAGAATAGGGACATACCTTGAACGAGGTCCACGATCCTGCTGCCACTGACCCGAATTCACGATGGCTTCCTTCTCCATGTTCCTGCTGTGGCAGATTCTAACTCATGAAGGTTGCCTCCTCCACGCTCCTGTTGCGACGGATTCAAACTCATGACAGACTAAACTGCTCGTCTCCTGCACCGGGTTAACTAATCGAGATGGATGGAGTAGGTGGCGACTTCAATGCATGGCGAGGGAACGTGGAGGGAGACGGTGACGGACGGAGGCTAATGGCACCGAGTTAAAGCAAATGGAGTGGGCGACGGATTCACGCGGTGAACAGGGTCTGTTCAGCGGTGGGAGGAAGGCCAGTCTAGTGGCCGGAGGGCTAGCACGATGATTCCTGCCAGGGAAAATCGTCGCGTCGGTATCTTACTTCCATATATAATAGTCAATATGTTCATATTTTAATCATCGCATTTTTTTTCTTCATATAGAATTAATTATAAATTTATCTTTATATCTATGTATCTTGTGGATTGGAGCGTCAACATTGGTATCAGAGTTTTTACGGACCTCAGAGAAACTTTTGTGCCATACTTCATTGTTGTACACAGTTCCGCAGCACCAGAATTCACAGTCGTTCATAGAGTCGCCGATGTACACAGTGCCATCATACCATAATTAATCCGTCGTATAGTTTTGCCACCAATTCTCATCGGATTATGCAACAAAATTGAGTGTATGACTCTATGCTTACTTTGTGCATGTCGTGCCAGTGAACCAACGGGAATAAAAGGATGGACTCATCAAGGAAAAAATATGTATCCCATGAAGAAATGAACAAGGAAATAGTCAACCAAAAGGATGAATTAAAGTCTATACAAGCTTGCTTAAACCAATCAAAAGAGGGACAAGAAGGATTATATGTTAGTGACCCTAGATTGCAAAGGATAGAAGATAGAGTAGATAATCTCACAATAGAGAGAGAACAGGAAAGCGATGAAAGAGAGAATAAATGCAAAAAATTACATGATGCTCAGTGAGATTATGAGGAAATTAAACACAATTTGTCCAGACTTAGTACTGCAGCAAGAAAAAACAAAATCATCTTCCTTTAAAGGTACACATATCCTAGAGGACAAGAGAGAGATTATTAAAAAAGTTAAAAAATAATTACCAAAATACAATGAGAAAGACTATAGAGGCGTCATCATTTGGGTTAATAAAATGGAGGGCATCTTTGAATCAAACTCCCCACTTAGAAAAAATAATGATAGCTTCCAATAACTTAGAGGAAGAATCTTATGATTGGTTTTTATGATGGTTAGGGAAATGTAATGCTTTCTCTTTTCAGTGGACAAGCTTCACCAAGGCATTATTAAAAAGGTTCCATGGTGAAGGGTACATCCATGGAGGTGGGTTACAATTTTTGGCAAGGAGATTTTGGAAAAAACGAAAAAACGTACCTCAATCGAGCTTTTATTAAACCCTCGATCGAGGTGTTTAATAAAATCTTGATCGAGCTTTCGATAAACCCTCGATAGAGCTTCTAATAAACCCTCAATCAAGTGTTTTAGATCTTGATCGAGGGTTAAAAGAGACCTCGATTGAGGGTTAAAAAATACCTCGATAGAGCATTTTTAATCTTCTATAAATAGGCAACAAACCATCATTTAATTCACTTCGTTTATTGGATAGAAAATGGTCATTTATATTCATTTGTCGATATGTGTTGTAGAGTAATTGGGTTATAGATGTGATTGATCACATGTATGAATCCAATCAATCACATCTATAACACCAATTAATTTACGACTAATATCTATTCATGCAATCTAGAGGAAGTGGCACTAGTAATGCGTTTACTCGTTTTTTCTTCAAGGTATGTATTATTACCTACAAGTATATCATTCTTCTAGTCGAAATTATGTTTTATTAAATTTTATTATCATATAATTCTATGTTTTAGAGACCTTGATCGAACTGATAGCTTGATCTTGACATTTTATTTCCATATGCATTGAATGTAAAGTTTCATTTAATGAAGTCTTCCAAAATATGTTTGGACACCTTGTATTTTGAATCCCCATTTGAATTCATGTCATTGAACATTTTCAATTCTTGTCAAAATAAGAATTAATATCATGTTTAGTTTCCATACTTTTTGTTTTTCGGATCTCACAGTCGTCATAACACCTTTTCTTTTATTTATTTTCCTCCACTCTTACCATTATGAAACACCAAAACAATTAGTCATGTGTTATTGATGTAAATTCTAATGTCATTCAATAATTTACTAGCAAAATTAACTGCAAATGTGTGGCACAATAACAATTTTGAAAAGTAAACAATGGACATTGATATAACCCAAGCAAATGAGATCATTTTTTTTTCATGCTCAAATCTTCATTTCTCTAAAAATACTAAAAATACTTTGCTCCTTCGTATATAATTTTTAATTTTAAAAAACTACAATTATGTGATATGACTCTAAATGTAACACTAATTTTTATCTTAATCGTTCTATTCTATTCCGCCCTGGGCTCTGGGCTTTAAATATCTGTCTCAGAGATCTATACCATAGTTAGATCGTAGTCGTGAGAATCCAGGTCGAGTTGACACAACTCGCCTAAGTTCAACTCATCAACTGAATTGCATGCATCATTTCTCTCATTGGTTCAATGCAAAAAGAATACTATGACAATGATGCATGCAATTCAGTTGGTGAGTTGAACTTAGACAAGTTGTGTCCACTTGAACTGGATTCTCAGGACTACGATCTACCTATGGTATAGATCCTCGGGTTAGATATTTAAAGCTCAGAGCCCAGGGAAGAATAGAACATGACGGTTAAGATAATAATAGTGTAAATTCAAAGTCATATCACATAATTGTAGTTTTTTAAAATTAAAAATTATATATGAAGGATAAAAGTATTTTTAGTATTTAAAACATTTCACTACATTTTTGTACTACATTGTATACGCATTGGATATATTGCTGATAGGAATCAAATGATGTTGAAATTCCTTACCAACCATTGATGACATAAACAAGTTAGATGTTGAATTCTAATGAAAACACACCATGATACTACTTGAATATAAGCATTAAAAAATTTAAATGCATGTAGTTCACAGACTCTAAAATTATTGTTAAAGCCCCAAAATGAATCCCTGGCAGATCACCATCAAGGTTTCACAACTATTGGTTAAATTTTTGAGTTATCATGCTAGGATGCATTGAAGGGTTTATTGTATCTACGTCATGGTCATTTTGCTACAAACAATAGTTTGTCCACTTGGTCACTGCACACAATATTCATAATCAATGTCATCTATAGTGTTGTTTAAATCCATGTCTCTTTTCAACATAGAGTTCAATGTTTTTGTTAATATCTTTGGTCCAAAAAAAATTTAAACTTCATTAAATTTAGTTATAAGGAGGGTCACAAGGTCGCATATATGGGGCGCAACATATTATTATCACTACGAAAAAACTATTTTTATGAGTGGAGCGAGTTGGCATGTCATGTTTATTTCATGAGTCTTATCCATTTGCTATGTTCTTAATGTACTTGTGTCTAGATGAAACAGAATGGTAATAGGTTATAATTGTCAATTATGTTTATGTACACATTTATCTATACATTGAGAGAGTTCTAATTATGTGTTCTAGGTGAACTATGGAAAGAGTTTTCTTGTTCCCTAAACTTTGATGCCTTTTTAATAGTTTCAAAAAACTAAATCTAAAAAACAAAGGACAACTTCCCTGGTTACTATTATATTTCACTATGGTTATGAGTATTATATTATTGCTCCTTCAATTCTTCTTCTTATGCATTTATATTTTTATCATTTATTTGGATATGGAAAATTAAAAAAATTAAATTCTTTATATTTATTACAATGTTGAGAATATGTATCCTTCTTCTTATTCTTTTTTATTTTATATTTCATTATTCTTTTTTATTTTTTTACTTATGTTTTTATTTTTATTTTTACATTTACCATCTTGAAAAAGTTATAATTTCCCTTTTCCCCTTTATTCTTGTGTAATTTTTCTTTTAAATTCTCTTAGATGGGTCCTTGAAACCCATTTCTAAAATGTCCTACATGAACATAATATTATATATAATACATATATATAATATATATAAGCTAAAGCTTATATCCCAAAAAAATATGCTAGTATGTTGGCAGTCATGTACACAGATTTTTTTCAAGCGTTTAAGACTAGCTCGATCGAGGGTTTGATAAAACCTTGATCGAGGTTCTGATAAAACCTCGATTGAGGGCCTGAAAAATAGAGATTTAGCCCTCTTACAAGAAAACCAATGTTTCTATGTGTCTTCTAGGGGTGTAAACCCTGCCATTCATGGCACACAACTGAGCGGTGTTCATACCGATAGATTCGTCACCGAATCCTCTATCCATTGAGATATCATGCATGCATTTTGGCATTCATATGGGTTTTGTTTTTAATTAGTTCTAAAACTCACACTTAGAAAACTAGACAACAACTTCGAAGTAGCTCAAAGAAAAATACGCAAGGTAAAATATACACATCCAAAAATTTCGTAAAAATGCACAGCCCACACATTGACGTGCCCTCTTCAAAAGGGTGTCTTTGGTTTTTCAATTTTTAAAAACAGTGAAAAAAAGTGGGATGGACACATGTGTATAAAATGAAGCTGAAATTAGATGTGGTCACTTTCGAAAAAAAATAAATAATTGTATATTGCAAAATAAATTAACAAAAAAATATGCAAACCATAGTACATTATGTGTAGATCATGATCATATATATATATATATATATATATATATATATTAAATTATTAATGTAAGATTGAATTATTGGGGTTGGACACGAGCCACTTATTAACTTCTTCAAATTTTTAAGGTCACACAGTTCAATAAATGCAAAATTTCACACATTAAATGACATTGAAATATTTTTAAAAAAATATCATTGGGAAGCCAACATCATATTCTACAATTTATTTTTTAACTGCAAGTTGAAATTCACATGGCATATATGCATTTCGAGGGCTTCTATCTAGCACATGAGTAAAAAATCAGGTTTTCATCACCAAATTTGGCCAAAAAGTGTTACCCACCATCATGGAATCACCTTGAAGAAGAAGATGACATTTATACCAAGTTCGTCCATCTTAAGCAAAAGGGAAACGTAAATGATTATAGTCATGAGTGGGAAGTTTTGGCTTCAAGACAAACATGGTTCACAGATGAGCAATTATTAAAAATGTGAGTATATGGCTTAAAGGGCTACATTCGAAGTGAGTGAAAACTTTAGAAACCCCAAACTATTGAAGATGCCAGGCATGTAGAAAAATTGATTGAACAAAAGAACAAGGTCAACAAATCTTCATTTTTAGGGCCAACTAGATCAAATAGAAATTTTAATGAAAAATAAAATAAGTATGCTACAGAAAATACAAACAAGTATGTACTACCTGCCCTGAGGGAAAATGAAAAACAACAATAGGATACAACTAAGAAATGGGTAAATAAGTGTAGATATTGCAGAGATAAATGGGAAAAAAGGAATCGATGCAACAATAAAAATTTGTATAATTGTTAAGATGAGAGGGAACCCGACTCATCAAGCACCGATTTCGATGATGAAGACAACAAAGAGAAATATAGTGACACCAGTGCAGAGTCTGAAGAGGCAATGCCCAGGATATCTGTAGCTGCAATAACAGGCATCACACAACCAAAAACATTGAAATTAAGAGGGCATGTGAAGAAATAAAATGTCACCATACCTATAAACATTGTGAGAACCCATAATTTTATAGAAGTAAATGTGGTGAAAAAGTTAAATATTTTTGTATACCTAACAACATATATAAGGGTTAGGTAGAAGATGGGAAAGATATTGATGGTTATGGGAAGTGTCACAAGGTTAAGCTACAAATAGTCAAAAACAATTTATCAAATTCAAGTGGGAGGGAATAAAAATACAAATTGTATGGGTTCCAACCACCTCCTACCCAAATTATATCCTCACGACAAATGGAGAAACAAGTTCGTAAGGGAGCACCCACATTTGTGGAAAACTATCATCAATAGGAGATATTAGCATTAGAAGTGGTTCACACCCAACAACCAATAATCTAAGGGCTAATATAGAAGTACGAGAAGGTATTCCAAGATCTTCCATGAAATTGCCACTGGAAAGAGTAATAGAACACACAATTGAGGTTAAGTCATATTCAGTTCCGACAAATGTCAATCCCTACTGATACCCTCACCATCATAAAACAAAAATAGAAAGGCTAAATGAAGACTTATTAATATGTGGAGTTATCCCAAGAAGTAGGATCCCATATGCCTCCCCAGTAGTATTGGCTCGTAAGAAAGATCGATCCTTAAAAATTTGCATAGATTATCTAGGACTTAAGAAGATAAAGGTAAAAAACAAGTTTATGATCCCATTCATAGACGAGATGTTGGAAGAGCTCCATGGATCTAAATATTTTTCCAAGTTAGATTTGAGAACATGATACTATCAAGTCTGTGTAAGGTTAGAATATGTTGCGAAGACTTCCTTCTAAACTCATGAAAGTCACTTTGAATTCAGGGTGATCTCATTAGGGTTAACAAATGTGACTGCTACCTTCCAAGCAACCATGAATGAGATTTTTCGACCCTACTTAAGAATATTCATACTGGTATTTTTTGTTGATATTCTTATATATATTAAACATGGAAGGATCATCTTGTACACATATAACAACCACTCTCCCTATTAGAAGAAAACCAATTTTATGCAAAAATGTCAATGTGCACGTTTGAAAAGGAAAAAGTGGAATACCTCAGTCACGTCATATCCAGAGAAGGGATCAAATTAGATACAAATGAAATCAAGGCCAGAATAGAATGGAAGAAACCAGATAACAGATCAAAATTAAGAGGATTTTTGGGGTTAATAAGATACGGTAGAAGGTTTGTCAAAAATTATGCACAGTTAACAACACCATTATCAGATCTATTACAGACAAAATACTTTCAATGGAATAGCAAGGAAAAGGAATTTTTTGAGACTTTAAAAATGGTTATGAAATCTACACTCATGTTAGCTACCTCTAATTTCACCAAACCATTCGTCATAGAATGTGATTCCTCAGGTTTTGGAATTGGTGTAGTGCTAATGCAAGATGGCCATTCAATTGCTTTTGAAAGCCTAAATCTTAATAGGAGAGAAGGATTAAAGTCTACTTATGATAAAGAGATGATTGTTGTCATACATGCACTAACCAAATGGCGGCAATATTTATTGCATAGTAAATTCTTGATATCTACCGATCATAATGGTCTTCAGTATTTACTTTGACAAAAAACATTATCCATGGAGTAGAAAAAGAGGATAGAAAAGTTTTATACATTTAATATAGAGATATATCACAAAAAAGGAAAAGATAATATAGTTGCAGACACACTATCGAGGATGGATAAAGAAATAAAAACATGTGCAATATCAGTTGTAATTCTTGAATGGTTGGATGAGATACAAGTAGAATATGCCAAGGATCCAGACACTTGTTCCACCATCAATAACTAGGGACAACATTCAAAATTAGAATGGAGAAATGACAATATCTGGTGCAAGGGAAGAATTTACCTCACACCAACTCTAAAGCTCAAATTAAAAGTCTTAAGGGAATCACACGACTTAAGGGAATTTATACATAGTTTATGAAATAAGTATGTTGTTGGCACTTTTGAGCATGGTGGTTATTATGTCGGTGTGAAGCTGCCAAGCTGCCACATAACACTTCAAACTGTTGCTGGAAGCTATCACATAATACTCTTAACACTGCTACGTGTTGCTTGAAGCTATCACATAATACACATAACAATACACATATATGGAGAAAACCGCAAATGAGGGATATCTTGACATTTACACACAACACGTATATGGAAAAAACTACAAATGACAGATATCTTGACATTTACACACATCTTAAACCTCTCACCTAACATGATACATGCACTCGTAACAGGTAAAAAAAATGTGGACACTGTTCTATTTTTCGTCTACGTCTACGTCATGGAAAAACATGGAAAAACCTATATTGTACATATTTTGATAGGTTAGTTTTCTTTTGTGTCATGGAAAACTGTATTGTCGAGAGGTCTCACCTATCATTTAGGGGGACATCGTTCTTTCGTTTGCTTCATCTACTAACTCGACTGCATAGGTAGAATTGACTGCATAATCAACAACTAGATTACTTAT
The DNA here is from genome assembly GCA_001517045.1 of Pseudotsuga menziesii. NCBI lineage: Eukaryota > Viridiplantae > Streptophyta > Pinopsida > Pinales > Pinaceae > Pseudotsuga > Pseudotsuga menziesii. The sequence goes on from LPNX010697183.1 coordinate 29,193, forward strand.
CATGTTGATGTAGCAGGCTGAGTTGTTGCTTGGAAGAGCTTGTTGATTCATCTGTAAAAATCCCATCTGGTGATGTGGCTGACCGTACTGATATAGAAATCCCATCTCTGGTTGATGTAGTTGACCATCCCGCTGCTTAAAAGAGCTTATTATTGGAGCTATTGGCTTCCCACATAATTTAGACTGTATCTCCGAAATAGTCTCCAAGCATAGATACATGCCTCACAAAAAACCTGAAGAGGCTATAGAACCTGGTTATGCTTTCCAGATGTCTTCCATTCAATCTCATAAACATAATTACAGAGAAGAATATTGTCCATTCAATCTTATCAGCAGAATTATAGAGACGACGGGTTAATGCGATATAGTATAGAGCATGAGTGGGCCTAATGGTTAAGAGCATGTGTTTCCTCTTAGGAGGTCACGGGTTCAAATCCAGAGGGGGTAGTGTATGTACACCTCTGTAGACTTTAGCAGTTAAATCGCTGTGCAGAGGGGGTCCCTTGTCCCACAAACAAGGGGGTCTCATACACCAATTTGGTGTCTCACTTGGCGGTGACCTTAAAAATAGATTATTATTATTATTATTATTATTATAACATTTAGATGAAGGGGAAAATTTTATGCATACATATTAATTTTGTCATTATTGATCAACCCCCTTAGGTACTCATGGATTGCTTCAAGCAACGCTTTGAATCTTTAAACCATTGGACGTGAACCTCCTCCCTATAACAAGGTGTCATTTGCAAGTTATGAGTGGTTGAGTATTAAACAACCGAGAGGTAGAAAAGAATAAGCAGCACTCAAGGATTGTATTGAGGATTTCGGGGACACCATGGGTCAAATTCATCAATCTTTGGGGGATCTGAAGCACTTAGGAGGAACACGTTCAAGATTCAGATGAGCAAGGGAAACGTGGATGAGCATCGCTCTCACCAACGAGGACTCCTTCCTTGACTTCTTTCAGAGCGCCAGAGGGAGGGTTAAGATCATGGTCACGAAACACATGCAGAAGGTGTCCAAATTGATTAGTAATTCCCTTGCTCTAGTCAACAAATTCGCGGCCATCGGAGGAAGACATACTCCAAAAACCCTCATGGTTTCTTTGATTTTCATTGATATATATTTTCGATGATAATACAGTCTGGTTATTATATATTTTTAGGTTCCCAGATTTTTTTGTGATTGAATGCATGTTTTTTTTTTTGTTTTTTCAGGGGATCCGCAACTGAGGGGCTTGGAGCTTACGCTATCAGGGAACGAGTCACACTGCCACCACTATAACCCTTGGGAGCCCGCAGAACACTGAAAGCAATTAAATCAAGTTTCAAACCTGGGTAGGGCCACCTATATTGGGGACGTCCGCCGTTCCGTCTAGCCGTATGGGCTTGATTGAATGCATGTTGTTGTCCACATGTTAAAAGTAGCAGAGACATCAGTGTCAACATTTCCCTCTGATGTAGTGTTTGCATTTATATAACACGAGTTTCTAGAGTGGGAAACGCCAACAACAGGGGCCAAAAACAAAAAAACTCAAGAAATGCCAGGAAATTTGGTGAGCTCGGATCCTTACTCTTTCGAACAGATTCTTTATATCATTTTATGAATTATGTGCTTGATCTCCTAGTACCATATCCAAAGTCAAGTGTGGTGGAGTTGCCGATAAATTGGTCTTCTTGGATACTTTCCACATATGGGTGCTCTCCATATGATTCCATACATAGAGAAATATGCTTGTTTACTTACACATACTGAAGACTAAAATCTAACCCAGCCACAACCGTCCACCCTTAGAAACCAACCAAACCAATATGCTTGGAAACAATTGACAAATCCATTAGCAATTCAGCCAGACAGTTGTCAAATCAAACAGAGATTAACTTCCAAGGGGATTCAGCCTCGATGAAGTTCAATAATTCATTAATAACATTCATTCTAGAATGGAGATCTAATAACAAACATGTACCCAACAGCGAAGTCAACAACGGACCAACAGCGAAGTCAATCATTAACTTCGTTGGATGGACTGAACGTACATGTTTTTTAAGCTCAGGCGATCCAATAAGGAATTTCTTGATCAAATAGTTTGAATGGCATTCATTATATGAAAAAAAACTTTTATATAAAGTTAATCATAGTTTGATCAAATAAAGGCACTTGAGCCAGCACTTAACAAACACTCGAACCATTCCCACCATAAGTTGGATTCTTCAGGTAAGCAATGAACTGTCATGTAATTCGGCACCCCCATTACCTGCCCTTTGAATGAGTAATAGAATCATTGTTGTTACTCCAAACATGCGTGGATGGTCAAGACGCAATCTATTTCGGGTTATCCTCTTTAAGGCCAATCAGTCACCGGCGAGAACAACCATATTCAGTTTAGACTCGATCAATCAATCCATCGATCATCAGCCATCGTTAGCTCCAAAGAAGAAGATTATGTGTCATTGTTATTCTACGTCTTTGTTTTTATCTTTGCTTCGACTATTATAAGTACCTTTTGTTCCTGTACATTTTATTGTATATAATTAGTTATTTTAATATTTTTAAAATCTAGGTTTTTCTATGAGAAGGAAGTGAGTCAATTAAAATGTTAAACTATACATTCATTAACTATATGAAGCCGTCCATTTTCCAAGTAAAAAATATCATTCCTTTTTTTTATAAAGAAATTGTTTACATGGACAACTCGACGTCATGGTATCATGAAGCCGTCCATTTATCATCATGTCATCCTTTTATGAATTTGCATGCTAAATTGTGTTTTAACAATATGCTAAAAGCTTTAACTAATGCATGTTAAATTGTGCTTTTCAATATGATAGAAAAAAACTTTTATATAAAGTTAATCAAAGTTTTCTTTCACAATATGAAAAAAAAAATTATATAAAGTTAATCATAGTTTGACCGAATAAAGGCACTTGAGCCAGCATTTAACCAACACTCGAACCATTCCTTCTATAAGATGGATTCTCTAGGTAAGTAATGAGGTGTCATGCTATCCTGAATATGTGCTCCCCCATTACTTTCCCTTTTAGTTACTTGCCCTTTCAGTGAATAAAGGCATGTTTGTTACACCAAACATGCCTTGCTGGTCAAGACGCAATCTATTTTGGGTTATCCTCTTTATGGCCAATCACTCAACGAGAACAACCATATTCGGTTCAGTCTCGATCAATCTACTGATCATCAACAAGCATCAACTCCAAAGAAGAAGCTCCCATGTCATTGTTATTTTACGTCTTTGTTTTTATCTTTACTTGAAGTATTTTGGTCAACTAAACTTTGTACTAAAATTTATAATACAAGTATTTAAAACAAAAATCAACATTTACTATACTTGTTTCTTTAGTCATAAATAATGTGCACCAAAGGCATAGACTTGCTGCTATGAAACCTACTTTGTTTTATTTGCAATGCCTTGAAGTGAAGATGTCTCTGCTTGAACATTAACAAATGATAAGTTGTGGAGTTTCAAATTAATGCAACTCTCATGAATATATATACACTTAGAGAGATAAGGTTGAGGTTTTATAAGTAGGGTATCATTTCACTCTATTAATTATCTATTAGAACAATTACAACAAGCATTTCTTATGCATGACTCAAAATTTTATTGGAAAGATTGGTTAGCTAATTATTCTATATAAACATAACTATACCACAAAGTTATTAATACATATATCATTATTGTGGGATTTTATTCCACATTATTAATTTATCTATTCTACTCTCTAGAGAGATCTTGTTGCCAAATAGTAATATTCTCAATGAACATAGTGGCCATAGTCACATGATGACAAATTTTTTATTCGACAACTCAACTCTTAGACATGAATTAAGTTAGAAATATCATAGAATATTATGGACACCATCCTTCTCATTGCAATGAATGATGAGAAGGGTGTAGATTAATTACTCATATGAGTAAATTGTTGGTGCCAACGAATCCTGTTGAACTACTTACCACAATATGGGGGGAACATAAGCTTCTAGGTGATTGTATGCACTTAGAAATCACAGAAAATCACCCATACATTCACTCTATGAAGTAGTATAAGTGTTCATAGAAAAGTATCACGCCGTCATTCATTCTCTCAATTGGTTAAGTCTATTATAGATATGGGTTATTCTTGGTTAGATTTGTTGTGCCTATGATGGATCACTAGTTAAGTTTGTCATTAGAATGAATATTTTTGGGGAAGATTGATACCTAATTATGTTTACACACTACTACACTACTACATTGTGGGGCATTTTGAGATATTTGTTTGAGAGGAAATTATAATTGTCTTAAAATTGGCTACTTTATTTTATTTGATTTTTAATAATATTTTAGCTACTGAAAATTTAAGCTAGGAAAATGTAATGATGTGATGCAGTTGATAGGTCAAGCTTGTTGAGGTAGAGGGGATTTTGGTTTGTTTTTGTTTTTGTTTTGGTAAAATCCATTGTTTTCATAACAATCTCCCCCTTGATCAAATTGTTGGCTTTGATCTCACACTTGATGCTCTTTGTCATAATCTTTGAATTTCTCTAAACCAAATCCCCAAATTCTTACTCCATTTATCAATAGTTAATCTCCACTCCTATTTCATATGGAAACCCTATGTATCTTTCTTCAACTTTTCCTTAATCAAATTCCACACTACTCATCCTTCATCTTGGCTTCCATAACCCATTTCCCCCATAGAAGCTAAGTACAAATCCAACACATTCATTATCACTATGATATTCACTGCAAATATGTGCCAAGTGTATTTTTTTTTCAAATATCTAGGGCACATAGAAAACTAATCTCAACATAGCCACAAATATCTCTAATCCCAAGAAATATATTGATATTGATCTCAATCCAAGAGAATATAAAATCATAGAGCATTAAATTATAACTTGCAACACATGAGATCTATACAACTACTTAATAACAACAATCAAACATAAATTGACACAATGTTTTCATTCAAATGACCTAGAAAAACCCTTTCAGGAAAATCAATGAGAGATGGAAGTATTTTATATAATATTACGCAAGTTACAATTGACACAATAGAGAAATCCAACATGGACTTATCTCTGAGCCAAACTGGATCTAAGTATGATATGATGGAAATTGGGTGATGCACCCCTCTAGTTGATTGCACCCTTCACTCTTAATGAATGTGCCCCTCAATGGAATGCACCCCTCTACTCTGACTATATTTTTCTATAAATTGCTAACTGATAGGACCTCTCTCCCTCCTCCTTGTGGATCACTATCCCAATGATGCACTCTCTCAACCAACTGAACTCTATCTCAAAGCTTTCCCTCCCCAATGAAATGCACCCCTATGCTTGGGAAATGCACCCCTCATTGTTTGCAGAATCAATATTGTACTCTATAGATCGATTAACCTCACTTAGAACCAATCTATGTCTCAAAAGGGTTCTCCCTCTGCCACAAATTAAGTGTACTCAATATGACTCGTATCTAAATCCTCCCTCTCTTCCAAACTATGCCCTCTCCTCTCAAGAATGCACCCTCTTACATGAACTAATTCGTCCTCCTATCTGGATACCTGAATCTCACAAGTAATCGATGACTATTGTCCCTTGAATTCCTTTTTCTAATCCATCGATAAGATTATGGTTTCGATACCCTAATTCGAGGTTCATGCACAAATCACACTAGTGCATTAAAAATGCATGCATGCACAAATCTCATGCACGTACATCATGCAACATCCATGCACATGCATCATGCATATCTCATGCACATGCATCATGCACCTCACCCAACTGCATCAGAAACTTGTGCACCATTGCACTCCTCACATCCAACTAGAATAAGTTATTGAACCTATGCATGTCTTCAATCACTAAACCCATGACTACTCGTAGAGTGCCTTTCACAATCCACACTACTGCCTATACTAACAATGTACCTCCATTCTAGGCAGAACCACATGGAGAACATCCCGAGATACTCATATCTCTAACACCAAGTCTACAACCTTCATATTTCTTGTAAAAAAATTCTTGGTGATTGAAATATTATGCTTCCTGCATCATTTACCTCAAGTGCCACTCCTCCTTTATTTCTGAGAGTGTTCCCAATCTTGTTCCTAATCTAGGGTTAATCTCTCTCTTGCTTGAGAAATATATATGCCTCACTTTCCTTTGCTTCTATTTCCTTGACCTCTACCCCTTCCTCTACTAATGGAGACCTATGTTTGAAATGCATTTTCAAGGGAGGTATTACCATTCATGTTGATTCTTGATTCATGGGATATGATGGATCCCATCAATTAATCTACTGATTTGAGCTTACTCAAATATTTTTCTTCTTCAATCGCTATGGGCTATCGAATTGAACGATTTGGATAGGGTTTTGAGAACCTTGTCGACTACCTTCTAATATATCATATTTTCAGCATACATCTTCAACTAGTTTACGATGGTCAGTACTCAAATAATTTATTCATCTCTTGACTCCAATTCCTTCATTTCTAGGCTTTCAAAGTCCCTTATAAAAGTTTTCATTTTCAGTATCTTCACCTCAATGATTCCTTGATAGTTTCTCTATAATATATTTCAGGAAGGTTTAGAGAATCTTCTAAGAGAAATCTTAGGGAAGATGGTTTCATCCAAAGCACTATGTATGAGATGCAATGCATTTGCATCCTTGGTTTTGTATCATTTTAACCAATTTGTATAGTTATTCATTACAACCTATTTGGTTGCTTCGTCCATTGATTCTCTGTACCGATGGGATACATAATCCTAAACATCTTGATCCTTCAACAAAGTTATAATTTTGATTTACCACACTTCATATTTCTTCTATGTGAGAGGGGGGATTTGGGAAAATGTTTGGTTGCTCGAAACCATTTTTTTGTTCTAAAAACTTGAGATTTTCAAGAAAAACTACCTTTGAAAGGGTTTTTCTCCGTTTTAATTTGTATGCTCACAACCAAATGCAAAATGGTGATTGTTCAATGTATCGAGATAATTTATCCCTATAAGATTGCTTGTGACAATTTCCTTCTCAGTCCTAGTGAAACGTTAGGCAATGATATCCCTTCTCTATAACTCTTGATGAATGGAAAGAAAGTGATATCCCTTATTATGCTTTTTTTTCGGTGTTTCTCTTTGCGATTTCATAAATCTTTCTTCCATCATCCTTCACTTGATTGTGAACAAGGGCTCTAGCATTCTCTACAGTCTACTCTCTTTTTTCCAAAATGTATTAAGCCTGGTCTGATACCATGTGAAGATTCAAATTAGGGACAACAAAATACACACCAAACCTATGGAGCACCCTTATCTCTTCTCAATATTAATATTTGAATATAGGCAATACTAAAACTAGATATTGGCAAGTTTTCTTTGTTGATAGATCTTCTCCAATAAGTTCATTAATAAATGCATAACCAACTAACTACTTTTGACTATATCAAATACTAACTCATAACATAATAGGAGTAATTAGGATATTAAAGAATCATTTACCTCGGTTATTAGAACTTCAAGGAAAACCATTATTTGATCATCTTTCCATCTGCTACACTATATCCTATAACTTCCATGCTTAAATGAAAGAATTTCATGACTCGTGGAATCTCAAAATAAGTTACCAACACTAATATTGTGAGAGGCTAAGAGGAAGGCATGCAAGTGGCAAATGTAATGTTTGAAAATTTATCAAAAGATTGATTTTTAATGTATAGTGGTGGTGAATATTTACAGTACAATGGCATGTTGATCTGTAAACTACCATAGATTTTCCAATATATTAATAGTTCATCAAAATATATCTTACAAGTTATTTAAAAAAATTCTTATGTAGAGTTTTATTTTAGATTAAAATAAAATATTACTATCTTAGTGCTCAAAATATAGAAGAAAGATGAGACAAAGAAAAACTAAAACATATACTACACCCTTCACAAAATGTACCTTTAGAAACACAAAATATTTAAACCTTGCCAAAAGGTGAAGTCTAACCTTTCTATTTTCTTCTCTAATATCAAATCCAAATACAAAGAAAGGAAACTTCATTATGGATTTTCCGTTGACATTGTGCCCTATAGGATTGTTGCAGGTCTTTCTGCTTCCTTTGTTTTGCTTAAATATCCCATTCCCTAGATCTACTCAGCTATGGAATAAGAATCAATACAACAAGAATAGAACCTCTTCCTTTCCTAATGGCCAAATATTTAACATGTCCCCATAACCATTTTGTATTAGTGTTCAATGATTCTAAAGGCTTGACTAATATTTCAACTTATTTCTTCAAAATACATCTTCTAATATTGTCCCTATTGGAAACTCTTACTACTAGTTGTTATGGGTGTGGACATACATATATGGGAATCTAAATTTTTTTGAAGGTACTATGATACCCCAAAAAAGATCCTAAATTTAGTTACATTGGTATATGTTGGCCACTTTATGAAGGCCTCTATCTTGACAAGATCAATATTGATTTCTCCTCTTATACCAAAAATATACCCGAAATACACCATGGATTGCTAATAAAATTCACATTTCTTAAATTTTTCCAATAGTTGATTCCTTTTGAGGGTCTTTAACACCTGCATGTAATATAAGGTATGCTATTACTAGGTAATTTAGATAAAAATCAATATATAATCTATGTACACTATTAGAAATGAATCTAGAAAGGGATGCAATACATCATTCATCAAATGCATAAATGTTGTTTGTTCATTACCAAAACCAAAAGGAATTACAACCATTCATATATACTTTTCCTCATCTTGAAGGTGGTCTTCTATGTGTCTTCTTATTTGAATTGTACTCTATTGTATTCTAGTTTGAAATCAAACTTGGTGAAATACTTGGATATTGTAGTTGAACCAGCAATTCATCGGTCCCAGGTAGAGAGGATTGATTCATGAGGGTAATATTATTAAAACATATATAGTTGATACACTCTCTCCAAGTCCCATCCTTCTTGGAAACTATAGTGATAGGTGACCCATAACGTGAGGTACTTGGTTAAATTACTCCATGCTCAACCATTATTGCAACTTTTTTTGCACTTCATATTATTCTATTATGGATTGTATGGTTAGTCCTATGTTTGGAATGAATTGTATCACACACAAATCGTCATGTTTTCTCCATCATTGGATCATTACACCTCCATCAAACAGTCATCGTTTACCCACAATTTTTGTGCATGTATTTGGCAATTTGTGGTCAAAGGATATTGCTCCATCACCCGATACTAAATAATTTGAATATTAAACTTAATAAAATTTATGAAGGGTAAGTGAGTGAAATAAGGCTGTGTGGAAATATTTTGAATAATCCAACCTATTTTCCATTTATTGACCATTAAAGTGTCTAGGAAATTATTAATTACATTATATTTTAGTGTTGATGATGATTAACATCCACTAAGACCAACTATGGTCTATCAGACCTTGAGAAGGATAATACTTGGTTTACTTTAAAATCTTGTTCCTGTGCTAAAAAATATTTCCAAGAAGCTTTCCAAGTTCACTATAGTTTTGACAAGTTAGGAGGCTATAAAGGTTTGTATTGTAGCAAACACTATGAAACTCAGATCTAATGTGGGTGTAAGCAAGGGACTCTAAGAGAAAGTCATTTTCATCCTCAACACTCATAGACTCACGCAGATGGAAAACCCTTTCCGCCCATAGAGTTTTAGAAATAGACCGAAGCCCTATTTCACTATGGATTTCATGAGAGTTTGTTCTAATCTTAGCTATATTAATTTTCTTCCGTGAATTAGTTACTACCAAGAGATACTTCTGATCTTCCAAGTAAGGATTAATGACCTCCTTATAGTATCTTAATTTTCTCTTAACCGCTAAATTTTCCTGACACTATAATTTCTCTTTAAACTTAGAAGTAATAGTATTTTTGGCATTATCAATGTTCTACAAAATTTTGTTTTCATCAATTCCCCAATGGTTTAACCAAGCCATGGTATCTTTACACCAACACCACTTCAGGCGTAGTTGGTTTTGACTTGAGTTTAACAAAATTTTAGGAAGTCTCTTGTTTCCCATGTTATTTATCTTATGCTTGTACATCAAATACCTAGTCATAGCCATGCTCTCGACAGGGGGAAGACCCACTTCTATGAGGAGAATAGGATAAGGTTTTTTTCTTTTAATTTTGAGGTTCTAAGTTATAAAACGCTTCTAGATTTTGTCAATCTTCCTCCAAGATTCTCTAGAAATGTTGCACCACCATACTTCACAACCATACAAGATAACAGGGATGACAGGAGTTTCAAAGAGAAACTTATTTTTATCCCACATGTCTAGATTGGTTGATTTACAGTTATTTTCAAGAACAAAATAAGCTTTCCACCCTCCATTAATCCTTTTTTCAATGCTATAGTTCCAATTGAGCTTGTGATGAATATCAATTCTGAGATACTTGTAAGAAGTCACATCCTCTAGATTTCTATTATCATAAATCAAATTTGCATAGGTGTCTTTCTTAGATTTGATAATCATGATTTTTGTCTTGTCAGTGTTAACATTCATACCCATGTTAGAGAAAAAACATTTAAGAATTCCCAATTGCTTATCGAGATCAAAATGATACCTTGCCATAAGAACAATATCATTAGCATAAATTAGGAGGATGGTAACTATCCTCATTAAGATTGTACTGACGCAACCTGCCTTTTCTAAATATTTTTCTAGCTTATCAATGTAAATACCAAAAAAGGTAGAAGAGATATATAAACAAGAGACATGTAAATTTAATGAGGAGGTCGTCATATTTTGAGGAAAGTTTTCTTTCGCCACATGAAGAAGAAGGAGAAAGGTGAAAGAGAGGAGAAGAAAACAACCTATCAACAGAGATTTAGAGAATGGAAAAATATATATTATGGGTTGAAGTTTTTATGTATTTTTTAAACCAAAAAATTCCATTTGAGGCTCAAATGAAAAGACATAATCGTAATTATAAGTTGAAGGGTCTATTGAATCTTGAAGTTGTAATATTTAAATTCTCCAAAAGGTCAGTGTAAACCCGTTGGTGAATTTTAATGATTTCCTTTGGGAGTAAACTTTCTACCCGACCATTTGCATCGATCAGACGACCAACAATGCGTGATGTGAAAGCTCACGTGATCCAAGTCGTTCGATCGGTGCAAATGGTCAGGTAGAAAGTTTACTTCTTTCCTTTGTGCTTGTGCAAATTTCAGTTAAAATTATATGTGCATTAAATTGCGTTAGGTGGCGTACTCTTAGAAAATTGTTGTGTTTTATTTTAATACATTTTGGGCTGCATCATGGATACTTCAAAATTTGGATCTTACTTAAAAGGAAAATGATCTCTTAACTATTCAAAAATCTTTTTAGGCCATACTTTATGACCAAAAGGTAGTTACACCTATTTATTATTCACAAGAAAGCTAGTATTCATTATGGTAATTGTTGAGGAAACACTTAAAGAGGTTATATTATTTCTAATATCTTCTGGATTTAGTCTCATAAATAAGACTACATACTAGTAGTGGTTATAGTTTAACATTATTCTCATGAGGAAATGCTTTTCTCTTATTTATTATGCTCCACTTTCTACATTCCTTGGTCTTTATAGGAACCCAACATTGTAATGATTCAATTTTTGTTGTTGTTAACAATTTTTTAATTGACTCTTTGTTGTTGTTAACAATTTTTTAATTGACATATTTTATTCATTGTAGAAACATTATGATTCCACCAACATAGTTATTTTTGTTCTTTAAAGAAAATTTGAGATTGCATGGATTGCCTAGAAGGATAACATCAAATACAAATAACACGTTCATTGGACATTTATGGATAACATTGTGGAATAAATTAGATACCAAATTGTTTTTAAGCTCTACCTATCATCCACAAACCAATGGAGGAACCTAAGGTGTAAACACGAGTCTTTGAAATCTACTGAGATTATCAGTTGGTGAAAGGTTAGGTGTGTTAGAAATTTCCCCTATGGACAAGTGAAACTTCTCCTCAACCAAAATTTCTATGGCTCAAGACAGAAAGGAAATAAAAGGTTACTAACTTTATCATATATCTATTCTACATGCATACAATCAAGCAATAATAGGTAAGAGTAGAAGGGGGTGAGAAGGGGATATATATCCTACCTCTTCCCGAATGGTTGTCCTATCCACTCCATCTCTTGAGCTTGATGTAGAATATACAAATGCTAGAGAATACCTACAACGATAGAGACAAAAACCTTCCTTCCTACTACAATGTATCGTTAATCATGAGAAAAGTTCTATCTTCATTGATTGTGACAATGTAAACATACATGTCATTAAAATAACAAGTGTGGGAGAAATAGGACATTTTAATTATTCATTAGAAAAAAAGGAAGTACTTACATCCCAATCTTTCCTCTCTATCCCCTTGAGAATAATATCACCATAAGTTTGATACTTCTAAGATTACCTCCTCTCCCTTTTCCCAATAAATGGTCTCAATTTATAGGAGGTGAAGGTTCAACTACCATGGAGAAAAGTTTGGATCAAGGGAGGATATGATAGATCTGAGATGATTGACTTGCTTAGAATGGTAAGTGTAACACCCCAGTTTTAACCACGTTGTATTGAATTGCATATGATGTAAATAACGTTAATAAATTGTGGTGTGGAGCTCAAGGAAAAGGCCCCACCATGGATTTAGTATTTTATATTTCGGAAATTAAAATATATGTCGACGGTTTATGTGTTGGCCAGGAACAATATGTTTTGAGACATCTTGTAACTATGCAATTAATAAAAATACCACAACTAGCTATGCGTCGCAACGTTAAAGAGATGGGGGCATGATTTCACAAGGAATAGGGAGGGGAAACATTCAAACCCTTGAGCCAATGGAGAAAATCCAAATGTCTAAGGGAAAACCCATAGAGTGGTCAACTACCCATTTTTTCCTTTTGTGCCCAGTCATCTAGAAGTGGTTGAAGAAGTTATCTCCTTGGGATGGGAAAGGTATGGAGGTCAAACTAGAATTTGGGAAGCCATCCATTTTTGGAAAATGTGTTTTTGACTTGTGGGGCAAGAAAATGCTTGGAAATGCATGCCCAAGCCATTATGCACCCATGCCTTTCATTCCTCACCCTTTCTCATTCACGTGGAAGATCTCTCACGCAGGGGAAGCTTGGAGCACTTTCTCATTCACGTTTTTGTCTACCTGTGTGTTTTCCCTAATGTTTTTGGCAGTTTTCTTCATTTTTCTCATGGATGGGAGGTCGTTTTGGGAAATTCTCAATGGGTGAGCTCTTCCCTTGACGTTTTTGTTGTTGATTGCTCATTACCCAGCTGGGGGAAAAACCCGTTTTTGGTTGCACAATGAATGGTAGGAGAAAACCACGAATTTTGGGTGTTTATTGAGGTCGTGTTTTCCCATGTGAACAAGTTGGGATCTTCCCCCACGTTTTTCTGTGGTTTCCCATTTTTATCCATGGATGGGAAGTCATTTTTGGTGTTGCTAAGTGCCCAGGAAGACAAATCTACGTTTTGGGGTTTGGAAGTGGTCGCCTTGCCCACATGAATCCAACAAACGTTTTCAAAATTTGAATCCATGAGATTGGGAATTTGGAGAGGTCATTTTTTCTTCTGTGGAGCCATCAAAGGTTCCCTAAAACGATTTGCTCACTTGGGTTATTTTTCTTCCCGTCTGCCATTCCCGTTTGTGGTTCCCATGAACGTTTTATTCATACCCAAAAATTGTTTGTGTTGTGTTTTGATTAATTGGTTGACTGTGTGTTTGATGCAAAGTGTGGTTTGGCTGAGTAAGTCCAAGGAACCCCTATGTTTTTGGGTTGTTTCCTTAATAGTCGTGGAACCCAATTGTTCACTGGCCTAGTTGGACAGTCTCTGAAACCCAACTGTGTGTTGGCTTGACTGTGGATGTATGGTATTGTTGTGTGTAAGCCTGTTGTTCCCTAGTGCCTTGTGGAATCATGCCCATCTCGGGGGTGGCGGTGATGCTGAGAGATTGATGAGCACATTGGCCTATGGTTGGGTGGAACGTTGCAACAACATAGCTAGTTCTAGGTCAACTCAATTACAAGATAAGTATTCACTATTATTTCTCTTGTGTATTTACCTCTGCAGCTGTAATTACTTGATTTATGAATTATGAACATGTTGAATGTGTTGAATGAATGAGTTTTTATTCCATTATTTATTTCATGAATAATGCATTGATGTATGTTTTTAATTCAATGCATTTTTATTACCCTGTTCATGGGGCTAGATTGGTCGTTTGATAGCAATAGTAGCATAGTCGCATCCTCTCCATCATCGAGATGAGGGGTGGGGACATGACAGTAAGGAGGACGAGATTCAAAGGATAGACTCAACCACTCAAAATCCCACTCAAATATGGATCCCACATCCAAGGCAAGGTAGTGGAACCAATGTCATTTCTACCCTAAAGCAGGCTATAGAGAGATGACATGGGAGGTCATCCCTCCTTTAGAATTGGACATCTAAGGTCATCTCTCCCTACATAATTCAAGGGGGGAGATGATCCTCAAAGGGAGTCATAAATAATGGGAAAAGGATTTGGTTTTGACCTCCAACCCATGGATTTGAATTCCAAACATGGTGAAGGAGTGGACAAGGGATTGGATTACCCACTTTGACATCTCTAGGGAGCATAATAACCATGTATTAATGATGAAAAATTATGACACCAAGGGATGATACTATGTGTGACATTTTGGAGTATAACAACTACCCCCTAAAGTGTGAGGTCAAAGGGATAGTGACAACCAAACCACTTTCCAAAAATATGTTACCAAAGGTATTAGAAGAGGATATATGGATGTAAATTACAAACAAAGGTTGAATACTATACCATCCCTGAGGTAGGAATACCCATGCTCTGAATAAATTGAATCAAGTATGGCTACTGACCAATACACTACAAATCCATGAAAATATTTTTATAAGAGTATGGCCACCAAAGATACAAGGTGGATCCATACCTAGTCCATGACATGATCACATCATAGTCATGAAAGAATACATAGTGGATCTACAAGAAAACCAAAAACATAGACACATACCAATACAATGTGGATTTATGTAACAACATATGTATCAGTAAGATTACCAACATGATGCACATACTGGAACCTACTAAAAAAATATCCATCGTAACCTGGGTATAACAAAGGAGAAACACTCAAATAATACCAAAGGTATTCAACCCATTCCTGAAATGAAACGAATCAAACCATGTGAATGGATGTTTTGAGGTTGAACATGGTAGAAACCACTTGATTACCGATCAATGATGTAAACCATTAACAAGTGTGAGGGAAATCACCAACGACGACAATGACTCCAAGGGTATCCTAATATATTCCAATGAATGTGAATAAATGATCTGAAATTGAACACTCGTGGAATCATCCAATCAAAGGTAAATTATGTAAACATATTGTCGAAGGTGAGGAAACCTGTCATTGAGGCATGTAGGTTGCAAGGTACTAATGAATTTCTAAGTCTTATTCCTAGACAATGTGTTGGATTTGACAAGAGAAAAATCATCTAAGGAGGGCCATGATCCATCCCACATCATCGACATGAAATTGACAGGAAAGTGATGATAGATGGTAGATGAAATGGAATCAAAATGACATGAGGATGAAATTCAATCATATTGCAGAAATGATGACTTAGGAAAATGCTTCCCTTGAACACCGGGTGGCATGAAAAATGACTTGGCAACATGGACTCAACAAGATATGGACCAAAACATTATGTGATGAATATTGAGGCACCCTTTGGATGAGCCAAAGGAGTAAAATGACTCACGAGATTGGTATAAATCAGAGATAAGAAGATTACCCAACCGTAAGGTGTAAGATGCAAATAGGTTCCATGTTCAAGGGAAACAACAAACAACCACCACAATGTTTTCCAATACAACTGACCCATTTTTCCTAATTTTTCCCCACTAGGATTGGAAATTACCTATTTTTTTTCACAAGCTTGAGGAGGATAACATATGCTCGATATATATTATCCTAGATGAATCCCTCATCATATTTTTAAGGAACCTAAAGAAGGAGGGATTCGGTCCCATATGGGTGTTGGAAAAATGTAATTACTCGTAGATCCATACCTGACTCTCAGCTAACTCTGTCAGAGTCTGTATCATTCAAGATCTTGTCGATCAGACTGACAAGAGGGAAGATTCCACGATTCAACAATCTAAACTAGTCGAATTTATTTCTGAAGCTAAGTTGTTAGGTAGATAGTTATTACAGTATTTAATGGTGAGTCAGTCGACCCATGTAGAAGCAATCTTCAAGTTGCCTATAAATAAAAGAAGCAAATTGTAATTTAGGTTAGAGTCAAGAGACATTACACACACAAGAGAGAGGAACTCAGGGTGAGAAAAGAGAAGTCGAATCTCAATCTTCTGTGTAAGTGATTCATTCGAAGAGCCGAAGCTCTGTAAAAGGACAAGTCTGGACCGACAAGTTTAGACCGACAAGTCTGGACCGACAAGTTTGTAATACTTTGTTATTTCCGCATAGTTAAATATATGAAATAGTTTATGGTTGAATGCATGATTATTTGGCCGCTTATATTTCCAGATTTACTTGGGCAGATGTCTTTTACAATTTCTGTTAAGTGAAAGAATAAGAACCCATAAATTTCTCACCGCGTGAAAGTTCCAAGGTTTTACGGCACATTGGTCGACTCAAGTCTTCCTACATATTTGGGCTTATGTTTTTATAAGTTCTTTGGAATTGTTAATGTGTCCATTTTACTTCATCTTACTCATAGGTGAAAAGAATTTGTAATTTCTTAAGTCTCTTAGAATAAGAAACATACTCTGTAGATTTTGACCAAAGTGAACCGACTTGAGAGGTCGGTTGAGTCAGCCGACTGAGGTCGCTGACTTGAGAAGTCAAAGAGGTCAACTGACTTGAGAGGTCGAAGAGGTCAGCCGACTTGAGTGGTAGAAGAGTGAACCGACAAGTAAGTTGAAGTAAATCAGTTGGATAGAAAGTCTGACCAAAGTGGATAGACTTGTCTAGTCGGGAGATAGACAAGTTTCACCCGACAAGTGAAAAAGAAAAGAGGTCGGCGTGAAAAGTGAAAATTAAATTTTAATATCGACTGAGCCCTAAACTCAAGTTTAGTTGACTTGGTTTTGGCTAATTGGTATCAGAGCAAGGTTTATATCATAGAAAGGTTTATATCATCCCAAGATTTAAGAAATAAATCTTGTCTTAAAAGGTGGAAATTAATTTTCTAAGGAAAGCTAATTAAAAATTAAAAATGGCTTCCACTTCTGGTTCATTGCAAACTCCAATTTTTACAGGAAAGAATTATGAATATTGGTTTTTAACAATGAAGGCTTTATTTAGAGGTCAAGATGTTTGGGAGATAGTCCAGCATGGTTATGCAGAACCAACAGACATGACAGCATATAACAATCTCACACAGGATGAGAAAGATGTCTTGAGAGAACAGAGGAATAAAGATGGAAAATCTATGTTTTACATACATCAAGCTATGCATGAAAGAATACTCCCAAGAATAGCAGCAAAAACTAATGCTAAGCAGGCATGGGATGCATTGGAGACTGCCTATCAAGGTTTGGATAAGGTAAAGACATCCAAGCTGCAGATTCTGAGAAGAGATTTTGAATCTTTGTCCATGAAAGATTCAGAGAATGTAGACACATTATACACCAGAGTTGTTGGGTTGATAAACCAACTGAAATCTCATGGAGAAGCCATAGAAGACCGAAGGGTTGTTGAAAAAATTCTTAGAAGTCTTCCCCCAAGATTTGAAAACTTGGTTGTGACCTTAGAGGAACACACAAGCATGACGACATTTACCATTGATGAGTTGCAAGCTTCACTCATCAATCATGAACACAGACTCAGCAGAACACAGACATCATTGGAAGGTGCATTCGCAACACGGTCATCCATAAACCGTGGTAGAGGCAGGGGGAGAAACAACTTCAGAGGTAGAGGAAGAAGTTCTTCAAGAGGAGGACGAGGCAGAAGTCTTGCAAATGTCGGTGGCAGAGGAGATACTCAAAACCCAAGTCAGCCAAGTGGCCAGAGGTTTGATAAATAAAAATTCAATGTCATTACTTTAAGAAATTTGGTCATTATGCATAAGAATGCAAGAAGAAACAATATGACTAAGGAAGGCAAAGCCCAAGTCAGTCGACCAACACCAGCACTTCGACAAGTGCAATGTTAATGGCATCGACATCTCCAGTCGAATGTAATGTTGTTCAAGAAAGTCCACATGACATATGGTACTTAGATTCAGGCTGCAACAACCACATGACTGGTAACTTAAATTTGTTTTCCAGTCTAGACAATTTAGTTAAAACTAATGTTACACTTGGAAACAATGTCCAAGTCACTGTCTTAGGAAAAGGAACTGTTGATATTCTAACCAAACATGGGGGGGAATAAGTATATCCCTGATGTCTATCATGTAGAAGGTCTGAAACATAATTTGGTAAGCATTGGACAGTTGTTACAAAAAGGCTACAGAGTCTACATGGAAGATGATCACTGTGTGATCAAAGACAAGCGCCCAAGCGACCAACTGATAGCAAAAGTGCCAACGACAAGCAATTGCTTGTTTCCATTGAGGATAATTCCCGACATGAAAGGGAAGACAAACTCAGGAGCTGCATTCAAGGCAGAAAGTGAAGAAACAATCGAGCTCCTCGACAAGAGAGAAAATTGCAGTGCTAATTTGCAAGCTGCATTTCAAATAGAAGTTCAAGATGAATCCTAGTTGTGGAATTTCAGATTTGGACATCTGAATTTTGGTGGGTTGAAGCTACTGCACACAAAGAATATGGTGAAGGGATTACCATTGATCGACAAACCAGAGAGGGTTTGTGAAGGCTTCATTTTTGGTAAGAAGCACAGAGAGACTTTTCTAGTTGGAAAGTCATATAGAGCATGCACACCACTTGAAATTGTGCACTTTGACATCTGTGGTCCAATGCAGACATCATCTATTGGTGGCTGGAAGTATTTTCTAACCTTTATTGATGACTACTCAAGAAAAACATGGGTATATTTCATGAAACATAAATCTAATGCATTTAGTTATTTTCGGTAGTTCAAGGCACTCGTGGAGAACCAGAGTGGTCACCGCATCAAGATCTTAAGGACTGACAGAGGAGGTGAATATGTTTCAAATGAATTTCTGAATTTTTGCAAGACCCATGGCATACAAAAAAAATTCACTGCACGGTATATACCTCAACAGAACGGTATTTCCAAAAGAAAGAACATAACCATCATGGAGATGGCATGCAGCATGTTGGCAGCCAAGCATTTGCCAAATGAGTATTGGGGTGAAGCAGTCGCAACTACTGTTTACATTATGAACCAATGCCCGACAAAGAGTGTGAAGAAAAACTTTCCCAAGAAGCATGGACAGGTATGAATCATAGTGTTTCACATTTAAAAGTTTTTGGTTGTGTTGCTTATGCTCATATTCCAGATGAGCTGAGAAGGAAGCCAGACAAGAAGGGACAATTTTTTTCGGCTATTCAAAAGACACAAAAACATACAAGTTGTATAACCCCGTCATAAGGAAAGTGATAATCAGTGGGGATTTTCAATTTGTCAAGAACGAATCATGGGATGGAACTGTCGACATAAATGTCAACATTGTGTCGAACGTCGACAATGATGATATGGAAGAGGAAGTGGTTCAAACACCACATGTAAATCAACCAGTTGCAGCACCGTCAACTCCCATGACACCAATACATGTTTCAGCACAAGGACCATCGACACAAGTAGCAGCTCAAGCTACACCGACAAGTACACCAAGAGGACAACAGACTCCATCAATCATTTCGTCTAGGTCGACATCGACAGAACCGGTGAAGACAAGAAGTCTGTGAGAGATATATGAAGCTGGTACACCTAATTCATTCTCTCTCTTTGCATTATTTTATCCTATATATGATCCAATAACATTTGAAGAAGCTGTTGAAGAAGAAGTATGGGCACAAGCCATGGATGAAGAAATAGAATGCATTGAGAAGAACCAGACATGGGCATTGGTTGATGTACCAACAGACAAAGATGTAATCAGTGTCAAATGGATTTACAAGACAAAGAAAGATGCTGATGGGAATGTGCAAAAGCACAAAGCAAGAATGGTAGCAAGAGAGTTCACACCGCAACCCAGCATCGACTTCAATGAAACGTTTGCACCTGTTGCATGCATGGATACAATCAGAACAGTTTTGGCCATTGCTGCACAAAAAAATGGCATGTTCATCAAATGGATGTCAAGTCGGCATTCTTAAATGGCTATTTAGAAGAGGAAGTATATGTGGAATAGCCACAAGGGTATGAAGTTCCAGGTCAAGAGTATAAAGTGTACAGGCTGAAAAATACATTATATGGTTTGAAGCAAGATCCTAGAGCTTGGTACAGTCGGAGTGATTCCTGTCTCACTGAAAATGGATTTCACAGAAGTGAAAGTGAACCAACTTTGTACACCAAATTCGATGAGCAAGGTAAGATATTAATTGTCTGCCTGTATGTAGATGATTTAATATTTACTGGTGATTATGGCATAGCAGATTTTAAAGCAGTCATGGAAAGTGAATTTGAAATGACTAATCTAGGGCTTATGAAGTTTTTTTTGGGCATTGAAGTTCAGTAGTCTGAAAGTGGTATTTTTATATCACAGTCTTGGTATGCAAGTGAAGTTTTAAAAAGGTTTAACATGTCTAATTGCAAGACATCCCCAACACCAGTAATAACAGGTTTAAAATTGAGCAAGGATGATGAAGGATCCACTATAGATCCTACGTTGTTTAAAAGGCTTGTTGGCTGCCTTATGTATTTGACAACAATAAGACTAGACATTATGTATGGATTAAGTCTGATCTCAAGGTTCATGGAGTCACCAAAAGACTCACATTGGCAAGCAAGTAAAAGAATTCTGAGGTATGTAAGTGGCACAAAAGACCTTGGTATTTTGTATTCAACCTCAGAAAATTTTAAACTCAATGGTTACACTGATAGTGACAATGGAGGTAGCATAGATGAAAGGAAAAACACATCTGGGTACACATTTCATTTTGGTACATGTGTTGTTTCATGGGCTTCAAAGAAACAACCCATTGTAACTTTGTCTTCAGCTGAAGCAGAGTATGTTGCAGTGACAAGTGTTGCATGTCAAGCTATCTGGATGAGAAGAGTCTTAAAAGACTTGTCACAGAACCATCAAGAACCGACAACAATATTCTACGACAACAATTCAGCCATAACATTATCAAAGAATCACATGTTTCACAAGAGAACCAAGCACATCGACACAAGGTTTCATTTTATAAGAGAGTTGGTGAACGACAAAGAAATTTGTTTGGAATTTTGCAGGTCTGAAGACCAATTTTCCGACATCTTCACAAAGCCATTGGCAAATGACACATTCCAGTATCTGCGTAGTTATCTTGGAATGAAAAGTTCTCCAAAGTGAACTCTGTCATAAACAAAGCATGTCTAAGCTCTGAAACATTTTGTAAATTTTGTTTTAAAAATCTCCATCTGCTTATAATTAAGGGGGAGTGTTGGAAAAATGTAATTACTCGTAGATCTGTACCTGAATCTCAGCGAACTCTGTCAGAGTCTGTATCAGTCAAAATCTTGTCGATCAGTCTGACAAAAGGGAAGAGTGCACGATTCGACAATGTAAACTAGTCGAATTTATTTCGGAAGCTAAGTTGTTAGGTAGATAATTATTACAGTCTTTAATAGTGAGTCAATCGACCCATGTAGAAGCAATCTTCAGGTTGCCTATAAATAGAAGTAGCAAATTGTAATTTAGGTTAGAGATTCAAGAGACATTACACACACAATAGAGAGGAACTCAGGGTGAGAAAATAGAATTCGAAGCCCAAGCTTCTGTGTAAGTGATTCAGTCGAAGAGCCAAAGCTCTGTAAAAGGACAAGTCTGGACCAACAAGTTTAGACCGACAAGTTTGGACTGACAACTTCGTAATACTTTGTTATTTCCGCATAGTTAAATATATGAAATAGTTTATGGTTGAGTGCATGATTATTTGGCCGCACATATTTCCAGATTTACTTCGGTAAATGTATTTTACAATTACTGTTAAGTGAAAGAACAAGAACCCATAAATTTCTCACCGCGTGAAAGTTCCAGGGTTTTACGGCACATTGGTCGACTCAAGTCTTCCTACATATTTGGGCTTATGTTTTTATATGTTCTTTGGAATTGTTAATGTGTCCATTTTACTTCATCTTACTCACAGGTGAAAAACATTTGTAATTTCTTAAGTTTCTTAGACTAAGAAACATACTCTGTAGATTTCGACCAAAGTGAACAGACTTGAGAGGTCGGTTGAGTCAGCCGACTAAGGTCGCCGTCTTGAGAAGTCAAAGATGTCAACCACTTGAGAGGTCGAAGAGGTCAGCCGACTTGAGTGGTAGAAGAGTGAACCAACAAGTCGAAGTAAATCAATCGGGTAGAAAGTCCGACCAAAGTAGATAGACTTGTCTAGTCGGGAGATGGACAAGTTTCACCCAACAAGTGAAAAAGAAAAGAGGTGAAAAGTGAAAATTAAATTTTAATATCTACTGAGCCCTAAACTCAAGTTTAGTCGGCTTTGTTTTGGCTAACTATGGGTTCTTCAATGTATAATTTTACGAGTCCAAAGAAGATAGTATTAGTGGTATTTTCACATTTAAAGAATTTGAAAAAAAACTCAAAGAAGACTCTAGGGGTGTTATTTTTCATAAATTAAGTCTCTTATGCCTAAAAAAGCATAAAACAATACAAGGGAGAACTCTTGTAGTCATGGTTGACTAGATTATTCATTTTTCGTAATTAGTCCATGTGGTCCAAAAAAATGGGTAAAGTTACACCAAATAGACGTCATTTCAAATCCTTTTGCGGGTGTGAAAGAAAATGAGCTTGTTCGATAATATTTTCATGTTTACGGAGTCGAAAAAGAGCTTAAAGAAAAATCCAAAGAGTTCATTTTTTTCGTATAGTTTTTACAAGGCAAGAAAAGTGATAAAAGTATACTTGGTAACTTATTCTCATGTATTTACGAGCACGAGAAAGAACAAAGTTTGAGATAATCTAGAGAGAATGTGTGGCATACAACTAAGTTCCAGTGCATGGAATGTGCACCGATCCTAAGCAATAACTGTGAATATGCATGTGAGAAAGACCACTTATAGAGCATGTCTCTCCAGAAAGTGACTTCAAAATGGTAGTAGTGTAATCATAAACAACTAGTGTCAAGTGTAACTTCGACGAAAATAACAAGTAAAATGACAAATAATAGTGAGGCAGAGATAAGTAACAATGCATAAGAATCGATAAGCAAGCACAACCATTAAGCAGATAATAAGATGTTTGTTTCATTTTTTAACGAGATTAAAACGAGATTAAAACAGACAAATAAACTATGCTCAAGGTTTCTGCTTCATTTTTAATGATCTTGAAATAGAGAATCAACTATGCTGGAAGTTTCATTTTTTATCGATCTTGGAATCAAAATTAAACTATGCTCAAAATGATATCCATTAGTGAGTTTCTTCCCAATATGATATCTAGAGGTCGATAGATGCCCCCTGTTGGTACTAGGATCTGCTTCAATATTGGATTGCAGTAGCACGAATGCAAAGAGGGATCTTGACTTACACTACTGAATTCTTCAGCATTGATATTTGGCTAAAAATTTGATTGTTTGTGTAATCCTGGTGCCTACTACGATAAGCCTGCCCATGATACAACCTCGATTGCTTCAAATCTTCCTAAATCTTGCTGTCACCCAATGTTGCTACCAGCTTTTCAATGTTCTTCATGAAGGGGTATCTTCTCTGTTTTCGGAAGTTCTTACAGGCATAGGTGCTCACATTTCTTCCAGATTCAAGAAGATTGCAGGAATTGAACTAAATATCAATCATTTAAAGGCAGTATATTTAGGGATGATTATCTGCAAAGCCTATTTCTGCATGTAAAAGAGTTCAGAGTACCATTTTTAGTGAGCTTGCTAATTTATTAATCCACATCTAGAGCTACAGAAGAATTGAAGATACCGTCAAACATTTTGCATATGATAATATTCTAGTCATGAATTTAACTTGCTAGTGAAGAATTGTGTTTCAAAGTTGGATCCAATTATCCACAAAACTTTGAGATTTGTTGTTACGACCAATATCCAAGTATTCGAGCACCTGCCATCAATTCAACACATGGGTTAACAATTACATACAATACAAGTCAAAACCTAGCACCAAGCATCAAATCTAGCCACGAAGGAAAGGAACCCCGTAGGAGCCGATTATCATGTATACTAGATGTTGCATGAAGTGCTACAGCTCCAAGTGTCCATGTTAAGGTGAATGATTTTCATTTCCAGCTACCCAGAGTGATTGCACAGGTGTCCAAAAGAATAGAAGGCCAAAGTGTCAAGTTTTTGTTTGCAGTAAGTGAAGTGTCGAGTCTTTTCCAAGAGTTTGTAGGATAATCAATTTTTCAAAAGAGGTGGGACAGGCGCGCAGAACTCTAGTGATTATATTCTCAAGTGATCCAGGAGATGTATAGGTCGGTGTTCTTAATGCCAAAAACAAGAAGAAGGTTCTGCCAATGTCAGGTCTCCAACCATCGCCCAGGTGTTAAAACTCTGCGAATGCATATGTTTGAGAGAATAGTAAACATCTAGTTACATGGAACCCATCATTTTCTCAGCTACATTCAATGTTGAGTTCAACTAGGGCACATTTCTTAATTCACAACTAGATCTGGTGGGGTATTTGATTGTTAATGGATGGCTGTAAATTATGACAATAAGTGGGGAAAAAGAAAAAGTTTGTTGGTCGTAGGAAAATTTATTGTATTCTATTGATTCATAGCATATTTATAGAATGAAAGAAAGAAAAAAGAAACAATAGCACTATGCATCATTTTGTATTGAATACAGGGCATATTAGTGGATTTGTCATCAGGTGAACATCCATTCAAAAATCCTTTAGTTTTGGAGCACATGACCTTAGCATTACAGCCAATTCTTGAGAAAGGAATTCTTGACCACTCAATTGTGCACAAAGATTTGTTGGAGAGCATCTATATAGAAAACAAGACATATGTAACAGATATAATTCAATATGGGTCACTTTTTGTACGAATGACCCATACAAGAGAAGGCTCAAAGGTTTGCACACTTTGTATTATACATGTGTCAAAGCATTGGAAGGAAAATTATCCCTGACTTCAAACAGGATAAGGATCAATTGACATCAAATGACAAATGGAAGAGGCATCTGGAAGATAGTTAAGCAGTCAATGGGAAGTTCCAGATTATGTGGTAGGAAAATGATCATCTCCATATTTTAAGGTCAACAAGAAACAACCAACAAAGTAATATCTAGCAATTTCAGATTTGAAGGATTCGATTATCTACTCTCCTAGTTCTATTTACAAACCTAATCAAAACATAATTCTATTGTCAGATGTTAGTGCCCTAGTGTTAGAAGGAGTTTTATTTAGTTTTTTTAATCTATATATACTTTTTATGTTTCGTAGAGAGGTGAGGTTCCAGCCTGACGGGCTGTGTATTTGATTGTAAGGGTTGATTGATCAATCTGAGTTTCTTTCATCCTGTTAGTATATTTTGAAAATGTATGGACGATGAGAAATCCTTTACGAGCCTTTTTTACTTCTTTTCATGCAAATGGTGTTCATGTCTGAGGGATATTGTCTCTATCCTATTTTCTTATTGAAGGTACCAATGTTTGTAATTTTTTTTGCAGAATGTTTTTATGTTTGAAGAATGTTTATTAGTTATATGATGAACTGTCTGTGGTTACATAACTTATTGTTTAGTTGGTTTATACATTGCTACTATTTGTAGACACATGTTTTATATCATCCTAGTTTACCTTTTTCTTTCATATGTTTATAGGTCTATTCCTTTTTTTAGGTTGAATCATTCATCCATCCCTTCAATTTCCTCTTATGTTATTAAAAACGAAACCCATTTAGTTTTTTATCCAAGCCTTAGAGCTTAAGATGTGTTAATCTTGGATCTCTTGTAGTCAAGGGTTAACTTTAGCGCTAACACCCCCCAAGCTTCATTTTGTCTACGTATTCTTCTTTTGCACCCTATTCATAATTTTGATACTAATAGAAAAAGGTTCAACAAGAGGGAGGAAGAAATAGGATCAAGTGACACATGCAGAGGAAATGGAGGTTTAGGTATGATATATAGTGGAAGACTTGACTCAAATGGAGGGGTTTTGTTTCATTTTTAAACGATCTTTAAACAAACAATGAACTATTCTCATGGTTATCCATTCCATTTTTTAACGAGATTGACACAAAAAGTGAACTATGCTTGCGGGTGTCTATTTCATTTTAAATGAGCTTAACACAAAAAGAGAACTATGCTCATAGTTATTTGTTTCATTTTTTAATTATATTGACACAGAAAGTGAATTGTGCTTACCGTCCTCTATTTAATTTTTTAACGAGCTTTGTTGATGTATTTGTAACTTCGGAATGTATTCATCTATGTATCTTATGTATTGTAACCCGATGTTTATTCCGGGGTATATCTATAATGTAATTGAGTCATATTGTCATGCCCCAATGTTCCGATTGGGAGGATCAATTATGTAAACAAGTCATGTCAAGTCATAGTGGGTAACCTTCCGATTGTCTAAGGGTTAAAGTCCCCGTGGTTTTGGGACACTAGGGTTATTAGACTCTCCTAGTAGAGGTCGACCCTAGTAGGGTTTTAGTCACGTCAGGATTAGTATAAATAGAGAACTAGAGTCTCTATTTATCATACAAGTCATCCACACTCAAGTGTAGTGCATAGTTGAGGAAGGAGAAGACACTGGAGCTAGACAAGAAGAAGATTACTGCTATTGGGAGATCACTTACTGTTTTGGTGCTTTTACTGTTTTGGTGCTGATTCTATCTCTAAGGAAGTTGCGGGGTTTTCTCCTTTATGGTTTCCTGAGGAAAAACACTGTGTTCATTGTCTCTTGTGCTCGATTGCTGTACTTGTTATTCTCTGAGTTAAAGATCCTAATAATGCTAGCTTAATGTTGAAAAACTAACATGGTATTAGAGCTAACCTGAGAAGAAGACACTGTGCAGCTGTGGGAACTAGGGCTTCCTAGTTTGTGGATCTTCCTCCATATATTTTCAACAAAAGTAAGGTGGAATAACTCTCCTCCATAGGGTGCATCTTTTTGTTGAAGCAGAATCCAATTCTGAGGTTTTTCAGTTTTGGACCTGTCACTACTGCTGGAAATTAGGGCTTTTCACATAAGAGGAATTTTTCAGTGAGCTCAAGCCTGGATTGATCTCCTCCCCAAAATTGAAGTTAGGGACAAATTTCAAAGAATTTGGGTGAACAGAACTCTAGAAAAGCAAAACCCTAATTTGCTCCTGAACCAGCTCTACAGGATTTCAGCTCAAGTTTTAGATCCGACATCTTGAACCTGGTAAGATCTAAAATCTTTTGTATTTCCATTTGAGGTTCTCAGTTAAGATGTCTCATCATACCAAGCTTGATGAAAAGCTTGAGGGAGCTGATAATTTTCGAGCATGGAGGTATAGGATCTCCCTGGTACTGGAAGAGAATCAATTAGACTCCTACATCCATGAGGAGGTTCCAGTTCCAGAGGGAGATGAGGCAAAGGCCTTACACAAAAAGAATATGGTTATGGAAAAGAGGATCATTGATGATTCTATCAAGGATTACCTTATCCCATAGGTGTCCTCTCTCAAGACACCTAAAGCTATGTTTGATGCCCTAACCAAGTTGTTTGAAGGGAAGAACATAAACTGGAAGATGACTCTGAGGAATCAATTGAAGAATGTGAAGATTCAGAATACCGAGACTATCGAGTCCTACTTCACAAGTGTTTCTCAGATCAAGGAACAATTAGAAGCTGTTGATGAAGAAGTGGAAAATGCAGAGATTGTGACGACTACTTTGAATGGCCTTCCTAGGTCATGGGATTCTTTCATCCAAGGAATCTGTGCTAGAAAGAAGTTAGTCAAGTTCAATAGACTATGGGAAGAATGCTCTCAAGAAGAATCTTAGACAGTAGCCTGAGAAGAGAAGATGGGAAGTGAAGATCAAGCCCTCACAGTTCACTCCAAGAAGGGAAGAAGAAATCATCATTACTCCAAAGGTAATAACTCTCATTCTAACAATAGAAAGGACCTATCTAGATTGAGATGTTATACATGTGATGAAAAAGGACACTTTGCAAAAGACTGCCCTAAGAGCAAGAATCACTCTCATAAGAAGAAGGGGAACAAAAGAAGACATCATGCTCATGTTGCAGAGGATGATGAACCATCCAGGAAGAGTTCCAGATATGAAAGTGAATATTCTTCAAGCGAGGATGAATATGTTTTGATTTTCGCTCTCACAGGCAACATTACTCATGGTAGTGATGATTGGCTTATAGACAGTGGGGCTTCCAAACATATGACTGGATTCAAGGAAGCCTTTGTGAAGCTCTCAGAACATGAATCACCTCACAAGGTGAAACTAGGAGATGACTACCAATATCCAATAAAAGGTAGTGGGGAATCTTCATATAAATTAGACTCTGGTAAGTCTCTAACAATGAAGGAAGTATTGTTTGTACCAGGACTCAAGAAGAACCTCCTCTCCATATCAGCATTAGATGCAAAAGGAATGCGGGTTGCATTCATAGATTGTCAATTCATTAGGTGGCCTAGGGGAAAGACTATCAATGATGCGGTAGTAATTGGAGAACAAGAAGGAGGATTGTAGAAATTGAAGGGCCATCCAGAACAAGCAATGGTCCATGATACAGTAGATCCAAGTGAACTTTGGCATAGAAGGCTTGCACATGTGCATTACAGATAACTACCTATTGCAAGCAAAGCTGTTGAAGGTCTTCCAGAAATCCAAGCAAAACATGATGGGGTCTGCAAAGGATGTGCGAAGGGAAAGAACACAAAGAAGACATTTCCAAGTAGCGAAAGCAAAGAAAAAGGAATATTGGAAATTATCCACTCTGATGTATGCGGTTCTATGTCATCAAGCTCACTAAGCGGGTATGCATATTATGTTTCTTTTATTGATGATTCTTCTAGGAAGACATGGGTTTACTTCGTGAAGAACAAAGACGAAGTATTCAGCAAATTCAAGGAATTCAAATCCTTGATTGAGAACCATACTGAAAATAAGATCAAAATTTTTCGATCAGACAATGTCGGAGAATTCACTTCAAATGAATTCAAGAGGATATGCAAAGACTTAGGGATTAAGAGGGAGTTGTCCACTCCTTATAATCCACAACAGAATGGGGTTGCAGAAAGGAAGAATAGAACTATCATGGAAGCTACAAAAGCAATGCTCCATGATCAAGACCTTCCTATGCATCTTTGGGCTGAAGCTGCCAGAACAACGGTGTATGTACAGAACCGTACTCCACATAGAGTACTCAAGAACAAGACTCCTGAAGAAGTCCTCTCCGGCAAGACACCAGAAGTCAACCATATTAGAATATTCGGCTGTCCTGTGTACATACACATACCAAAGGAGAAAAGGACAAAATTAGATCCTTCAGGAAAGAAGGGTATATTCGTGGGATACTTTGAAAGCTCGAAGGCTTACAAAATCTATTTCCCGGGATACAAGAAGATTGACATCAGCAGGGATGTGACATTTGATGAAGACACAGCTTACAACAAATCCAGAAAGATACATGTTAAAGAACCTGAAGAAGCAGAAGCAGAAGCACCCAGAATTCATGATACAACCATGAATGAAGAAGCTTGGGAAGAAGATCGAGAATTTGAAGAACCACAAAGACCTGTAGATCCACCTCTAGAGAAGAATACTCATAAGAGGAAACCTTCTTGGGTACAAGAACTTATCCAAGGTGTGGAAAGATATGGGGCTCCAGAAGAAAATCATAGAGAAAGAAAGAGAACCAGATCCTGCTCCAGGTATGTAGCTTTACTATGTGATTTCATTGATAAAGAACCTTCCAGTTATGAAGAAGTGGTAGAACGGAAAGAATGGAAGGATTCTATGATCAAAGAATACCAATCGATCATGAAGAATGATGTTTGGGATGTTGTCCCAAGACCAGAAGGGAAGTCAGTTGTAACTTCCAAATGGATCTACAAGATCAAGCATGCTGCAGACGGTAGCATTGAAAAGTATAAAGCAAGATTTGTGTCTCAGGGTTTCTCTCAAAAAGAAGGAATAGATTATGAAGAAACCTTTGCACCTGTAGCCAAATACACTTCCATCATATCAGTACTTTCTCTGGCTGCAGTGATGAAATGGAAGATACACCAGATGGATGTCAAGACTGCTTTCTTGAATGGTGTAGTGGAAGAGGAAGTGTATGTAGAATAGCCACTCGGTTTTGAGACACATGACAGAGAGTCTCATCTACGTAGATTGAAGAAAGCCCTGTACGATTTGAAACAGGAACCCAGGACTTGGTACGGCAAAATTGACAGCTTTCTATCCAGTTTGGGCTTTACCAAGAGTAAAGCAGACTCCAGCCTCTACTACAAGGTTGAGGATGGGAACCCAATGATGCTTCTACTATATGTAGATGATCTATTTATGATAGGTATGGATGGGTTGATTGCTGATACAAAGAGAAATCTTGCTGCTGAGTTCAAGATGAAGGACTTGGGGATGATGCATTACTTTCTAGGTATGGAAGTGTGGCAGAGTACGGATGGAATCTTCCTTGGACAAGGGAAGTATGCAGTAGAGATCCTGAAGAGGTTTGGGATGATGGACTGCAAGACTACGGCCACACCTATGGCATCGAACCTGAAGCTATTGAGTGATGCTTCATCAGAGTCGGTTGATGCTACGATGTATCATCAGATGATTGGGTCATTGATGTACCTGACGAACACAAGACTAGACATTTGCTTTGTTGTGAACACCTTGAGCCAGTTCTTGACAGATCCGAGAAATGTTCACTTGATT
The DNA here is from genome assembly GCA_001517045.1 of Pseudotsuga menziesii. Classification (NCBI taxonomy): domain Eukaryota; kingdom Viridiplantae; phylum Streptophyta; class Pinopsida; order Pinales; family Pinaceae; genus Pseudotsuga; species Pseudotsuga menziesii. The sequence goes on from LPNX010697183.1 coordinate 60,236, forward strand.
ACTGCAAAGCATATTCTAAGGTACCTGAAGGGTACAGTTGATTATGGGCTTAAGTACGATGCGAATTGAAAGATTAACCTAGAGGGTTATGTTGATTTAGATTGGGCAGGCAGTTCCATTGATAGGAAGAGAACTTCAGGGTGTTGCTTTAGTATGGGATCAGGTGTGATCTCTTGGTTTAGCAGGAAGCAATCCTTTCTGGCACTGAGTACAACTGAAGTAGAGTATGTCACAGCTTGTTCACCTAGTTGTGAGGCAATATGGCTACGGAAGCTACTGTCTGATTTATTTGATCTCTAGTTGGATGCTAATTGACATTACGACAACCATAGTTGCATGAAGTTGTGAGAGAATCCAGTGTTCCATGACAAGTCGAATCATATTGAGATCAAGTTCCACTATATCAGGGATATGGTGCAGAAGGAAGTAGTGAAGCTCCAGTATGTTGCGACGGAGGAATAGATAGCTGATGTATTAATGAAGCCATTGGCTAGAGTGAAGTTTGAGTACTTCAGGGAGAGGCTTGGTGTTCTCCAGATCGAGGTTTCCTCCAAGGGAAAGTGATGAGATCCATAGCTATTCTGATGAGAAAGTCAGATGTAAGGGCTGAGCCATTCTGTCATGGTGAGAGGATTGGTTCCTTCCATGACAGATATGAGTGCTGAGATCCATCACCATTCTGACGAGCAGGTCAGATATAAGGGCTGAGCCATTCTGTCATGGTGAGAGGATTGGTTCCTTCCATGATAGATGTGAGTGCTAAGCCATTCTGACATGACTATAGGTTTGGTTCCTACATGATCAAATATAAGGGCTATTGCCATTCTTGGAATGGAGCTTCCTGGTGAGGTACTAGGAAAAATCAGTTTATGACTAAGGGTCGTTCTGATATGATCGTGAGATTTGTTCTCACATGATCAGATATGAGTGCATGGCCATTCTGATGTGATAGAGGGATGTGTTCCTACTTGATCAGATGTAAGAGCTGAAGCCATTCTGTCATGGCTAAAGGATTAGGTTCCTCCCATGTCAGATATGAGTGTTAAGCCATTCCGACTTAGTGTCAGATATAAGGGCTACCTCCATTCTTTGAATGGAGCTACCTGGTGAGGTACCAGGGATCCTTAGTCTAGGACTGAGAGCCTTTCTGATGTGACTGAGGGATGTGTTCCCATGTGCTCAGATATAAGTGCAGTGGCCTTTCTGATGTGACTAAGGGATGTGTTCCCACGTGCTCAGATATAAGTGCAGTGGCCTTTCTGATGTGACTAAGGGATGTGTTCCCACATGCTTAGATATAAGTGCAGTGACCTTTCTGATGTGACTGAGGGATGTGTTCCCACGTGCTCAGATATAAGTACAGTGGCCTTTCTAATGTGACTAAGGGATGTGTTCCCACGTGCTCAGATGTAAGTGCAGTGGCCCTTCCACAGATGATAGTAGTTTGGGTTCCTATCATGCTGGTGATTGTAAGTGCTGAGCCATTTCATAGATGATAGTAGTTTGAGTTCCTATCATGCTAGTGAATGTGAGTGCTAGGCGTGCCTTTTTGATGAGTAGGTCAGATGTAAGTGTTGGGTGGGCCATTCTGATTTAAGTGTCAGATATATGCGCTGAAGAAAGACCTACAAGGAGGCTAGGCCTACAACCAGCATGAAAAAGGGCTAGCTCTGTAGAATTTCCTGTGACAAGAAGAATCATGAGATAGCACCCGTGATGATGATGACCAGTGATGATCTATATCGAGTGATGATCCAGATCAAGTGATGATGCCCAGTGATGATCTAGATCAAGTGATGATCCATATCTAGTGATGATGACCAGTGATGATCCAGATCCAGTGATGATCCATATCCAGTGATGATGCCTAGTGATAATCCAAATCCAGTGATCATGACCAATGATAATCTAGATCGAGTGATGATCCAGATCCAGTGATGATGTCCCATGATGATCCAGATTCAAAGATTGATGATGACTTGAAGATGAAGATGACCTGAAGACTCAGAAGACTTGAGATGCAAATGACGAGATGATCTAGTTGATGCAGAGAAGAAGACCAGTGCTGAAAACTGTGTCGAAAGAATACCTTCCTAGTTAAGAGGGAGTGTTGATTTATTTGTAACTTCGGAATGTATTCATCTATGTATCTTATGTATTGTAACCTGATGTTTATTTCAGAGTATATATATAATGTAATTGAGTCATATTGTCATGCCCCAATTTTTCGATCAGGAGGATCAATTATGTAAACAAGTCATGTCAAGTCATAGTGGGTAACCCTCTGATTGTCTAAGGGTTAAAGTCCCTGCAGTTCCAGGGCACTAGGGTTATTAGACTCTCCTAGTAGAGGTGAGCCCTGGTAGGGTTTTAGTCATGCCGGGATTAGTATTAATAGAGAACTGGAGTCTCTATTTATCACACAAGTCATCCACACTCAAGTGTAGCGCATAGTTGAGGAAGGAGAAGACATTGGGGCTAGATAAGAAGAAGATTACTGTTGTTGGGAGATCACTTACTGTTTTGGGGCTTTTACTATTTTCTTGCTAATTCTATCTTTGAGGAAGTTGCAGGGTTTTCTCCTTTATGGTTTCCCTGAGGAAAAACACTGTGTTCATTTTCTCTTGTGCTTGATTGATGTACTTGTTATTCTCTCAGTTAAAGATCCTAATAATGCTAGATTAATGTTGAAAAACTAACAAGCTTGACACATAAATAAAACTATGGTCATGGTCCTTGGCCATGACTTCCAAGAGATATTCATCAGATGGAAGAACAATGACCTGGAAAGAATGCATGGCAAGACACCTAGAAATGGTAATTGGGGAAGAGATCAAGCTCAAATTATCCCATTGATAGGTTCACCATGTCAACTACTGTGTCTAAGTATAGAAAATTTGAGCATACACTGAGAGGCTCTTTCTTAGTAGCAATTAAAGACATGGAACATGATGCCACATAATTAACATGTGGCATAAGTGATACCACTTGCATATGAGGAACATTCAGGTAAGTCAAATGGTCAACAATTAAATTAGGACCAACAAACGAAAGTTGTTCAATGTCACAATATTTTCATTATGTGCAAAATGCATCTCTCAAAAGAGTGTGTGTCGACATGACAATTTTCATAGCATAGACATAGTCTCTCCCAAGGAGAAAATTAAAATACAAGGGGCCTTGAACTACCATAATATCAATATAGACAATCTTCCCTCCTAAGGTGATGGGAAGCTGAAGAAGGATCCCTAAATATGAACTAGGCCTTCTATTAAAATCCAATAGAAGATGGGTATCTGACATAAGATGAGGGGAATCCATAGCTTGCTAAGAAGTTGAGGATATAATGATAATAGAAGAAAATCCGTCTACAATAGTGCAATGTATGACCTTATGACAAACATGCACCCTATTCGTAATTTTGATACTAATAGAAATAGGTTGAACAGAGGGGGAGGAAGAAATAGGATCAAGTGACACATGCAGAGGAAATGGAGGTTTAGGTATGATATATAGTGGAAGACTCAACTCAAATGGAGGGGTTTTGTTTCATTTTTAAACAATCTTTAAACAAACAATGAACTATTCGCATGGTTATCCATTCCATTTTTTAACGAGATTGACACAAAAAGTGAACTATGCTTGCGGGTGTCTATTTCATTTTAAATGAGCTTAACACAAAAATAGAACTATGCTCATAGTTATTTGTTTCATTTTTTAATTATATTGACACAGAAAGTGAATTGTGCTTACCATCCTCTATTTCATTTTTTAAAGAGCTTTGTTGATGTATTTGTAACTCCGGAATGTATTCATCTATGTATCTTATGTATTGTAACCCAATGTTTATTTCGGGGTATATCTATAATGTAATTGAGTCATATTGTCATGCCCCAATGTTCCGATTGGGAGGATCAATTATGTAAACAAGTCATGTCAAGTCATAGTGGGTAACCCTCTGATTGTCTAAGGGTTAAATTCCCCGCAGTTCCGGGGCACTAGGGTTATTAGACTCTCCTAGTAGAGGTCGGCCCTGGTAGGGTTTTAGTCATGTCGAGATTAGTATAAATAGAGAAATGGAGTCTCTATTTATCATACAAGTCATCCACACTCAAGTGTAGCTCATAGTTGAGGAAGGAGAAGACACTGGAGCTAGACAAGAAGAAGATTACTGCTATTGGGAGATCACTTACTATTTTGGGACTTTTACTATTTTGGTGTTGATTCTATCTTTGAGGAAGTTGTGGGGTTTTTTCCTTTATGATTTTCCCAAGGAAAAACATTGTGCTCATTGTCTCGTGTGCTCGATTGATGTACTTGTTATTCTCTAAGTTAAAGATCCTAATAATGCTAGCTTAATGTTGAAAAACTAACATGGTATCAGAGCTAACCTGAGAATAAGACACTGTGCGGCTGTGGGAACTAGGCCTTCCTAGTTTGTCGATCTTCCTCCATAGATTTTCAGCAAAAGTAAGGTGGAATAACTCTCCTCCATATGGCACATCTTTTTGTTGAAGCAAAATCCAATTCTGAGGTTTTTCAGTTTTGGACCTATCACTGCTACCGAAAATTAGGGCTTTTCACAGAAGAGGAATTTTTCAGTGAGCGCAGGACTGGATTGATATCCTCCCCAAAATCGAAGTTAGGGACAAATTTCAAATAATTTGGGTGAACAGAACTCTGGAAAAGCAAAACCCTAATTTGCTCCTGAACCAACTCTATAGGATTTCAGCTCAAGTTTCAAATCCGACATCTTGAACCTAGTAAGATCTAAAATATTTTGTATTTCCATTTGAGGTTCTCAGTTAAGATGTCTCATCATACCAAGCTTGATGAAAATATTGAGGGGGCTGATAACTTCCGAGCCTAGAGGTATAGGATATCCCTGGTCCTCGAAGAGAATGAATTAGACTCCTCCATCCATGAGGAGGTTCCAGTTCCAGAGGGAGATGAGGAAAAGGCCTTACACAAGAAGAAGATGGTTATGGAAAAGAGGATCATTGATGATTCTATCAAGGATCACCTTATCCCATAGGTGTCCTCTCTCAAGACACCTAAAGCTATGTTTGATTCCCTAACCAAGTTGTTTGAAGGGAAGAACATAAACCAGAAGATGACTCTGAGGAATCAACTGAAGAATGTGAAGATTCGGAATGCTAAGACTATCTAGTCCTACTTCACAAGGGTTTCCCAGATTAAGGAACAATTAGAAGCTGTTGATGAAGAAGTTGAAAATGCAAATATTGTGATGACTACTTGGAATGGCCTTCCTAGGTCATGGGATTCTTTCATCCAAGGAATCTGTGCTAGAAATAAGTTAGTCAAGTTCAATAGATTATGGGAAGAATGCTCTCAAGAAGAAGCTCGGATAGCAGCCCGAGAAGAGAAGATGGGAAGTGAATATCAAGCCCTCACAGTTCACTCCAAGAAGGGAAGAAGAAATCCTCATTACTCCAAAGGTAATAACTCTCATTCTAACAATAGAAAGGACCTATCTAGATTGAGATGTTATACATGTGATGAAAAATGACACTTTGCAAAAGACTACCCTAAGAGCAAGAATCACTCTCATAAGAAGAAGGTGAACAAAAGAAGACATCATGCTGATGCTATAGAGGATGATGAACCATCCAGGAAGAGATCCAGATATGAAAGTGAATATTCTTCAAGCGAGGATGAATATGTTTTGATTTTCGCTCTCACAGGTAACATTACTCATGGTAGTGATGATTGGCTTATAGACAGTGGGGCTTCCAAACATATGATTGGATTCAAGGAATCCTTTGTGAAGCTCTCAGAACATGAATCACCTCACAAGGTGAAACTAGGAGATGACTACCAATATCCAATAAAAGGTAGTGAGGAATCTTCATATAAATTAGACTCTGGTAAGTCTCTAACAATAGAGGAAGTATTGTTTGTACCAGGACTCAAGAAGAACCTACTCTCCATATCAGCATTAGATCCAAAAGGAATGTGGGTTGCATTCATAGATGGTCAAGTCATTATGTGGCCTAGGGGAAAGACTATCAATGATGCGGTAGTAATTGGAGAACAAGAAGGAGGATTGTACAAATTGAAGAGCCATCTAGAACAAGCAATGGTCCATGATAAAGTAGATCCAAGTGAACTTTGGCATAGAAGGATTGCACATGTGCATTACAGAGCACTACCTATTGCAAGCAAAGCTATTGAAGTTCTTCCAGAAATCCAAGCAAAACATGATGGGGTCTGCAAAGGATGTGCGAAGGGAAAGAACACAAAGAAGACATTTCCAAGTAGCGAAAGCAAAGAAAAATAAATCTTGGAAATTATCCACTCCGATGTATGCGGTCCTATGTCATCAAGCTCACTAAGCGGGTATGCATATTATGTTTCTTTTATTGATGATTCTTCTAGGAAGACATGGGTTTACTTCATGAAGAACAAAGACGAAGTATTCAGCAAATTCAAGGAATTCAAAGCCTTGATCGAGAACCATACTAAAAATAAGATCCAGACTTTTCGATCAGACAATGGCGGAGAATTCACTTCAAATAAATTCAAGAGGATATGCAAAGACTTAGGGATTAAGAGGGAGTTATCCAATCCTTATAATCCACAACAGAATGGGGTTGCAGAAAGGAAGAATAGAACTATCATGGAAGCTACAAAAGCAATTCTCCATGATCAAGACCTTCCTTGCATATTTGGGCTGAAGCTTCCAGAACAGCGATGTATGTATAGAACCGTACTCCACATAGAGTACTCAAGAACAAGACTCCTGAAGAAGTCTTCTCCGGCAAGACACCAGAAGTTAGCCATCTTAGAATATTCGGCTGTCCTATGTACATACACATACCAAAGGAGAAAAGGACAAAATAAGATCCTTCAGGAAAGAAGGGTATATTCGTGGGATACTCTGAAAGCTCGAAGGCTTACAGAATCTATTTCCCAGGATACAAGAAGATTGACATCAGCAGGGATGTGACATTTGATGAAGACACAGCTTACAACAAATCCAGAAAGATACCTACTAAAGATCCTGAAGAAGCAGAAGTAGAAGCACCTAGAATTCATGATACAACCATGAATGAAGAAGCTCGGGAAGAAGCTCGAGAATTTGAAGAACCACAAAGACCTGTAGATCCACCTCTAGAGAAGAATCCTCATAAGAGGAAACCTGCTTGGGTACAAGAACTTATCCAAGGTGTGGAAAGATATGGGGCTCTAGAAGAAAATCACAGAGAAAGAAAGAGGACCAGATCCTGCTACGGGTATGTAGCTTTACTATGTGATTTCATTGATAAAGAACCTTCCAGTTATGAAGAAGTGGCAGAACGGAAAGAATGGAAGGATGCGATGATCAAAGAATACCAATCGATCATGAAGAATGATGGTATGTTATCCCAAGACCAGAAGGGAAGTCAGTGGTAACTTCCAAAAGGATCTACAAGATCACGCATGCTGTAGACGGTAGCATTGAAAATTATAAAGCAAGATTTGTGGCTCGGGGTTTTGCTCAAAAAGAAGAAATAGATTATGAAGAAACCTTTGCACCTGTAGCCAGATACACTTCCATCAGATCAGTACTTGCTCTGACTGCAGTGATGAAATGGAAGATACACCAGATGGATGTCAAGACTGCTTTCTTGAATGGTGTGGTGGAAGAGGAAGTGTATGTAGAGAAACCACTCGGTTTTGAGACACATGACAGAGAGTCTCATGTATGCATATTGAAGAAAGCCCTGTATGGTTTGAAACAGGCACCCAGGACCTGGTACGGCAGAATTGACAGCTTTCTATCTAGTTTGGGATTTACCAAGAGTAAAGCAGACTCCAACCTCTACTACAAGGTTGAGGATGGCAACTCAGTGATGCTTCTACTATATGTAGATGATCTATTTGTGATAGGTATGGATGGGTTGATTGCTGATACGAAGAGAAATCTTGCTGCTGAGTTCGAGATGAAGGACTTGGGGATGATGCATTACTTTCTAGGTATGGAAGTGTGGCAGAGTACGGATGGAATCTTCCTTGGACAAGGGAAGTATGCAGTAGAGATCTTGAAGAGGTTTGGGATGATGGACTGCAAGACTACGGCCATGACTATGGCATCGAACCTGAACCTATTGAGTGATGCTTCATCAGAGTTGGTTGATGCTACAAGGTATCGTTAAATGATTGGGTGATTGATGTACCTGACGAACACGATACTAGACATTTGCTTTGCTGTGAACGCCTTGAGCCAGTTTTTGCAGATTTGAGAAATGTTCACTTGATTGCTGCAAAGCATATTCTGAGGTACCTGAAGGGTACAGTTGATTATGGTCTCAAGTACGATCCGAATCAAAATATTAACCTAGAGGGTTATGTTGATTCAGATTGGGCAGGTAGTGCCATTGATAGGAAGAGCACTTCAAGGTGTTGCTTTAGTATGGGATCAGGTGTGATCTCTTGGTTTAGCAGGAAGCAGTCCTTTGTGGCACTGAGAACAACTGAAGCAGAGTATGTCACAGCTTGTTCAGCTAGTTGTGAGGTAGTATGGATGCGGAAGCTACTGTCTGATTTATTTGATCTCCAGTTGGATGCTACTTGTATACATTATGACAACCATAGTTGCATGAAGTTGTCAGAGAATCCAGTGTTCCATCACAAGTCGAAGCATATCGAGATCAAGTTCAACTATATTAGGGATATGGTGCAAAAGGGAGCAGTGAAGTTCCAGTATGTTGCGATGGAGGAACATATAGCTAATGTATTGATGAAGCCATTGGCTAGAGTGAAGTTTGAGTACTTCAGGGAGAGGCTTGGTGTTCTCCAGATCGAGGTTTCCTCCAAGGGAAATTGATGAGATCCATAGCTATTCTGACAAGTAAGTCAGATGTAAGGGCTGAGCCATTCTGTCATGGTGAGAGGATTGGTTCCTTCCATGACAAATATGAGTGCTAAGATCCATAGCCATTCTGACGAGCAGGTCAGATATAAGGGCTGAGCCATTCTATCATGGTGAGAGGATTGGTTTCTTCCATGATAGATGTGAGTGCTAAGCCATTCTGATATGACTGTAGGTTTGGTTCCTACATGATCAGATATAAGGGCTATTTCCATTCTTGGAATGGAGCTTCCTGGTGAGGTACTAGGAAAACTCAGTTTATGACTGAGGGTCGTTCTGATATGACCGTGAGATTTGTTCTCACATGATCAGATATGAGTGCATGGCCATTCTGATGTGACAGAGGGATGTGTTCCCACTTGATCAGATGTAAGGGCTGAAACCATTCTATCATGGATAAAGGATTAGTTTCCTCCCATGTCAGATATGAGTGTTAAGCCATTCTGACTTAGTGTCAGATATAAGGGCTACCTCCATTCTTTGAATGGAGCTACCTAGTGAGGTACTAGGGATCCTCAGTCTAGGACTGAGATCCTTTTTGAGGTGACTAAGGGATGTGTTCCCATGTGCTCAGATATAAGTGTAGTAGCCTTTCTGATGTGACTAAGGGATGTGTTCCCACGTGCTCAGATATAAGTGCAGTGGCCTTTTTGATGTGACTGAGGGATGTGTTCCCATGTGCTCAGATATAAGTGCAGTGGCCTTTCTAATGTGACTGAGGGATGTGTTCCCATGTGATCAAATATAAGTACAGTGGCCTTTCTGATGTGACTAAGGGATGTGTTTCCACGTCCTCAGATGTAAGTGTAGTGGCCCTTCCACAGATGATAGTAGTTTGGGTTCCTATCATGCTGGTGATTGTAAGTGCTGAGCCATTTCATAGATGATATTAGTTTGAGTTCCTATCATGCTAGTGAATGTGAGTGATGGGAATGCCTTTCTTACGAGTAGGTCAGATGTAAGTGTTGGGCAGGCCATTCTGATTTAAGTGTCAGATATAAGCGCTGAAGAAAGACCTACAAGGAGGCCAGGCCTACAACCAGCATGAAAAAGGGTTGGCTCTGTAGAACTTCCTGTGACAAGAAGAATCATGAGATAGCACCCGTGATGATGATGACCAGTGATGATCTAGATTGAGTGATGATCTAGATCCAGTGATGATGCCCAGTGATGATCCAGATCAAGTGATGATCCAGATCTAGTGATGATGACTAGTGATGATCCAGATCCAGTGATGATGCCTAGTGATGATCCAAATCAAGTGATGATCCAGATCCAGTGATGATGACCAGTGATGATCCAGATCCAGTGATGATCCAGATCGAGTGATGATCCAGATCCAGTGATGATGTCCCATGATGATCCCGATCGAGAGATGATCCAGATTCGAATATTGACGATGACTTGAAGATGAAGATGACTTGAAGACTCAGAAGACTTGAGATGCAGATGACGAGATGATCCAGTTGATGCAGAGAAGAAGATCAGTGCTGAAAACTGTGTCGAAAGAATACCTTCCTAGTTAAGAGGGAGTGTTGATGTATTTGTAACTTCAGAATGTATTCATCTATGTATCTTATGTATTGTAACCCGAAGTTTATTTTTGTGTATATCTTTAATGTAATTGAGTCATATTGTCATGCCCCGATGTTCCAATTGGGAGGATCAATTCTGTGAACAATTCATGTCAAGTCATAGTGGGTAACCCTCCGATTGTCTAAGGGTTAAAGTCCCTGCAGTTCCGGGGCACTAGGGTTATTAGACTCTCCTAGTAGAGGTCAACCCTGGTAGGGTTTTAGTCATGTCAGGATTAGTATAAATAGAGAACTGGAGTCTCTATTTATCACACAAGTCATCCACACTCAAGTGTAGCGCATAGTTGAGGAAGGAGAAGACATTGGGGCTAGATAAGAAGAAGATTACTACTGTTGGGAGATCACTTACTATTTTGGGGCTTTTACTGTTTTGTTGCTGATTCTATCTCTGAGGAAGTTGTGGGGTTTTCTCCTTTATGGTTTCCCCGAGGAAAAACACTGTGTTCATTGTCTCTTGTGCTTGATTGTTGTACTTGTTATTCTCTCAGTTAAAGATCCTAATAATGCTAGATTAATGTTGAAAAACTAACAAGCTTGATACATAAATAAAAATATGGTCATGGTCCTTGGCCATGACTTCCAAGAGTTCTTCATCAGATGGAAGAACGATGACCTCGAAAGAATGCATGGCAAGACACCTAGAAAGGGTAATTGGGGAAGAGATCAAGCGCAAATTACCCCATTGAGAGGTTCACCATGTCAACTACCGTGTCTAAGTATAAAAAAGTTGAGAATATAGTGAGAGGCTCTTTCTTAGTAGAAATTGAAGACATGGGACATGATGCCACATAATTGACATGTGGCATAAGTGATACCTCTTGCATATGAGGAACATTCAGGTAAGTCGGATGGTCAACAATTAAATTAGGACCAACAAACAAAAGTTGTTCAATGTCACAATCTTTTGCATTATGTGCAAAATGCATCACTCAAAAGAGTGTGTGTGGACATGAAAATTTTCATAGCATAGACATAGTCTCTCCCAAGGAGAAAATTAAAATACAAGGGGCCTTGAACTACCATAATATCAATACAGACAATCTTCCCTCCTAAGGTGATGGGAAGCTGAAGAAGGATCCCTAAATATGAACTAGGCTTCTATTAAAATCCAATAGGAGATGGGTATCTAACATAAGATGAGGGGAATCCATAGCTTGCTAAGAAGTTGAGGATATAATGATAATAGAAGAAAATCCGTCTACAATAGTGCAATGTATGACCTTATCACAAAACTGCATGATGATTTGGAAAGGTATGCAGGAAGGAAGAGGAGTCTATGCCATATTATTATAATCAAAGGAAGTAACCTCAATACTTGTAGAGGGTTCCATTGAAATGGGTGAAATGCCCCCTTGTATAGAGGGATATGAAGAGACAAGAAAAAACTGAGTGGTATCTTCTTCACTCTTTGAGGGAAGAGTACGATTGATTAATGATTGAATTATATCGACCACCTCATCAACTAATGGTTCAACAAGAGAGGACTCATGGGAAGCAGTTGGGGATTATTGTTATGGATTGACAATGTCTTCAAAAAATTGCGAAGCTTAATCCATACGAGGTCAAGGGTAAGGGAATTTCATTTCCCTGCATAACTGATAAGGAAACCCAAATTTACCTTTTTTCCCTCAACCTTATTATCATTGGTTGATGGGGTGTTAGTAGCATGACTTACAGGGACTGGAAACACAAGTTGTTTGGAACCTTTGTACCACACTTCTAAGACCTTGGCAATATCGAGGAAATGATTAAGAAGGTGGTCCCCCTTACAATGCCTACAAGGGAACTTGGATTTTTTTTAACTATGTTCTTAAGCTTCTCAATGTTATCAACACTCCCAACTTGATTAATGATGGTTGGTTGATTTCCTCCTTGGTTAGTTTTCTTCTTCTTGTTCTTCCTTGTCTTCTTCTTCTTAGCCTCCAGGTTACTAGCAGTAAGGATTTCACTAAGTGAAGTTGAAAAAAAGGGAGAATACATTATAGGTGAAGAAGGAAAATAATCAACATGAGGTTGATGTTCTTGAGGTGGAGGGCTTGCATTTGGGATCAATGGAGTAGAAAAAATCATAGTGATGTAATACTCCCAAATTTCGTAAAAATTTAAAATTTTTCATTTAACATAAAATGTTTGCAGTCGTCATTACTTAGGAACAATTAACTGTTAACAGTTACTTTTAACAGTTTTAGACTAGAAATTTATTCTTTTGTTAATATCTAATTCTGAATAATTATTGTTTGTTTCCATAATTTCATTATTAAGGATTTGATTTAGTAGATTATGATTTGAAACAACGGGAAAGGATACATCTGTTTAAATGCTAATGCTAAGTCTGTTTTACTATTTTATGAAAGTAGGAAAGAACTTCAGTTGAGATCGAGGCTTACTTAGCTTATAGCTAATGCAGTGAAGTGATGCTTCTTTTACAAGTCCTTTAGAGGTAGGAAGTTTTTTCACTAGTCTCCAAATCAAGATTATTATCTCAACTAGCATAAAATAGAATGCTAGTAAATATATTTATTTTACAGCTTTGAGCAATAAATGAGGTATCGTTGATCTGTATATTTATATTCCAAATAGTTTTTAGAATAAAAGTATTATTAGTAGACTAAACCTAGTTCAGTTTCCCTTCTATTTCACTATAACCATAACTTGTTCAATTAACTTTCATCATTCTATTTTCAGTTTAATGCCTGTATGTAACTCTAGTGAAAGGCATCTTGTAAAGCATATTCATTTGTTTTTTTACTTGATGCTGAGTTAAACTCAAGAGTATTTATTTCCACAAATAACAAGTTAAATAAACCTAGGAAAACCTATGATCTAAGTATAGTCATAAAGTACATTGACTGATAAACACATATCAAACTAATTCCTAGTGCATAAGATAGTTTTTCTAACTATTCTAGTACTTACTAATTAGAAATGTAATTATAATACAAATTTTACATTTTAAAACAATAGCATTCTGCTATTTTGGATAAAGGAATAAACTATCACTTTCTACAATAAAATTCTAACCAACTTAACCTCTTACAAGGTCTTCATCTCACAAGGTGATATATGGATTTAAGTTTAATGCCTAGATTAACAAAAATCAAGCTCAAGCTCAACTTAGTTTTTCCAGCATACAAACATTAAAGATTAAGCCTTTTACAAGGTCTTATACTATGATATGGTTCCTCTTAAATTGATGTATGTTGTGCAATTAACGTTGAAGGATTCCTTGTGAAGGTTTTTACCCATTTCTCATATTGTAAAACATAATACAAACCCTAGTGTATTTAACTATTACCTTTCTATATGCTTGTTTAAGGTTATAAATGCATATTTGTCAAGTCACAATAATGTCAGTTAAAACAAAGGTTTTTAACCAAAGTTTTCTTTGTAAAATGCTAAAGTGTGTAGGCTGCTCCAAGGAGATCTCAACTATAACATAAAACCCACACTGCTCAAATGTTTCTGAAGCCATGTGGGCGATGTTCAATGGATAAGGTTTTGACCTTTGCAGTTTCATCATATAAGTTCTTCTAACCCTAAAAACTCGCATTTACCTATCTTTTTACCTTGCTCTTGAAAGGGAGGGCCATAGGCTCATGGTCGCATGGCCTGACTGTCACTCCATTGTGTATGCTACCTTACCAATAGCCATCTTCCTTCTGCGTGTAGAGGATCATGTGGCCAATGTCTTTCATTCTATGTAGAATCCTTTTTTTTCTCCATTAAACTAAGTCTGTAAGTGAAGAACCCATTCACGGTTACTGCATGGACTTGAACTCTAGCTCAAATGTGGCGTACCCTTGTAACTTTGAACCTTCTCATCTTGGTCTTCAAACACTTTCTTCGATTTCGCTCGAGTTGCACATCTTGTGGCTAGGGTTTGGTTTACTGTCTTCTTCACAGCAAGGGCAAGGAAACATTTCCAGGTATGAATTCTTTCAGCTTTTAACCATTTTTTCACTGTTAAAGTTTAATATCTTCGCTACAGTCAGAGTTTTAACGTTTTGTGGTTCTTCATTTTTGCAGGCTTCAATCCAAAAATCTTGAGTTGAAATATACCACAAGAAGAGGGCTCCTATGTTAGCGTTCCTTCTGGTAAGCCTCGGTCTCGTTGAGGTTCGTCCTGCAATGGTGTATGGTGTTTTTTTTAGTTGATGCAATTCACTGGTTTTTTGGATTATGTCTTGGCCGTGGATACACTATGTTTTAAAAAGTTTTGGAAAGCCCTATGGCCAATACTTATGATGTAATGTTTAAGAATTCTTCAAATCCATAGTGGTTGTTTTGTGTTGGAAATATTTGGGGCTTTCATACCCATGAATTAATAAATTATTTTTGGGTCTTTTTCGGCCTTGGTTGAATTACAGTAATGTTATTTTGATGCCAGCTTTTAAGCCGTGACTTTGTTTGAACGGGCCATTAGACCATAACTGATATAGTTTCAGTTTAGGGTTTAAATGCTATTTAAATTTTAAATAATCTCGAAGCTTACTGTTTTGTAAATTATATTTTTGATAAATTATATATTGTGGTTTTAAGAAGATGAGAGCAGCTGTAAAATTCTTATTACTTATTTTTCTTCGAATCTATTTAAATTATCCTAAACAGTTTTTATTATTGTAAATTGATGTTTATTTTGATTATGTTTAAAAATATAACTAAATGTTCAGACAGAGGGTTTTAAAACATAAATTGATTATTACTGTGAGTAAATAGATAGAAGAACAAGGAATGAATAATACCTCTTGAATCTTTACTGTTTCCTGGGTTAAAATGTATTGAAAGGTTTTTATTTACTTTTAATTTGTATTTACCCAAAATTGTTTTATTATTGTTTCTTGTGGATGATGTACTAAATTTTATATAATGATCTAATCGATGCTTATGGTTATATAAATAAAGCATGTAAGCTTTAATTTATTTATAGGTGAAATGAATAACCCTTCTGGTAGGTAATGTTATTTATAATTGTTTAGTTCCTTCAAATAGGTTTTATTTTAGAAACCCTAATTTCTTCTAGATTAGATACATAATTAATACTTGATTATTATGTTATTCTAATTCCATTTTACTGTTTCTTTAGCTAACCTGCTTATTTAATTTATGTCTTTATAAAGTATTTTAATTACTATAATAATAAACGACTTATAGTAATTAGTCTATCTACTATGTAAGTAAATACACGGAAGTAAATTTATACTTTTTAGATCTTTTCCTAAGATAGATCTGTTTATGTTATTCAAAGTACTCTGTCTAAATAAAACATCTAAAACAGAAAGGAAAAACATATGAATAACTCTTATGAAACCTGCAGAAGGTAATAAAACACATTCATGCATACTTCATTCGATTCTTTATATGAATTTAATCTAACCTATTGTACTAGAGTAGTACCTTTAAAAAGGTGTGGAAAAATACAGTTAGGTATTTTTATATCTATCAGTAAAACTGGAAATTATTCTAATCATTTACCCTAAACTATCTAATCCAACATTTAACTATCTTTTCACAGTAAAATTATTTCTTTTAACTAACCCTAGCAACAACAGAACATAAGCATAACATATCATTGCTTAAACTCAAACCTTCCAAATAACAATAAACAATTAGAAAACTAGATAAATCAAGTAGAACCTAGAAATATAAAAGAGGTGACAACAGCTTAAGGAACCTATTCCTCCCAACCAACTCCTGGAGAAAATCTGGACTACAAATCTCAGGACCCCCAAGCATGTCTCCTGGTCCACCTGGTAGAACCATTGGGTGAGAGATGTAGTTTAGTAACCCTTTACAACTCTATTCAGTGTTCAATAGTAAATATGTTCTGCATACAACAGTATGAACTCAACTTAGAATAGATGCACTAGTTCAGGTCTTAAGTACTTTTCCACTCAAAACATACTTTAGCTAGTCCCCTCCATCGAATTTTCTTGTGCACTTCATTCACTCAGAATGTTCACAAGTCCATAAATGAGCAGCCTCGGCTGTCTTCAATGGGAAGTTTTATTAGCATGCCTAGGGATTTTGGGTCAGTTTTCACTTAATGAGCCACCTTCTCTTGTTCCACTTTCTTGGGGAACATGACCACAAAAATAGGGAAGTTTCCACCTGCAACAGCTAGAAGTACTTTGAGGATGCTGCCAAATGTCAATCTACTCTCAACCCAGCCTACTCCACCAAGTGACCAGTAAAACACTCATTTAACAACTTCCTTAAGCTGTTGTCTCATATTTCATTTATTTATTAATAAAATATTCATCAATTGCAAAAATTATCCTTGACCCCACTTGGTCATTAATTACAGACTTTATAATAAAATAAAACATAATTTTTCTTAAAACATAAAATGTTTTGCAAATTGGGGCATGTGACAAGTGATAACTCTATAGTGTATCCAAGAAGATTCAATGCATCAATGTAAGGAGGACCAATGTTTTCAGAACAAGGAAAAGGACAAGGGTTCTAATACAAAGGGGTTCCTTGATTGGCAAGATCCATATCTATTTCCATGGACACTAACTCAACCTAGGGTTTGTTAAATCAAAGAGAACACATTACCAAAGTCCCTATAAGATAAAATAAAACAAACAACTCTCTTGTAACAGAGAAAAAGGAAGTAAGGATTTTTTGGAGATGGAAGATGAGGTCATTATTGAAGAAATGAGAGACAATTACCCACAACTACTCCATAATGGTCTTGTAGAGGTGTGAGGATCAGACACAACCAAGTTCCCTCCTAAGGATCCAAAATTGTGTGCAATACATCTATCTCATGTACTAATAGTACCACCATTGCAGTCACCTAGGAAGGTAACCTAGCAAAAGAAACTAGGGTTACCATTTTGCACTTGGTGGTTGGGTGGAACAGTCATGGGATATGGCCTCTGTAAATGGGTGGGGAATGTAAGAAAAATTTATTAGACCCGAATAAACTCAAATAGTGGTGTCACCCCGAGGAATTTCCACTATTAAGATTGCCCCTTAACTAGCATAACGCACCAAAAGAGAGTGTTGGAGACCAGTCCAAGCATTCTTCTCGACTTCTCCTACCGCTTGAATCTTGTGTTAGATGATGTTTCCCAACAAAAATTTCATGTTACACCGGATTCTCACTCAATTTTTTCCTAGTTTTGTTTCAGTGGCCTTGAAGAATTTACACGCCAACCTACAACCAAGGCCCTATAACCTATACTTGTAATCGTTTTCTGATAAAGAAATTTTTTAGCTGATTTAGATTAGGTACCTTGTTCCTTTAATTGTCATTGTTACTCAAAAGGATGAGTGGAAGTGGAATATATGGTGTTATCACTCTAACTCCAAAAAGACTTCAAAAGAAAAAGGATGAATGGATGTGGACTATATGGTGTTATCACTCTGACTCCAAGAAGACCTCAAAATAAAAAGAATGAATCGAATGCAATCATTAGTTTCGATGAAGCCTATCTATAGAAAGGAGCAAGAGGTTTCAAGCAAATAACAAGCATAACATCCAATGCAAGAAACATGAAATACTCTTTCAATTCAAAATATGAGTTGATATATGAGTCAAATAATCTGTAAGATGATTTGAATGCAATTTCCCTCACTTTAAAATGCAAACTCTTTTTCAAACACACACCAAAATAATGCAAACTTTTTGTTTTCTTCCTTTCAAACACTTTTAAATTGCATAAAAGACTTGAAAACTAATATTTTTTTGTTTCATTTTAAATAAAAGGCTCAATGAAACTTTGCAAAGACTCAAACCCCAAAGAAGACAAATAAAACAAGCAAGAGCTAAAAGAATTCAATGACAATGTACCTTCAACACTTGCAATTTGCAAACATAAATCAGAAGTTATTCAAAACTTACAAAAATCAATGAAACAAGGATCGAGAGAAGGTTTTTTTTATCCTTTAATGATTCAATCAAATATATACTAAATACTAATGAAATATTTTTTCAAAATACCTACAAGTTCCTAAACTTGAAAGGAGATCAAAGTTTTCCCATAAGCAAGGGAAAAAATAAGTAAAAAATAATCTCTAAAAGAAGAAATTTCAATTTTCCAAATCAATCCAATGAATGCTAAAATAACCAAAAATGATTTGAAATTTCTAGAATCAAGGTATCAAAGGTCTAAGCATATACATATGACAAGGGTTAGGCCAAGGGTGTGGTGGATCGCTCCAAAGGATCACAATTAACATAAGAGGATCTAAACATAATCAAAGATTGATGGAAAATAAAATCTCAAAATTGAATCAAAATATATGACAATCACTCAACTCAAAGATTCTAATCTTCAACAAAATCTCATACAAAAACTTTTGAGCTAAACCCCTGCAAAACTATGTAGTGAGAGGTTAAAAATCACTTAAAACAAGGGTCATCGTTCTTATTACTTCACAGATAGAGATATGACATTGATCTCATTTCCCTCCAATCAACAGGTAGCGAGAGATGACTTCTAGATCATCACTCTATAGCCCTTTGCAGGGGAGAGATGACTTTTGAGGAAGTGATAAAAATAAACCAATAAGCTAATATTCAAGGGGGGATTGGATCTTGGGATCAGTACTCTTCTTAATGATGATAATATGAATGTAAAATGAATAAGAAATCAGTCAAATACAAAGCAATCAAGTACCAAACAAAAGGGAAAAGGATGAAAAAACACTAGTGATAATTCCCCAAGGGAGTTGCCAATTTTTTGTGTTAGAAATTCCCCCTATAGACAGGTGAAACTTCTCCTAAACCAAAATTTCTATGGATCAATATAGAAAGTAAACAAACGGTTACTAAATTTCTTCTATATCCATTCTACATGCATACAACCAAGCAAGAATAGTAAAGAGTAGAAGGGGATATATTCTTACATTTTCTCGAATGGTTTTCCTAGCTATTCCATCCCTTGAGCTTGATGTCCGAGATCCAAATGCTAGAGGATACTTGCAAAGACATAGGCATAATATTCCTTCCTACTGCAATGTATTGTTAATCATGAGGAAATTTCTATCTACATTGAATGCCATAATGTAAAAATACATGTCATTAAGATAACACATGTGGGAGAAATAGGCCAAGTTATTTATTGATTGGAAAACAAGGAAGTATTTACATACAACAATATCATATGGTTACAACTCTTCCGTTCCTTCCTCCCCAGCCCCTTCAGAATCATAGCGCCATAAGTTTGATACTTCTAAGGTTACCTCTTCTCCTTTTTCCCAAGAAATGGCCTCAATATATAAGATGTGAAGGTTCAACTACCATGGAGAAGATTTTAGATCAAGGGAGGATATGATGGATCTGAGATGATTGTAATTGATTAGAATGGTAAGGAGGAAGGGATTCAAAGGATAGACTCAACCACTCAAAATCCGACTCAAATATGAATCCTACATCCAAGTCAAGGTAGTGGAACCAATGTCATCGCTCCCCTAAAGCATGGTATAGAGAGATGACATGGGAGATCATCCCTCCCCCAAAACTATACATTTGAGGTCATCTTTCCCTACATAAGGGAAGGGGGTGATGTAATTTTTAATCCTATGGAATTTGGGTGAATCATATTGGAAAAAAATGGAAAATGGAGAATAAGGTTTTAGAAAAAACCTTGAAAATAATCACATGGGATAAATTTCGCCCCTAAAATTTTCCCTAGATTCAAAACCAATCACAACATATGACTTGTACACATATAAAGTTGAATGAAACAAGTATGTTTATAATTGTTGTTCTTTTCAAGTTCTTTACAATTTCAATTTTCCAAAACACTAAATCTATGTTCGTAATTATTTCTCCTTTCAAACTCTTTTATAGTTTCTCGAAAATATGGGATATCGACAAAATATGCCAACAAAAGAGTCAAAGAGACTAGAATCTAGTCTTAGAAAAAAGTATATCTTCTATATGCTCAGTTTAGATTGTCTTAATATACCAACAATTTTTCTCACCTTTGTAAATTGTTATCTTTATAAGCTTATTATAATCCTAGAACATAATCAAATAGCTTGGACAAATAGTCAAAGTTCATATTTTATATTAATGTAATATACACAAATGTTTGCTTCAATGTATTTCATGTCTTTTCACCTATCATATTTTGATATTGTTGTGTTGCAAAACTTAGATCTGTTGACATACTTCCTACCAAAAATTTCTGTTGATGAGACCATACAAATCTGTTATGTCCTTTGTTGAGTATACTATGTTGTTGATTAATTATTTTTATTGTTGTCATCTGAAATATTGTTGATAATAATTTATGTTGATGTCTGTCAAATTTCGTAGTTCAAATGTTGTTTCCTATAGAATCATGTTGGCCAAGCATGTGCCAGAAAATTTAAACATTGAGGCTGATATTAACATTGGTTTGGTGGAATATCTTTGTTTTCTTTCTATGATGCCACTGATGTTATTATGTTGTTGCGATTTTCTAGTATTAAATCATTCATGGTAACTTTCTTTGATACTTGCAATCATTATAATATGCACAACACCATAGCATGATGGTTCCAATATCATTATTTTTCCTAAAAATTGATACAATATTCATATATTCCATTATGTTTTCAAAATCCAAAATTTTTTTTAACAAGTTTCAAGAGCTCTTTAAAAGGAAAAGTTTTGACAAGAAGTTAACAACAAAATATATCTATCTTTAGAATCTAGATTTTATTTTCCTATTGTTTATTCTCCATGCAAGGCTTAGTTTTTAAATTTTTGTAATTTTACCTACATACCTTGTCTTTTCCAAAGCTACAAGCAATTAGTGTTTATGTGTATCAGGTTATTGGAGACAAGTAAACTAATAGTTAATTCATTATTAGTTTTCCTTTTGCTTCAGTTTCTCCATTTTGATAGCTCATGGTAACTATAATAATGATGGGTTTTCTTGCTCCATTTTGATAGTGCATCGTAATTATAATAACGATGTTTCTTTATTGATCCATTTTGATAGCTCATAGTAACTACAATGGCAATGTTTCTTTCTTGATACTAGTGCATTCTATCCTTTTTTGTATTGGGTTTCAATCTAATTTTGTATTCTCTAACATTATGGATGTTTTTGCACATGAATGTTTCCATAGTGTCCAGACATTCTGTGCAAGTTTATGATTTGCACAGTGTAGAAAATTAGAAGTGACTGGGGCATTTCGGGTGGACCCTCCACCCATCATTAGGATCATTCGAAGCTATGGCACAATAGAAAAGAAGAGGGCAGTAGAATATATATAGAAAATTAAAAACTAGCCATTAATTATAAAAACTAGCGGTTAATTATAAAAATTATAGATAAAAATGTTTGGGGATACAATTGAGAAAAATAAGGTTGAAAATTGAATAATATAATAAAATAAATCATTTCTTTTATTAAAAAATAATATTTTATTTTTTATTTTTTATTTTTAAATTAGGAGGAGAAAAGTATAAAAAAAAAGAGGGATTTAAGGGTTTGACTTAATGAATGAAATCTTAAAACCTAGAAGAGGAGATTAATTGAGAAAAGATAGAAAGGTAAGCATTCATAACATATAAATTAATAAGTTAGTTAAAATAAGAATAAATAAAATAAAATAAAATAAAGAAAAACCTAGTGTGAAAAGGTAAGAAATAAAAAGTAGGGAATAAATGAGTAAGGTATCAATGGTGAGTAAGTTGATGGATGAGAGGTCTCCAAGATTGACTTAGTTTATAGCCATCTTTTTTATTAAAGTTGTTATGATGTTTTTCAATTTTGATGGCTTCTCTAATTAGTCTTAATGAATAATGAGAAGTGGCGGCAAGGATTTTAGTTTGATCGAAGCAAATGTGATGTTTAGAATTGAAAGAGTGTTCATCGATTGCATATTTGTTAATTCGATTATGATTAGTATCAACAATATGTTCTTTGAGATGTGTTTGAATGGATCTACCTGTTTGTCCAATGTAGGTTTTCCCACATGAACAAGGAATTTGGTAGACGCCATGGATAGGAAGGGGTTGGATTTATCTTTAGCGCTCCTAAATAATTGCTTAAGGGTCTTATGGGGTTTAAATATGGTTTTGATGTTCTTTTTAATTAAAATTTTATGAATGCAATCTGCAATTCCATGAATACATGGCAAAGAGAGAATTAAAAGGGGTGGTGGGGAGGGTTTGGGGGGTTTGGGCTTGGGATGTAGGACTTGTTGAAAAGTTTTGTTAATGAGGTATCTAGAGCACCCATTTGTCACGAGGGATTTAGTAAGGTGCGCTTTTTCTTGATTAAGATATTGGGGGTCCAAGATTCGAATTGCAATGGTGATCAAAGTTTTGAGGATAGCATATTTTTTAGAAGGGTGGTGATGAATGTTGTGTGAACAAAAAACTTAATTCTTCTATGCCATTCATAGAATGCTACAATTTGTCTTATTTCATAGAGCGTATCTGTATTGTTGAAGTGGAATTTTTTTTGTAATAGATATTTTTCCAGCATAGAAAATACTTCAAACTTTCTATGAGAAAGCAATATAAATTTTGACATCATGAAGTAATTGTTTTCGAAGTGCTATATAGCTAAACTTTGTGACCAACAATGAATCTCTCAACATTTTTATATTATTACTATAAGTATGTTTTATAGTAGCAAATACACATTGCTCTTTTGATCATTTTTGGATATGAATAAAATTATTTAAATTGTTCCCTAAGATGCTTAATTGAAAATGTAAGTGATTCTTTTGCTTCCAAACTCAGCATATCAACCCTCTGTAACACCCCAGTTTTGACCCCGTTTGCATTAATACATATGTTGTAAATAATCTTGTTGAGGAGATAAGGCCAAAGGCCCTACCATTGATTTAGTTATGTTATGTTTCAGATTGGAACGGTCACCAATGGTATATTGGGACATACGACATATATTAAATTGTGACATCATGTAAATGTGCATTTTATTTAAATAACCCAACCAGCTATGTTCACTTCAACTAATTTGAGAAGGGGCATGATTCCAAAGGATAAGGAAGGGGAATGTTGAACATTGAGTCATGGGGGAAGAGCCATGTGTCACCACTCTCTTTTGCTCACCACTAGCTTATTTATTCCGTTGTTAGTTGGGGGCAGCGATTGGCTGGAAGAAGACCACTACGCTCACACTCTCTCCATGATGTGCCTTGGGGTAGCGGATGGTCTGTCGACTATGGGGATCGAGAGTCTATTCGTTTCCCTCACGCTGGGATGAGTTAAAAGGTTCCACATTCTGTTGTTGGGGGTTCACCTTCCCTCTCTCTTGCCGATTGCTAATCTGTGAGTTTTCTTCTCTGTTCAAGCAGAAAGATAGTTCTCCTCTGCCTCAAGGATTTGTTTTCCTGAATCGATTCTTTCCTTGATTCACACAGAGTTTGGTGTCTTCTTCCACCATTATTAGATTGCATAAGGTTTAGTCATTCCATCGTGGAATCATGGTAGGGATTTCATTCACATTTATGTGCTTTGGAGGTGTCTTTTTCCCCTCATGCACAGATTGAGAATCGATTTCTTTCCCCATTGCTGTTTGGGTAATTTCTCCAGTGATTTATTTGAGGATCGGGTGCTGTGGGTTCATAGTCATTTGTGGGTTGTTGTTTGCTCATGTTTTACTCGGCTATGTTTTCCATTTTTGTGGTGGTATCTCTTGAAGAATTGCTGAGAGTTCCTACATTCTGGTTGATTGTGTTTTTCACCTGTAAAATCTTGAATAGCTGTTTGGATGCTTGCATGCAGTGGTTTTGTCCTTGGACTGCATTGGAATGGTGAATGAGGGCCTGAGGTGCTTGATAAACTTGGTGGGTTGAGAACCACATAGATAGATCTATTGAGCTAGCTTTCTTCTCCACAACCCCTGAATAGCACTGGAAGGAGATCAGGCTCTGAGGGACTGCATTGGAGAGAAGGGAATGATTTCCTTGTGTTGGGTGTGTGTGGGTGTTCTAAAAGCCAGACTGGTTCTGGTGTTGGTGTCTGTAGCTCTTCATTGAGCTCACCAGCTTACCATTTATCCTTTTCCAGCTACTGGATGGCCTGATAAACCGAACTCTGTTGGCTTGGTTGATCTGTTGTTCGCTTGATAAACCCAACTGTGTTGGCTTAGCTAAACTGTGTACCCTTGTGGTGTTGTTATCCTTGGCTATGTGTAAGCCTGTTAGTTCCTTATTCCATGGGGAATCATGCCCGGCTCAAGGGTGGCAGCATTGCTGAGAGATTGAGGAGCACGCGGGCCTGTGGTTGGGTGGAACGTTGCAACAATGTAGCTGGTTGCGGAACAAGCTCTTATTAAGA
Organism: Pseudotsuga menziesii; assembly: GCA_001517045.1. NCBI lineage: Eukaryota > Viridiplantae > Streptophyta > Pinopsida > Pinales > Pinaceae > Pseudotsuga > Pseudotsuga menziesii. The sequence continues at coordinate 84,972 of LPNX010697183.1, forward strand.
TAAGTATTCTTGCTTAACTTGTGTCTGCAATTATGTTTACCATTGATGAATGATGAAATACATGTTAAATGATGATCTGTATATGCATGAGTATTGATTGATATGTTTTTCTTCCGTTGTGTATATGAATGATTATGCCTCGTAATATGTTTGATGTTTTAAGTATCATGCTTCAGCATTACATATATGTATGTTCATGTTCGTTGGGATAGATGTCGGGATGATTTGATGTATAGTAGTGTCCTCTTCACTGGTCAGAGGGTCGGGGACGTTACAGTGTGGTATCAAAGCTCTGGTTGCAGCATGGTCCTGAATGGGCCATGAAATACTATATAGAAGAAGAAGGTTACCTTTTTCCCAAAAAAGATCAGAGAACTTTCACAAAAAAAAAATTCTAAGTGTTTGGCCATCGACACAACAGAAAGCTTAGATAGATGGATCGTCGATGCTTAGCTAATTGAGTGCCGCCATTGCGGACGGATAGAGGACTATCCTTCCGACGGATAGAGCCTCTGACCATTGACGCCATGAAGGAAAGATGTTCCGACGCTGACGTAGCAGAATTTTTTGGAAAAATTCTCTAAGTAACGAAATCATCAGCCATCGGAAGACGTTAGTGGTTCGTGCGCCCGCTGTTGCGGAAGCCTAGAGCACTAGTATCCCGATGAGGAAAAGTTTCGACTGTCGATGACGATGTGCTTCAGCTCACCAATTGGAAATGAACAATTGATTTGATCGGTGTTGGATAAGAGATGGTTGAGCCGATATGACGGCGAGATAAAGGTGAAGGATCGCCGAAAGTTAGTTGGTTGAACCACCGACGATGACGACGGAGTGAAAGTCTTCAAAAAATTTCTAAGGCAAGAAAATCATCGTTGATCAGTGGATGTTAGTGGTATTGATCATTGATGAACAGTGGCAAGAATTAGCTGATGATGTGTCTGCCATTGCGGCTATGTAATGGACTATCTTCCCGATAGATAGTTTCTCCGACAACCGAAGCGGCGGAAGACAAAGAAGGAAAATTTGCAAAAATTTGCCTAAGTGAATAAAACATTGGGAAATGTTAGTGGATCAGATTGCCGATCGAAAACGGTTCAATGAAGATGAACAACAGTTACGGCTTCTTAGTCAACTATTTCACCGATGCATTAGTCTTCCACTCGCCGATGCCAAGGTGTTAGTGAATTATGGTTTCGATAACTACAATGGCGTTTAGTGCTTGGGAGTGCTGACACTGCGGAGGTATGGGGGTTTAATCCCATTCGACGAAATAACAGATCTGATCGTCGATTGAAAATGAATAGAGACGTCGCTCGGAAGAGTTAATACATGTGGAACCACGGTTATGGACGTCTAGAGGACTAGGTGTCTGATGCCACAATGGGATGTCGCTTCGACCGTCGACAAAGTCATGAGCTGTAGAAGACTTAGGAAGACTGTTGGCTGCCATTGCAGAAATATCGACGACTCGCCATCCGATGGATAGAACCTCCGACCACCGACACAACCATTAGTCTACATCATCACCGATGATGTTCGGAGCAATAACGATTATGCACCAATATGGCGGACAGAATCAAATCAATGAATCACCGATGAGACTCGGGAGAGTAGACCACTGCAGGTCCGATATGGTGAAAGGAATTAGATGAGAAACTTGCTGATGCAGTGGAAGAAATTGGAAGTGTCAACCATCGAAACACTGGGGAGTTAGAAGGGAAGAGACCCGATTCGAAGAAAAATTTGAAGAGTATGAACCCATCGGAAAATTATTGATGATTAGGCCACCAATTAGAAGAAATCAAGGGATCATAAACCCACCATTGCGGAAGTTCAAAGCACTATCCACCCAATGGATAGTAGGCCTGATCGTCGATAGATTACCGCGAAAACTAGAGGAGGATCACTTACTGCCGTTGCGGTTGCTAAATGGACTGTGCACCTGATGAACAGTCAATTTGATCACCGTTGCAGATCGGAAATTTAGTTGGTTTGACCACCGAAGAATCAGAAAGATAGTTGGGAAGAGGTCCGATTGGGCCTAAGAAAGTTTGAGATTTTCAAAGGATTTTCTCAGTCATTTTTCAAGCAGTTTTCAACTGTCTTTTAGTAGGTTTCCAGCAGATTTCAGCAGATTATCAGCGGTCACAGGGCTGAAAAAAAAGAGAGAAAAAATTTGTGTTTTAAGCAAAATTGTGTTTTATGAATTTCTAGAAAAGGAAGGTAATTAGTTTTGGTTTTATATTAATGATATGCATCTAACAGTTTGTACTAACACATTGCAGAATTATAGACAACTTCCAAGAGAAGTACTCCAGAAAGAGTAGTGTGGTAAAGCATGAGGTGGTTTAGTCATGATAACCCATGATGGATATGATGCTCGGGATTCTTACGAGCAAGCAGAAGATGCCATGGGAGAAAATGTCTGTAATGGAAATGATGACATAGAGACTAATGGAAGGAGATTCCAGGGGACACCATCCGAGGTTGTAGCCACCATGAGGAGCTTGGTTAGATCCCAGGAAGAGAAGCATCAGTTGAATGCTGCCATATTGCAGAGTTTGATAGACTTGCAGAAAAAGATAGATTCTTGATGGGGTACATCAAGACCAGAAGGCAGTAAGAGCAGCACTAGGAGAAGAAGAAGGACTTCTAGTGGATCATCTGACTCTGAAGAATCCAGTGGGGATACAAGTTCATATTCTCATAAAAAGAAAAGAATAAGGCACCATAGGGATCGCTCTCGAGATGAATTTAGGAAAGCTAAACCTCCTACATTTGATGGTGAGATAAAGACAGGACAAGAAGCTAAAGCTTGGCTTCTTGGGATAAAGAAGTACTTTCAAGTGCAGGATTATTCAGGAAACATGAAGACAAGAGTTTCCATATTCAATATGAATGGAAGAGTATCCATTTGGTGGGAACACTTCAAGCAAGTAAAGAAGATCAGTGAAAGGAAACTGAAGTGGAAACAATTCAAGAAGTATTTCAGGCAGAAATACCTCTTTGACAGGTATTACGATGACAAGATCAAGGAGTTCCATGAGTTGGGATTGGGACAACAGAACATGGATGAATATGCAAATAAGTTTTTGGAATTGTTGAGGTATATCCGGTACATTAGAGATGAAAAAGTGAAGATCCAACGGTTTTTAAGTGGATTGCCTCAAGCTTACAAAGATAGAATTGAGTTCTATGAACCAAGAACTCTCGAAGAAGCAATAAGAAAGGCTAAATATTGCTATGAGAAAAGCAAAGGTAAACCGGATTACCATAAAGCATGGAAGGACAAGAAGAATGAGAAGTTTGACAAAAGAAGGAAAGGTTTCAAACCTTTTAGATTCAGAAATCAGCAGAAGCGGCCATCCCAAGATGCGAGTAATCCAGTTGGAGTGATAGGTGGAAAGACTAAAGAGCCACATCAGAATAAAGGTCCACTCAAATGTTGGAAATGTGAAGGACCTCACTTGCACAGATATTGTCCACTTGAGAATGAAAGTGCAAGACCAGCTTATAACATTCAAGGAGCAGAAACAGTGGGTCAAGTAGCAAGAGCAGTCCCTAGAATTTATGCAGCACTGGAGGACCACCAGGCAGATCACCAGTCAACTGTGGTTGAAGTTGCAGGTAAGATTATTGAACAATCTGTTTCTATTTTGATTGACCTTGGTTCTACTCATAGTTACATTACTCCTAGAGTAGTGGAGATTTGTGCTTTTAAGGAGGACAAGCATAGGAAACCTTGGTTAGTTCAGCTGGCCACTAGGACTAAGAGAAAAGTCAGTGAATTGGTAGAGAAATGTCCATTGGTTATGAATGGATTGATCACTTGTGTAGATATGAATGTTCTACCGCTTGGTTCCTATGATTTTCTCATTGGAATGAATTGGTTAGAAGCTCACCGAATGAAGCTTGACTGTTACAACAAGACTTTAGAATGAATGAATGAAGAAGGAAACCCAGTAGTTGTGAAAGGTATTCCGAAGGTAATTTCAGTAAGATAGGTTTCAGCAATGCAGTTGAAGAAGTTCTATAGGAAAGGTTTCCAATTGTATGCAGCTCATATTCTGGAACCAACTGGAGATGAGACTCCTAGGTTGGAGGACTATTAGGTGTTACAAGAATTCAAGGATGTATTTCCTGATGAAATTCCAGGGCTTGCTCCAAAGAGGGACATTGATTTCACCATTGAACTTGTGCCAGGAGCGGCACCAGTGTCCAAGACACCCTACAGGATGAGTACACCGGAGATGCTAGAGTTGAAGATGCAACTGCAAGAGTTGTTGGAAAAGAAGTATATTCGACCGAGTGTGTCTCCTCGAGGAGGACTAATTCTGTTTGTGAAGAAGAAAGATGGTAAAATCAGGTTATGTATTGATTACAGATAGTTGAACAAGGTTACTATGAAGAATAAATACCCTTTGCCTAAGATTGATCACCTGTTTGATCAAATGAGAGGAGCAAAGGTATTTTCCAAGATTGACTTGAGGTGTGGTTACCATTAGGTGAGAATCAAGGATGAATACATTCATAAGACAACCTTCAGGACAAGGTATGGACATTATGAGTTTGTAGTGGTACCATTTGGTCTCACAAATGCACCAGCTACATTTATGTGCCTTATGAACAGCGTCGTCATCAAGTATTTGGAAAATTTTGTTCTTGTTTTCCTTGATGACATTCTTGTTTATTCCAAGAATGAGGAAGAACATGAAGAGCATTTGAGATTCACATTGCAAGTGCTCAGGGAACATCAGTTGTATGCAAAAATGAGCAAGTGTGACTTCTACAGAGATAGAATTCAGTACTTGGGTCACATTATCTCAAAAGAGGGTATATCAGTAGACCCTGAGAAGATTGAAGCCATTATGAATTGGACTACTCCAAGAAATGTGATAGATATAAGATCTTTTATGGGACTTGCAGGATACTACAGGAGATTCATTGAAGGATTTCCAAGGTTGCACATGCCATCACTTCTTTGAAAAGGAAGGAAGTAAAGTTTGAATGGACTTCGAAGTGTGAAGAAAGCTTCCAATGGTTGAATAATCTTCTCACTAGTGCACCAATATTGAAGGTTGCAAACCCAGAGAAAGAATTTTTGGTATGTACCAATGCATGCGGACAAGGGCTTAGAGGAGTCCTTATGCAGGACAACCACATGATATGTTATTAGTCAAGAAAGTTGAAGGAGCATGGGAAGAACTATGCCACTCATGATCTAGAGCTTGCAGCCATAGTACATGCTCTCAAGATGTGGAGACATTACTTGATGGGTAGAATATTTGAACTCAGAACAGATCACTGTGGACTGAAGTATTTGTTTGATCAGCCTACTCTGAATGCTAGGCAAGCGAGATGGCTGGAATTTTTATGTGAGTTTGATTTCAAAATCAAGCACATAAAAGGAAAAGAAAACAAGGTAGCTGATGCACTCAGCAAGAAGGTACAGGAAATGCATGTGGCATCTCTTAGTATTTGCCAATCAGATTTGAGGCAGTAGATTGTTAATCATGTTGCCGGAGATAAATTGTATGAGCAGGTAAAAGACAAATTGCAGCAGCAAACTATTGAGAAGAAGTATGAGGGATATAAATTGGAAGAAGATGGAATTCTCACTTATAAAGGAAGAACTTATATTCCGAATGTAGAAAATTTGAGGAGAATGGTTATGGATGAAATCCATCAAGCTCTGTATTCTGGTCACCCAGGGTACCATAAGACAATTGCTATAGCTAGAAAGCAATAGTTTTGGCCAGGAATGAAAAAGGACATGGCTAAATACATTTCAAGGTGCATGAAATGTCAACAGGTAAAGCCCCACCATTGATTGGTTATGCTATGTTTCATGTTGAAATTGGCACCGATGGTATATCGGGGCATGCGGAATATATTAAGTTTGTCATCATGTAAATATGCATCTTTAATTAAAATGAACCCGACCAGCTACGTTCGTGGCAACTAAATTGAGAAGGGGCATGATTTTCACAAGGAAAAGGGTGGGGGGATGTCAAACCTTGGCCAATGGGGGAAAATCCATGTGTCACCTTCCCTTGTTTTATCCAATCACCACCATTAAAAACTATTGTAGTTAGCTGGGGCAGTTATGGCTGGGAGTGGAGTGTGGCAGGACTGTCAGTCCTTGCCCACACGCACACTCCACCAGTGTGGTTGACCTCACGATGGCAAGAAAACCACCGCCATCACTCAAGCGGACTCCCCATTCTCTCTCCACTACTATGCATCCTCTCCATTGTCTGTTCATCTTCACGCATAAGCAGAATTGTTCGTCCTCACGTAGGAGCGAGATTCTTGCTCATTCCCATGCATAGGCTCTTTCCTGTTTGGTCTCACGCAGCCAGGAGAGAGGAGCCATCCCCACTGTCATTCACATTTTCCACACAGAGGAATCAAGTGTGTTTCAATCCGTATTTGGGATTGGGTGTGAATCTTCTCTCATGCACTGGGTTCTGCATTGTTGTTACTCATGCAGCAAGCTGGGAGCCGTTCGGTCACTATCACCCATGATTTTCTTGTGGAGAGCCATTTTACACTCAGGGACTATGTGTAAGTTTTTCCCTACTGATTTGTGGCTCATGCATATGTTTTTCCCTCTGTATTTTGAAGTCTGGTGCAAGTTTCTCCCGTGTACGGGCTGAGAGACTGTATTTCTTCCCCAGTGTGGTCTGGGTAAGTTTTCCCGGTGACTTAGTTGTCCAAGATAGACTATTGTTTTCCCCATGTTGTGAATTGGGTGTACTGATACGTTTAGGGCCTGTTGAAATTCGCTTGGGAGTCGTTTTCCCCTGTTAAGCTGTAACAGCTAATTGATTGCATGTACGCAATGGTTGGTCTTCAGACTGTGTTGGGAGCAGGGATGGGGGCTTAGTTTGCTTGATAAACCTGGTGTCTGGAAACCACACGGACAGAGCTAGAGGGCTAGATTTCTTCTCCATAACCCTTGAATAGCACTGGAAGGGAATGCAAGGCCTGAGGGACTGTGTAGTAGAGAAGGGACTGATTCCTTGTGTTGGGTGTGTGTGGGTGTCTTAGAAGTCAGGCTAGTTCTGGTGTAGGTGTTCCTAGCTTGATAATGAGCTCACCAGCTTAGCATTTAGCCTTTCCCAACTCATGGATGGCCTGATAATTCTGACCATGTTGGCTTGGCTGTCTTGTTGATGGCCTGATAAACCCAACAGTGTTGGATTGGCTGTGTTTTGTGTATCCTGGCTATGTGTAAGCCTACTTGTTCCCTAATCCTTCAAGAATCATGCCTAGCTCGGGGGTGGCAGCGTTGCTAAGAGATTAAGGAGCACGGTGGCCTATGGTTGGGTGGAACATTGCAGCGACGTAGCTGGTTGCGGAACGAGTTCTTCATAAGATAAGTAATCTTGTCTAATTTACTTCTACAATCATTTTATTGTTAATGAATATGGTGAACATGTTGAATGTTGTGTGAACGTATGTTTGCTTCCGTTGTATGATAAATGATCATGTATGCTTGTTCTAGTTCAAATCATTTTATTTCAGCATTTCAGCAATTTTATGAATGCACATGTTCATGGGGCTGGTTTCCCGGATGGTTAACGCCATGGTAGCGTCCTCTTCGCCGGTCGGAGGGTCGGGGACGTTACAGTGTGGTATCAGAGCTCATGTTGCAGCATGGGCCTGAATGAGCCATGAAGGATGTAGTGACAGAGGAAGGATTTCCTTTTGCCCAGTAGAGATCAGAAGCTATGACAGGAAACTTCCATAAAATTTGTCTAAGTGTTTGAACTGTCGGTTCGTCGGAACACTTAGTGGAAAGGACTTCTGATGTAGCGAAGAGCTAGGTGGAAGCACATCCGGCGGGGGACAGTTGGAAGGAAAATCATGAGAAAAAAAATTCTAAGAGTTCGACGTTCGTCGATGGAGCATAGTGATCGAGCGCCCACCATTGCGGATGACTAGACAACTACACGACCGACGGGTAAGGCCTCCAACCACCGATGCCGTCAAGAAAGTTTAAAAATTTCTCTAAGGCCGAAATCATTGACTATCGGAAGAAGATAGTGTTTTGTGTGTCATCGTTTCAGAAGCTTAGAGCACTAGCCTTCCGATGAGAAAAGACTGCCAATACCGATCAGGTTATGCCTCAGCAGATTGGGCCACCGATTGGGAGAAGATCGAAGATGATGGGTCGTCATTGCGGCTGTTGATGGAACTACTTCACCGATGAAAAGAAGAGAATGGAGCCAATCAAGTGGCAAAAAGGGAAGACCAAAGGGAAAATTTTGAAAAATTCTCTAAGTCTGAGAATCATTGGCCATTAGCGATGGTTAGTTGAACACATTGCCGACACCTAGTTAATTCAATTGCTGATGAGCTACGTCGGATGAAGTTAGTAGAATGAACATCCGTCGTTGCAGTTGTCTAATGGACTATCCTTTCGAAGGTTAGAATATTTGATCGCCGATGCGGTAGCTATTATTGGATCTGGTCGCCGATGAACAGCAGAGGAAGTTAGTTGTGCTGACCGCTGAAACATCGAAATGTTAGTTGGGATGAGACCCGATCCTATACAAGGGAAATTTTGAGTTTTCCGTGGGATTTTTCAGCATATTTCGACTATTTTTCAGTGGGATTTTCAACATTTTTACAGTGAATTTTCAGGGCTGAAAAGGATAAAGTGGCAGCAATATTATGCGCCAGATTGCGCCACAAGGGGGCAAGCCCCCTTGACCCCCGTCCTCCCCCTCAGACAAAGGTTCTTGAGGAAGAAAATGTTTGGGAAGACTTGTAATCTTATAATTTTTCCAGGAGAGGGTAAGTAATGCTGGTTTATATCAATGTTATGCATCTAATGCTTATGTTACTAACACGTTTGCAGAATCATAGTCACCTTCAAGAGTAGTATTCCAGGTAGTGCAATTTGGTAAGTAAGTGGTGGTTCATTTATGAGAACCCATGACAGATATGATGCTTGGGATTCTTATGAGCATGCGCAAGATGCCATGGGAGAAAATTTCCGTAATAGAAATGATGACATAGATTCTAATGGAAGGAGATTCCAAGAGACATCGTCAGATGTTGTAGCCACCATGAGAAGCTTGATCAAAGCCCAGGAAGAGTAGCATCAGTTGAATGTTGCTATGTTTCAGAGTTTGACAGACTTATGGAGAAAGATAGACTCTAGATGAGGTACAGCGAGACCAAAAGGCAGTAAGAGCAGTACTAGGAGAAGGAGAAGGACTTCTAGTGGATCAACTGATTCTGAAGAATCCAGTGGGGATTCAAGCTCTTATTCTCATAAAAGGAAAAGAAAGATACACCATAGGGATTGCTCTCGAGATGAATTTAAGAAATCTAAACCTCCTACATTTGATGGTGAGGTAAAGACTGGACAAGAGGCTGAAGCTTGGCTTCTTGGAATAAAGAAGTACTTTCAAGTGCATGATTATTCAGGAAACATGAAGGCAAGAGTTTCCATATTCAATCTGAATGGAAGGGCATCCATTTGGTGGGAACACTTCAAGCAAGTAAAGAGGATCAGTGAAAGGAGTCTTAAGTGGAAACAGTTCAAGAAGTATTTCAAGCAGAAATACCTCTCTAACAGGTATTATGATGACAAGATTAAGGAGTTCTATGAGTTGAGATTGGGACAGCAAACCATGGAAGAATATGCAAATAAGTTTTTGGAGCTGTTGAGGTATGTCTAGTACATCAGAGATGAAAAAGTGAAGGTCCAACATTTTCTGAGTGGATTCCCTTAGTCCTACAAGGATAGAATTGAGTTTTATGAACCTAGAAACCTTGAAGAAGCCATAAGGAAGGCTAAGTATTGCTATGAGCAAAGCAAAGGTAAGCCGAATTACCATAAGGCATGGAAGGACAAGAGGAATGAGAATTTTGACCAAAGAAAGAAAGGTTTCAAACCTCCTAACTTCAGGAATCAGCAGAAGCAGCCATCCCAAGCTGCGAATAAACCAATTGGAGTGATAGGAGAAAAGCCTAAGGATCCACAACAGAATAGAGGGCCACTTCAATGTTGGAAATGTGGAGGACCCCACATGCACAGAAATTGTCCACTTGAGAATGAGAGTGCAAGGCCAGCTTATAACATTCAGGAAGTAGAAATAGTGGGTCAAGTAGCAAGGGCAGTCCCTAGGATTTATGCAGCACTGGAGGACTGCCAGGAAGATTACCAATCAACTGTGGTTGAAGTAGCAGGTAATATTGCTGAGCAACCTGTTTCTATTTTGATTGACCCTGGTTCTACTCACAGTTACATTACTCCTAGAGTAGTGGATATTTGTGCCTTTAAGAAAGTAAAGCATAGGAAGTCTTGGTTAGTTTAGCTAGCCACTGGAACTAAGAGAAAGGTCAGTGCAGTGGTAGAGAAATTTCCATTGGTCATGAATGGATTGGTCACATGTGTAGATCTGAATGTTCTACCGCTTGGTTCCTATGATGTTCTCATTGGAATGGATTGGTTAGAAGCTCACAAGGTAAAGCTCGACTGCTACAATAAGACTTTCAAATGCATGAATGAAGAAGGGAACCTAGTAGTTGTGAAAGGTATTCCAAAGGTGATTTCTGTATGGCAGGTTTCAGCAATGCAGTTAAAGAAGTTCTGCAGGAAGGATTGCTAGTTGTATGTAGCTCACATTTTGGAGACATCAGGAGATGAAACTCTGAGGTTGGAGGACTATCAGGTGTTACAAGAATTCAGGGATGTGTTTCCTGATGAGATTCCAAGGCTTCCTCCAAGGAGGGACATTGACTTCACAATTGAACTTGTGCCAGGAGCAGCACCAGTGTCCAAGGAACCCTATAGGATGAGTACACCGGAGATGCTAGAGTTGAAGATACAACTGCAAGAGTTGTTGGAAAAGAAGTATATCCGCCTGAGTGTGTCTCCTTAGGGAGCATCAGTTCTATTTGTAAAGAAGAAAGATGGTACACTCAGGTTGTGTATTGATTACAGACAGCTGAACAAGGTTACTGTAAAGAATAAATATCCTTTGCCTAGGATTGATGACCTCTTTGATCAAATGAGAGGAGCAAAGGTATTTTCCAAGATTGACGTGAGGTATGGTTACCATCAGGTGAGAATCAAGGATGAAGACATTCATAAGATAGCCTTCGGAACAAGGTATGGACATTATGAGTTTGTAGTGGTACCATTTGGCCTCACAAATGCACCAGCTACATTTATGTGCCTTATGAATAGTGTCTTCAGCAGATATTTGGACAAGTTTGTTCTTGTTTTCCTTGATGACATTCTTGTTTATTCCAAGAATGAGGAAGAGCATGAAGAGCATTTGAGATTGACATTGAAATTGCTCAGGGAGCATCAGCTGTATGCAAAGCTGAGCAAGTGTGACTTCTATAGAGATAGGATTCGGTATTTGGGTCACATTATCTCAGAGGAGGGTATATCTGTGGACCCTAAAAAGATTGAAGCCATTATGAATTGGCCTACTCCAAGAAATGTGACAGATGTAAGATCTTTTATGGGACTTGCAGGATACTACAGGAGATTCATTGAGGGATTTTCCAAAGTTGTACATGCCATCACTTCTTTGCAAAAGAAGGGGATGAAGTTCGAATGGACATTGAGGTGTGAAGAAAGCTTCCAGCAGTTGAAGAGTCTTCTCACTAGTGCACCAGTATTGAAAGTTGCAAATCCAGAAAAAGATTTTGTGGTGTGTACCGATGCATGTGGACAAGGGCTTGGAGGAGTCCTTATGCAAGACAACCACGTGATATGTTATGAGTCAAGAAAGCTGAAGGAATATGAGAAGAATTATACCACTCATGATCTAGAGCTTGCAGCCATAGTACATGCTCTCAATATGTGGAGGCATTAATTGATGGGTAGAAGATTTGAGCTCATAACAGATCACTGTGGGCTAAAGTATTTGTTTGATCAACCTACTCTGAATGCTAGGCAAGCAAGATAGCTGGAATTTCTATGTGAGTTTTATTTTGAAACCAAGCACATAAAGGGAAAGAAAAATAAGGTAGCTAATGCACTCAGCAGGAAGGTGCAGGAAATGCATGTGGCATCTCTTAGTATTTTCCAATCGGATTTGAGGCAGCAGATTGTTAGTCATGCTACTGGAGATGAATTGTACGAGCAGGTAAAAGACAAATTGCAACAGTAAAGTCTTGAGAAGAGGTATGAAGGATATAAATTGGAAGAAGATGGGCTTCTCACCTATAAAGGTAGAATTTGTATTCTAGATATAGCCGATTTGAGGAGAGTTGTCATGGATGAAATCCATCAAGCTCCATATTCTGGTCACCCAGGATATCGGAAGACAATCGCTACAGCTAGGAAGCAATACTTTTGGCCGGGAATGAAAAAGGGCATGGCTGAATACATTTCGAGGTGCATGAAATGTCAACAGGTAAAGGTTGAGCATCAACACCCTGCAGGTTTGTTGCAGCCTTTGCTTGTTCCGGAATGGAAATGGGAAGTTATTTCCCTGGATTTTATTACAGGATTGCCGATGACTTGGAGACAACATGATTCCATCATGGTTGTGGTGGACAAGTTGACAAAGGCAGCGCATTTTATACCAGTTAAGTCTACGCATAAGACTGATGATATTGCAAAGATATTCATGAAGGATATTTTCATATTGCATGGATTGCCAAAGGGAATAGTCTCTGATAGAGATGTCAAGTTCACTTCCATTTTTTGGAAGGGGTTGTTTGCAGACTTGGGTACAAATCTAAATTTCAGCACTGCATACCATCCCCAGACAGATGGTTAGATAGAGAGAGTTAATCAGGTGCTTGAAGACATGCTTCGCATGTACGTAATGGAAAAACCAACCAAGTGGGAAGATTACTTGCACTTGGTAGAGTTTGCTTATAAAAATGGATAGCATGTATCCTTGGGGATGAGTCCATATGAAGATTTGTATGGAAGAAGGTGTAGAACACCAGTGACTTGGGATAACCCAGTGAACTGGATTGTGCTTGGACCATAATTGCTCAAGGAAATGGAGCAAGAAGTTGTAAAGATCAGGCAGAATCTGAAAGCAGCACAGGACAAACAGAAAAGCTATGCAGATAAGCATAGGGTGAACAGGGAGTTCAGTGTTGGGGATCATGTTTACCTCAGAGTGAGGGAAAGGAAGAGTTCCTTGAAGCTTGGAAGTTGTGCTAAGTTGTCACCAAGATATTGTGGGCCATTTGAAGTGCTTGAAAGAATAGGGCCAGTTGCATATAGGCTTGCATTTCTTGCTAGCACTAGAGCTCGTAATGTTTTTCATGATTCTTTGCTTAAGAGATATGTACATGATCCTAACCATGTGATAATATGGGATGTGATTCAGGTGGAACCCGAGGGAGAGTTTCGAATCGAACCAATGCGCATCCTCGATAGGAAGGTCACAATGCTCCGAAACCGGGCCATAGGTCAGGTAAAGGTGTAATGGGAGCACTACGGACCTGAAGAGGCTACATGGGAGCTGTAGGATGCCATGCGATTGGCACATCCATTTTTGTTCAATTCTGTGAAATAATGAGGCGATACTAGTGTAGCATTTTGTTCAATTTTGTAAAGCACCGAGGACAATGCTATTCAAGGGGGAGGGGAATGTAACACCCCAGTTTTGACCCCGTTGCATTAGATGTATGTGATGTATATATTGTAATAATCATGGTGCGGAGCTAAAGGCCAAGGCCCCACCATTGATTGGTTATGCTATGTTTTGGGTTGAAATTGTCACCGATAGTATATTGGGGCATGCGGCATATATTAAGTTTTGTCATCATGTAAATATGCATCTTTAATTAAAATGAACCCAACCAGCTACGTTCACGGCAACTAAATTGAGAAGGGGCATGATTTTCACAAGGACAAGGGTGGGGGGATGTCAAACCTTGGCCAATGGGGGAAAAATACATGTGTCACCTTCCCTTGTTTTATCCAACCACCACCATTAAAAACTACTACAATTAGTTGGGGCAGTTATGGCTGGGAGAGGAGTGTGGCAGGGCTGTCAGTCCTTGCCCACACGCACACTCCACCAGCATGGTTGACCTCACGATGGTAAGAAAACCACCGCCATCACTCAAGCAGACTCCCCATTCTCTCTCCACTACTACACATCCTCTCCATTATCTGTTCATCTTCATGCATAAGTAGAATTGTTCGTCCTCACACAGGAGCGGGAGTCTTCCTCATTCCCATGCACAAGCTCTTTCTTGTTTGGTCTCACGCAGCCAGGAGAGAGGAGCCATCCCCACTGTCATTCACATTTTCCACACAGAGGAATCAAGTGTGTTTCAATCCGTATTTGGGATTGGGTGTGAATCTTCTCTCACGCACTGGGTTCTGCGTTGTTGTTACTCACGCAACAAGCTAGGAGCCGTTCGGTCACTATCACCCATGATTTTCCTATGGAGAGCCATTTTATGCTCAAGAATTGTGTGTAAGTTTTTCCCTACTGATTTGTGGCTTGTGCATATGTTTTTCCCTCTGTATTTTAAAGTCTGGTGCAAGTTTCTCCCGTGTATGGGCTGAGAGACTGTATTTCTTCCCTAGTGTGGTCTGGGTAAGTTTTCCCAGTGACTTAGTTGTCTAGGACGGACTGTTGTTTTCCCCATGTTGTGAATTATGTGTACTAATACATTTGTGGCCTGTTGAAATTTGCTTGGTATTCATTTTCCCATTTTAAGCTATAACAGTTTATTAATTGCATGTGTGCAATGGTTGGTCTTCAGACTGTGTTGGGAGCAGGGATGGGGGCTTGGTTTGCTTGATAAACCTGGTGTCTAGAAACGACACAGATAGAGCTAGAGGGTTGGCTTTCTTCTCCACAACCCTTGAATAGTAGTGGAAGGGAATGCAGGGCCTGAGGGACTGTGTAGCAGAGAAGGGACTGATTCCTTGTGTTGGGTGTGTGTGGGTGTCTTAGAAGTTAGGCTAGTTTTGGTGTAGGTGTTCCTAGCTCGGTAATGAGCTCACCAGCTTAGCCTTTAGCCTTTCCCAACTCCTGTATGGCCTGATAAACCCAACCATGTTGGCTTGGTTGTCTTGTTGATGGCCTGATAAACCCAACAGTGTTGGCTTGGTTGTGTTTTATGTATCTTGGCTATGTGTAAGCCTGCTTGTTCCCTATTCCTTGGAGAATCATTCCCAGCGTGGGGTTGGCAGCGTTGCTGAGAGATTAAGGAGCATGCTGGCCTATGGTTGGGTGGAACGTTGCAGCGACGTTGCTGGTTGCGGAACAAGTTCTTCATAAGATAAGTAATCTTGTCTAATTTACTTCTACAATCATTTTACTGTTAATGAATATGGTGAACATGTTGAATGCTGTGTGAACGTATGTTTGCTTCCATTGTATGATAAATGATCATGTATGCATGTTCTAGTTCAAAGAATTTTATTTCAGCATTTCAGCAATTTTATGAATGCACATGTTCATGGGGCTGGTTTCCCGGATGGTTAACGCCATGGTAGCGTCCTCTTTGCCGGTTGGAGGGTCGGGGACGTTACAACAACTTGGTGAAGATATCTACTAGATGTTCCTTAGATCCACAAGACTATAAGTTGATGTGTCCATTGTTCAAAATCTTGCATATGAAGTGATATCAAGTGTCAATGTCTTTGCTTTTGTGGTGAAACACATGATTCTTGGATAAGAGAATAGTTGAGCTCTTGTTGAGTTATTATCCCAAATATAGTATTTGGATCCTTTGCTTGATCTACAAGATGACTCAAGAGTATTCTCAACCAAATTAGTTGATATGATGCTAAAGTTGTTGCCATATATTTTCCTTTTTCTAAAGATATTGTAACAATGGGTTTTTTCTTGGAATCCCACGAGATCAAACTTGCTCCCAAATGAAATGCATATCTAGAAGTACTCTTCCTATCATCAATGTTGCATGTGAAACCACTATCTATATATCTAAAAACTAAGTTAGCTTCAAATTTGGAATACAAAATACATGGTGGTGCAAGCTAATGATGGTCTCTTTTGACATGTTAGATGTAACAAAAAACTGAAAAAAAACAAGCATCCCTCAACTTACATGGATATTTTGAGATACATACACATTGAATATTGGTTTTCAAGTAAAAAATATGAAAAGTAGGAAATTGAATCACATTTCCAAATATATAAATTTTATCTGTTGAAAATTTCATAACTATCTCAAGTTTAATCTTTTCTAACATGTACTTTTTTCGGGGGGAAATGATAAGGTATATGTCGTTGCAGGTGCATCCTTTGAGTGACTAATGATGGAATCAGCCTATAAAAACTTGTAGACATATATGTGCACACACACACACACACATATGGGTGAGTGACAGCTAATGAGGGTCACTTTTGTCACATTAGATGCAATAGAAAACTGAAAAATCAAGACATCCCTCAACTTAATTTTATTTTTTGATATAATTACACAAAATATCTTGCTTTGAGTAAAGAAGATGAAATGTAGGAAATTGAATCACGTTTTTGAATATATAAGTTTTATGTGTTGGAATCTTTCATAACTATATCAAGTTTCATTTTTTCTAAGAGTCACTTTTTTATTTTCCAAGCAAATGATAAGGTATATCTTTTGTGGGTACAACCTTTGAGTGCGTAAATGATGGTTTCAGGATACAAAACTTTGCAGGCATGCATAGCCTATATAGCACTAGGGAAACGATAATTTTCAAAAATAATATTAATAATTTTTTATTTTTTTTTAATTATCGTCGAAAATGATATGTGTTTTGTGGGTGCAGCCTTTTAAGTTCTTTATGAAATAATCATGAAATGGGTTTTTTATAGAATGTAGAGGTCATTGTATTCTAGTGTACCATATAACTTGTTTTTAAAATGATTAATAATTTAAAATGTTATGGAAAAAACAATAAAACCATGTTTTTTGAGTTAAGGAGTTAGGACACAATAGAAATTGAAAAAAAAGGAAAATATAATATTTTTAAATAAAAATTACATATTTAGAATCTACAGAAAAATGCTATCTATGTTTAATATTTCGTAAAAAATGATTTTGTGTAGCATACTATAATGCGTGCATAAACAACAACTTCTTCGGAAAGTGGAAGAAATTCCCAATTAGTTATGGTTTATCATATACCATAGCATAGGTTTGGTATTACCGAAGCAAACTCCAAACCATACACATAGGAATATTGGTGACATGCGAGCAAGTGAATTGGCATGGTTTAGGTGCTACAAAACAAGATCATTTTATGTTTAAATTCAAATTATATTTTCGACCCTTATAGAATTGAAACACGTCTGCACATTATAGGACTACAAAACATGCGTGCGTTATAAACTACAAAATGCACACATGTTATAGAACTACAAAATGCACACATGTTATAGAACTACAAAATGCGTGCGCATTATAGAACTACAAAATGCACACGTGTTATGGAACTCCAAAACACGTGCACGTTATGTAGTCGTATAACACATGCGTGTTATGTAGAGGAAAACTGTTAACACAATATGCAAGACATCAAATGTATGGTTAATAGTTGAGAGGGGGTGTGGAAGGGTCAAGGACCTAGGAGGATGTTGGAAGTTCAAGTGGGGATGGTTAATAGTTGAGAGGGGGTGGGGAAGGGTCAATGGCTTAGGATGATGTTGGAAGTTTAAGAGGGGATGTTTAAAAGTTGAGATGGGGTGAGGAAGGGTCAAGGTCCTAAGAGGATGTTGGAAGTTCAAGTTGGGATGGTTAAGAGTTGAGAGGGGATGGAGAAGGTTTAAGGGCCTAGGATGATGTCGTAAGTTCGAGTGGAGATGGTTAATAGTTGAGAGTGGGTGGAGAAGGTTCAAGGGCCTAGGCGGATGTTGCAAATTCAAGTGAGTAATATGGTTAATAGTTGAGAGGGGGTGAAATTATGGGATATCAACAAAATACACCAACAAAAGAGTCAAAGAGACTAGATTCTAGTGTCAAACAAAAGGACATCTGCTATATGCTCTAGTTTAAATTGTCTTAATATACCAACAATTTTTCTCACCTTTGTAAATTGTTATCTTTATAAGCTTATTATAGGCCTAGAACATAATCAAATAGCTTGGACAAAGAGTCAAAGTTCATAGTTTATATTAATGTAATATACACAAATGTTTGTTTCAATGTATTTCATGTCTTTTCTCCTATCATACTTTGATGTTGTTGTGTTGCAAAACTTAGATCTGCTGACATATACTTCCTACCAACTTTTTTTGTTGATGAGACCATACAAATCTGTTATGTCCTGTGTTGAATATACTATGTTGTTGATTAATTATTTTTATTGTTGTCATATGAAATATTGTTGATAATAATTTATGTTGATGTCTGTCAAATTTCGTAGTTCAAATGTTGTTTCCTATAGGATCATGTTGGCCAAGCATGTGCCAGAAAATTTAAACATTGAGGCTGATATTAACATTGGTTTGGTGGAATATCTTTGTTTTCTTTCTATGATGCCACTGATGTTATGATGTTGTTGTGATTTTCTAGTATTAACTCATTCATGGTAACTTTCTTTGATACTTGCAATCATTATAAGATGCACAACACCATAGCATGATGGTTCTAATATCATTATTTTTCCTAAAAATTGATACAATATTCATATATTCCATTATGTTTTCAAAATCCAAAAACAATTTTAAGTTTCAAGAGCTCTTTAAAAGGAAAAATATTGACAAGAAGTTAACAACAAAATCTATCTATCTTTAGAATCTAGATTTTATTTTCCTATTGTTTATTCTCCATGCAACCCTTGGTTTTTAAAATTTTGTAATTTTACCTACATACCTTGTCTTTTCCAAAGCTACAAGCAATTAGTATTTATGTGTATCATGTTATTGGAGACAAGTAAACTAATACTTAATTCATTCTTAGTTTTCCTTCTGCTTCAGTTTCTCCATTTTGATAGCTCATGGTAACTATAATAATGATGTTTTTTCTTGCTCCATTTTGATAGTGCATCGTAATTATAATAACGATGTTTCTTTCTTGCTCCATTTTGATAACTCATAGTAACTACAATGTCAATGTTTCTTTCTTGATACTAGTGCATTCTATCCTTTTTTGTATTGGGTTTTCATCTAATTTTTTATTCTTTAACATTATGAATGTTTTTGCACATGAATGTTTCCACAGTGTCCAGTCATTGTGTGCAAGTTTATGATTTGCATAGTGTAGAAAATTAGAAGTGACTGAGGCATTTCGGGTGGACCCTCCACCCATAATTAGGATCATTCGAAGCTATGGCACAATAGAAAAGAAGAGGGAAGTAGAATATATATAGAAATTAAAAACTAGCCATTAATTATAAAAACTAGCGGTTAATTATAAAAATTATAGATAAAAAAGTTTGGGGATACAATTGAGAAAAATAAGGTTGAAAATTGAATAATATAATAAAATAAATCATTTCTTTCATTAAAAAATAATTTTTATTTTATTTTTTAAAATTAGGTGGAGAAAAGTATAAAAAAAAGAGGGATTTAAGGGTTTGACTTAATGAATGAAATATTAAAGCCTAGAAGGGGCGATCAATTGAGAAAAGATAGAAAGGTAAGCATTCATAACATATAAATTAATAAATTAGTTAAAATAAGAATAAATAAAACAAAATAAAAATAATAAAAACCTAGGGTGAAAAGGTAAGAAATAAAAAGTAGTGAATAAATGAGTAAGGTATCAATGGTGAGTAAGTTGATGGATCAGAGGTCTCCAAGATTGACTTAATTTATAGCCATCTTCTCGATTAAAGTTGTTATATGATGTTTTTCAATTTCGATGGCTTCTCTAGTTAGTCTTAATGAATAATGAGAAGTGGAGGCAGGGATTTTAGTCTGATCGAAGAAAATATGATGTTTAGATTTGAAATATTGTTCATCGATTGCAGATTTGTTAATTTGATTATGATTAGTACCAACGATGTGTTCTTTTAGATGTGTTTGAATGGATATACCTGTTTGGCCAATGTACATTTTCCCACATGAACAAGGAATTTGGTAGACGTCGTGGATAGGAAGGGGTTGGATTTATCTTTAGCACTCCTAAATAATTGCTTAAGGGTCTTATGGGGTTTAAATATGGTTTTGATGTTCTTTTTAATTAAAATTTTATGAATGCAATCTGCAATGCCATGAATACATGGAAAAAAGCTAATTGAAATGGGTGGTGGGGAGGGTTTGAGGGGTTTGGGCTTGGGATGTAGGACTTGTTGAATTTTTTTTTTAATGAGGTATCTAGAGCACCCATTGGTCACGAGGGATTTAGTAAGGTGTGCTCTTTATTGATCAATATATTGGGGGTTCGAGATTCGAATTGCTATGGTGATCAAATTTTTGAGGATAGCATATTTTTTAGAAGGGTGGTGATGAATGTTGTGTGAACAAAAAAACTTAAGTCTTCTATGCCATTCATAGAATGCCACAATTTGTGTTTTTTCATAGAGAGTATCTGTATTGTTGAAGTGGAATTTTTTTTGTAATAGATATTTTTCCAACATAGAAAATACTTCAAACTTTCTATGAGAAAGTAATATAAATTTTGACATAATGCAGTAATTTTTTTCGATAGCTAAACTTTGTGACCAACAACGAATCTCTCAACATTTCTATATTATTACTATAAGTATGTTTTATAGTAGCAAATACACATTGCTCTTTTCATCATTTTTGGATATGAATAAAATTATTTAAATTGTTCCCTAAGATGCTTAATTGCAAATGTAAGTGGTTCTTTTGCTTCCAAACTCAGCGTATCAACCCTCTCAATTACATCTACAACTTTTATTCTATCAATGCCAAAACATATAGCAGGATTACAACTTTTATTCTATAAATTCCAAAACATATAGCAGGATTACAACTTTTATTCTATCAATGCCAAAACATATAGCAACATTACAACTTTTATTCTATCAATGCTGAAACATATAACAAGATTTCTTTTGTTTTGGATTAAGCTAATGATTTATCTTTGAATTTGTAAACAACATAATTTTAACAATTCAAAACACATAATTGTAACAATGCAACTATTATATTAAACAAGAGCCACGAGGTGGCAATGTCCCCGACATTGTTATTGCCACATGAGATAATGCTCTAAAACTATTGAAATCTAGTATTAACTATTTGGTCTTGGCAAATGTAAATGCTCTCATGCTATAAAAATACTTTTAATAATTTAATTAATCTTGAAACATGATAAATATATTGCTAGTAAAATTTGGTACATATCAAACTTAATATTCATAAAGAAATAGAAATTATATGTCCAATAAAGAAGGTTTCATTTCAAGAAAAAAATGAAATAAAAAGATAATTTTGGTTGAATTATCCTTAAACTATTTAACTAAGCCTATTAAATAAGTTTGGAACATGACAAATAGATTGCTAATAAAATTTGTTACATATCGAATCTAATATTACTTAAAATTCATAAAGAAATAGAAACGATATGTCCAATAAAGAAGGTTTCATTTAAAACGATAATTCTGGTTGAATTATTGTTAAACGATTTAACTAAGCTTGAAACATGACTGTCACACACCCTGGTTTTGACCCTGTTGAATTAATGTATATGATGTAAATATTATATCGAATCATGACAAGGAGTTCAAGGCCAAGGCCCTATCATTGATTAATGTTTGGTATATAGGCTATCATGGCTAACGCCTATGGTTTCTATGCTAAGTCAAGCACATTTGTAAACATCATGTCACTATGCAAATTAATGAAAAACCTACAACCAACTATGTCAATGCAACGAATAATGAGATGGGGGCATGATTTTCCTAAGGATAAGGGGGTGGGAATGTTAACCTTGAGCTAGTTTGGGGAAAATCCATGTGTCATGGGGAGAAACCATCAGAACTATCAACTACCCTTTTTCTTGTCTTCTCTTCCCAACCATTTATTCTACTAGGAGGTGGTCGAGGTAGTTATTGCTTAGAAGGGGAAGAGTATGGGAAATTTTGAACTGGGCAAAGCACCCAGTTTTGGAATGTCATGTTTTTCTTGCACGAATAAGAAAACATCAGAACCGTACACCAGTATTGGCCCACGCATTCACATTTTGGACTTACTCTCATGTTTTGAGAGCTATGGGACATTGGGGATTCAATCATCGTTCATCATTCACCACCATCTTTGTTTTTCCCAGGAGAGTAACATTGTGGAAGCAATAGAGCTCTTCCTGTGTGTGTATCCTTTGCATTCTATGAGTATTTTTCCCTTGGAAATACTATGATTGCTATGTGGTAGCATTGTTCCAAACTACAGAGTGTATGAGACCCTATTACTTGTGTCCCAGAGTAAAGCCGGTGTTATAGAGTCTCCTTGTGGTTGTTGTGTTGTGCACCCTAGTTCAGGTCTAAGATATGTAAATGACATAGGAATGGGAGACATAGAACATGCTTTATAAACCTAGTGTGGAACCTCACAATAAGATAAGAGTAGCTGGTAACCCCGCTATGCACATCCTGAAGAGCACTGGAAGGGAAGTTGTAGCCCTAGGGACTATGGAGCAAAGAAGGGGACACTTCCTTGTGTTGGGTGTGTAGGTAGTGGGGAAGACAGGCCAGATAGATCTTGTGAAGCTGTTCTTAGCTCTCTAGATGAGCTCACTAGCATAGCTATTCTTCCTACCCATTGCCTTAGAATCCTGATAAACTCAACTGGAAAGGTAGCTTGGATCGTAACCTGATAAACCCATCTATTGGCTTGGTTGTGTCTTGTTGTGTTTGACCTAGTGAATAACCTTTGGCTAGAGAGTCTCATAAACTCAAAAGTGATATGGCTTGACTATGTATAGTATGATAAACCCATCTGTTGGCTTGACTGGTTCTTAAAGGTGAATGTTGGCTTGACTGTGTTCAGTCTGTGATACCCAACTATTAGATGCTTAACTGAGTGGCCTATGAAACCCATCTATTGGAATGTTTTACCCTGCATCCTGAGAAACCCAACTGTGTTGGCTTGGCTGAGTTTCATTGCACCTTGGATAGGTATGAGTCTGTTAGTGTTCCCTTATCCCTTGAGGAAATCATGCCCAGCTCGGGGGTGGTGGTTGTTGATGTATATGTAACTTTGGAATGTATTTCACTTGTATTTCTTATATATTGTAACCCGATGTTTATTCTGGGATGTACTTGAGTTATGTCATGCCTCAATGTTCCTATCAAGAAGGTATATCATGTAAACAAGTCATGTCAAGTCATTGTGGGTAACCCTCCTATTGTCTAAGGGTTAAAGTCCTCGCAATTCTGGGGCACTAGGGTTATTAGACTCTCCTAGTAGAGGTCGGAATTGGTAGGGTTTTAGTCATGTTGTGATTAGTATAAATAGAGAACTAGAGTCTCTATTTATCACACAAATCATACACACTCAAGTGTAGCGCATAGCTGAGGAAGGAGAAGACACTGGGTCTAGACAAGAAGAAGGTTACTGATGTCAGGAGATCACTTACTGTTTTGGGGCTTTTTCTATTTTGGTGCTGATTCTATCTCTGAGGAAGTTGTGGGGTTTTTACCATTTATGGTTTCCCCAAGGATAAACATTGTGTTCTTTGTCTCTTGTGTTTGATTGTTGTGCTTGTTATTCTCTCAGTAAAGATCCTAATATAATGCTAGCTTAATGATGAAATTCTAACAGTAGTGTCACTGAGAGATTGATGAGTGCACTGGCCTATGGTTGGGAGGAACGTTGAAGTGACATAGCTGGTTGCAGGACAAGTTCTGTTCAAGATAAGTGTTCTTTCCTATGTTATTCTCTGCAATTATATTTCTTGTATTGTAAAATGCTTGATGGAGTGTGATGAACATGTTGGTGTGTTGAATTGATGCATTGTTCCTTTGAATAACTGCAATTATAGGCATCTATGTATGTTTTCCATCAATGTATTTCAAAATAAGTTGCAAAGTAGATTGGCCAGATCGGCAATGGCCTGAAGGATCAGATCGATCCAAGACTTTAGTGAAAAAGTTAAGTTTCCTGCTAGAAATCGCCATTTATGCAGTTCGCGGGATGCAGGATGTGGGATGTGGGATACGGGATGCGGAATGTCAGATTCATAGATCATGGTCTCCACAATTTTCCCTCCACAACTTCCTTTCTGCAACTTGCGGGATGCGAGATGCTGAATCATGGTGTCGTGATTTCCACAATTCCCAATCCTACAAGTCAAAGACTCCGCATCGTCGATATTCACCAAATGGTTTTCCGCCATTGATCTGTCTCCAATGCGGGATGCGGGATGTAGGTTGCATGAAGTGAGATTGCAACTTTTGGAACTTATAACCCGTAATTCGGGCTTTCTGCATCGTTGATTTTTGCGGGTGGATTTTGAACCGTTGATTTGGTTCCATTCTATGGGATCATTGGTTTCCATTATGTTTTCTCTCCGCCACTTGATATCCTCTGAGATCTTTCCTTGCAGATCATTGAACTGATCAATGGAGGACCGGAGGGATCATGATAGTGTTGGAAATGTTGAGAATTGGTTCTCGTCCATACCCTGTGATTCGATGAACAATAAAGGTTCTCGATGAAATTTTTTATTCCGCATGATAATAGGGTATGGGTACGTGACATTGTGGCATCAGAGTTGTGGGTTGCAGCATTGGGCCTATATGGGCCAGAAAGTAGTCAAGAGTACCCTCTAATACCAACTTGTATTATACTACATTGTGGTAACAGTGTTGTCAGTTACAGCATTGGGCCTAGATAGGCCAGGTGACAGTAAGTAAAATGTTTTTTATTTTAAATTGTTGTGTATCTAACAAATGGTGTTGATAACACATTTTGCAGAAGCATAGTATATTTTTGAAACGTGGGTTGTTGGCTCAGCCATGAGAGCCTATGACAGAAATGAGGCATGGGATTCCTACAAGTGTGCGCAAGACGTTATGGGGGGAAACGTTTGAGCTAAAAATGTTGATGTGGAGTCTAATGGAAGGAGATTCCAAGAGACACCGCCAAATATTGCATCCACCATGAGAATCTTGATTAAGACCTAGGAACATCAACATCAGTTGAATGCTGCTATGTTGTATAGTTTGACTGACTTTTAAAGAAAGATAAACTCTAAACAGGGTACAGTAAAACCCGAAGGCAGTAAGAGTAATACTAGGAGAAGAAGAAGGACTGCTAGTAGATCATCTGACTCAAAAGAAACAAGTGAGGATTCAAGCTCTTCTTCTCACAAGGGAAAGAGAAAGAGGCACCATAGGGATCTCTCTCAGGATGAATTTAAGAAGGCTAAACCTCCTACGTTTGATGGCGAGGTAAAGACTGGAAAAGAAGCTGAATCTTGGCTTCTTGGGATAAAGAAGTACTTTCAAGTTCAGGATTATTCAAGGAACATGAAGGCAAGGGTTACCATATTCAATTTGAATGGAAGGGCATCCATATGGTGGGAGCATTGCAGGAAAGTGAATAATATTAGTGAAAGGAAAATTGTGTGGAAATAGTTCCAGAAGTACTTCAAGCAAAAATATCTCTCTGATAGGTACTATCATTGACAAGATTAAATAATTCTATGAGCTAATATTGGGACAGTAGACCATGGAAAAGTATGTGAACAGGTTCCTAGAACTGTTGAGATACGTCAGGTATATCAAGGATGAAAAGGTGAAAATACAGTGGTCCTTGAGTGGGTTCCCTCAGTATTACAAAGACAGAATTGAGTTTTATGAGCCTAGAACTCTGGAAGAAACAATAAGGAAAGCTAAGTATTGCTATGAGCAAAGCAGAGGAAAACCTGACTATCAGAAGACATGGAAGGACAAGAAGAATGAGAAGTATGACCAAAGGAAGAAAGGTTTCAAACCTTATAGCTTCAGAAATCAGCATAAGCAGTCATCTGAAGCTGAAAGACAGCTAGCTAGAGTGGTGGGTGAAAAGCCAAGAGATCCACAGCAGATCAAAGAACCACTCCAATGTTGGAGATGTGGAGGACCCCACATGCGCAAGAATTGTCCACCCGAGAATGAGAGTGCAAGGACAGATTACAACATTCAAGAGGCAGAAGCAATGGGTCAAGTAGCAAGGGTCGTCCCTAGGATTTACACAGCGCTAGAGGACCGCCAGGCAGATCACCAGTCAACTATGGTTGAAGTTGCAGGTAAGATGGTTGAGCAATCTATATCTATTTTGATTGACCCTGGTTCTACCCACAGTTACATTACTCCTAGAGTAGTGGAGATTTGTGCCTTTAAGAAATTAAAGCATAGCCAGCTAGCCACTGGAACTAAGAGGAACATTAGCGAAGTGGTGGAGAAATGTCCATTGGTTATGAATGGATTGGTCACTTGTGTAGATCTGAGTGCTCTACCACTTGGTTTCTATGATGTTCTCATTGGAATGGATTGGTTAGAAGCTCACAGAGTAAAGCTTGACTGTTATGATAAGGCTTTTGAGTGCTTGGATGAAGAAGGCAACTCAAGGATGGTGAAAGGCATTCCAGAGGTAATTTCTGTGAAGCAGGTTTCAGCAATGTAGTTGAAGAAGTTCTGTAGGAAAGGTTTCCAATTATATGCATCTCATATTTTGGAGGCACCAGAGAATGAAATTCCTAAGTTGGAAGACTTTCATGTGTTGCAGGAATTCAGGGATGTGTTTCCTAATGAGATTCCAAGGCTTCCTCCAAAAAGGAACATTGATTTCATAATTGATCTTGTGCCAGGAACAACACCAGTGTCCAAGACATCCTACAAAATGAGTACAGTAGAAATACTAGAGCTGAAGATGAAACTGCAAGAGTTGTTGGAGAAGAAGTATGTCAGACCCAGTGTGTCTCCTTGGGGCGCACCCGTTCTGTTTGTAAAGAAGAAAGATGGTACACTCAGATTGTGTATTGATTACAGACAACTGAACAAAGTCATAGTAAAGAACAAGTATCCTTTGCCTAGTATTGATGACCTCTTTGATCAAATGAGAGGAGAAAAGGTATTTTCCAAGATTGACTTGAGGTCTGGTTACCATCAAGTGAGAATCAAGGATGACGACATTCATAAGACAACCTTCAGAACAAGGTATGGACATTATGAGTTTGTAGTGGTACCATTTGGTCTCACAGATGCACCAGCTACATTTATGTGCCTTATGAATAGTGTCTTTAGCAGGTATTTGGACAAGTTTGTTCTTATTTTCCTTGATGACATTCTTGTTTATTCTAAGAATGACGAAGAACATGAAGAGCATTTGAGATTGACATTGAAATTGCTCAGGGAGCATTGGTTGTATGCAAAGCTGAGCAAGTGTGACTTTTATAGAGATAGAATTCAGTATTTGGGTCACATTATCTCAAAAGAGGGTATATCTATGGACCCTGACAAGATTGAAGCTATTATGAATTGGCCTACTCCAAGAAATCTGACAGATGTAAGATCTTTTATGGGACTTGTAGGATACTTCAGGAGATTCATTGAAGGATTCTCTAAGGTTGCACATGCCATCACTTCTTTGCAAAAGAAGGCAATAAAGTTTGAATAGACATCGAGGTGTGAAGAAATATTCCAGCAACTGAAGAATATTCTCACCAGTGCGCCAGTATTGAAAGTTGTAGACCCAGAGAAAGATTTTTTGGTGTGTACCAATGCATGTGGACAAGGGCTTGGAGGAGTCCTTATGCAAGACAACCACGTTATATGTTATGAGTCAAGAAAGTTGAAGGATCATGAGAATAACTATGCTACTCACGATCTGGAACTTGCAATCATAGTACATGCTCTCAAGATTTGGAGGCATTACTTGATGGGCAGAAGGTTCAAGTTAAGGAAAGACCATTGCGGTCTAAAGTATTTATTTGATCAGCCTACTCTAAACGCTAAACAAGCTAGATGGCTAGATTTTTTATATGAATTTGATTTTGAAATCAAACACATAAAAGGAAAAGAGAATAAGGTAGTTGATGCACTCTGCAGGAAGGTGTAGGAAATGCATGGGGCATCCGTTAGTATTTTCCAATCAGATTTGAAGAAGCAGATTGTTAATCATATTGTTGAAGATGAATTGTATGCACAGTTCAAGGACAAGTTGCATCAGCAAAGCCTTGAAAAGAAGTATGAGGGATATAAAATGGAAGAAGACAAACTTGTTACCTATAAGATCATAGTTTACATTCCAAAGGTAGCAGATTTGAGGAGAGTTGTTATGGATGAGATCCATCAAGCTCCATATTCTAGTCATCGAGGATATCAAAAGACAATTGCTATAGCCAGAAAGCAGTACTTTTGGCTAGGAATGAAAAATAACATGGCTGAATACATTTCTAGGTGCATGAAATGTCAGCAGGTAAAGGTTGAGCATCAACACCCTACAGGTTTGTTGCATCCCTCTCCATTTCCAAAATGGAAATGGGAAGTTATTTCCATGGATTTTATTACTGGATTTCCAATGACTTGGAGACAACATGATTCCATCATGGTTGTGGTGGAAAATTTGATGAAGGCAACACATTTCATACTGGTTAAGTCTACGCATAAGGCCGATGGTATTGCAAATATCTTCGTGAAGGAGATTTTTAGATTGCATGGATTGCCTAAGGCAACAGTCTCTAACAGAGATGTCAAGTTCACTTCCAATTTTTGGAAGGGGTTGTTTGCATATTTGGGTACGAAGTTGAATTTCAGCACTGCCTACCATCCTCAGACTGATTGGCAGATAGAGAGAGTGAATCAGGTGCTTGAATACATGCTTCACATGTATGTGATGGCCAAACTAACCAAGTAGGAATATAACTTACACTTCGTATAATTTTCTTATAACAATGGACAAAAAGCATCCTTGGGGATGAGTCCATATGAAGCTTTGTATGGAAGAAGGCGTAGAACACCAGTGACTTGGGATAATCCAATGAACAGGGTTTTGCTTGGTCCAGAATTGCTCAAGGAAATGGAGCAAGAGGTTGTAAAGACCAAGCATAATCTGAAAGCATCCCAGGATAGACAGAAAAGATATGGTTATAAGAATAGTGTGAACAGAGAGTGTAGTGTTGGGGATCATGTTTACCTCAAAGTGAGGGCCAAGAAGAGCTCCTTGAAGCTTGGGAGTTGTGCCAAGCCGTCACCAAGATATTGTGGGCCGTTTGAAGTCAATGAAAGAATAGGGACAGTTGCATATAGACTTGCATTTCCTTCTAGCACTAGAGCTCATAATGTTTTTCATGTTTCTTTTGATTAAGAAATATATACATGACCCTAACCATGTGATAAATTGGGATGTGATTTAGGTGGAACCCGACGGAGAGTTTCGAATTGAGCCAATGTATGATCCTTGAAAGGAAGGTCACCATGCTTTGGAACTGAGCCATAGGACAATTAAAGGTGCAGTGGGAGCACTACGGTCCTGAAGAGGCTACATGGGAGCTGGAGAATTCCATGCAATTGGAACATCCATTTTTGTTCAAATCTATGTAGCACTGAGGCAATGCCAGTGTAGCATTTTGTTCAATTTTGTAAGCACTGAGGACATTGCTATTGAAGGGGGAGGGGAATGTAACACCCCAGTTTTGGCCCCGTTGCATTAATGTATATGATGTAAATATTATATCGAATCATGACAAGGAGTTCAAGGCCAAGGCCCTGTCATTCATTAATGTTTGGTATATAGGCGATCATGGTTAACTCCTATCGTTTCTGTGCTAAGTTAAGCATGTTTGTAAACATCATGTAACTATGAAAATTAATGAAAAACCCACAGCCAGTTGTGTCAATGCAACAAATAACAAGATGGGGGCATGATTTTCCTAAGGATAAGGGGGTGCAAATGTTAACCTTGAGCCATTTTGGGGAAAATCCATGTGTCATGGGGAGAACCCATCAGAACTGTCAACTACCCTCTTTCTTGTCTTCTCTTTCCAACCATTTATTCTGCCAGAGGGTGGTTGAGGTAGTTATTGCTTAGAAGGGGAAGAGTATGGGAAATTTCGAATTGGGCAAAGCACCCAGTTTTGGAATGTCATGTTTTGCTTGTAGGAACAAGAAAACATCATAATAGTATGCTAGTCTTGAC
Source organism: Pseudotsuga menziesii (assembly GCA_001517045.1). Lineage (NCBI taxonomy): Eukaryota > Viridiplantae > Streptophyta > Pinopsida > Pinales > Pinaceae > Pseudotsuga > Pseudotsuga menziesii. Next base: position 114,983 of record LPNX010697183.1, read on the forward strand.
CCATGTGTTCACGTTTTGGACTTACTCTCACATTTTGAGAGCTACAGGACATTGGGGATTCAATCATCATTCATCATTCCCCACCATATTTGTTTTTTCCCAGGAGAGTAACATTGTGGAAGCAACGGAGCTCTTCCTGTGTGTGTATCCTTTGCGTTCTGTGAGTATTTTTCCCTTGGAAAGACTGTGATTGCTGTGTGGAAGCATTGTTCCAAACTATAGAGTGTATGAGACCCTGTTACTCGTGCCCCAGAGCAAAGATGGTGTTATGGAGTCTCCCTATGGTTGTTATGTGGTGCACCCTGGTTCGAGTATGAGTTATGTACAACACTTAGGAATGGGAGAGATGTAGAACATGCTTAATAAACCTAGTGTGGAACCTCATGATAAGGTAAGAGTGGCTGGGAAACCTGCTATGCACATCCTGAAGAGAACTAGAAGGGAAGGTGTAGCCTAGGGACTGTGGAGCAGAAAAGGAGACACTTCCTTGTGTTGGGTGTGTAGGAAGTGGGGAATCCATGCCAGATAGATCTTGTTAAGGTGTTCTTAGCTCTGTAAATGAGCTCACTAGCTTATCATTTATTCCTACCCATTGCCTTAGAAGCCTACTAAACCGAACTGGAAAGATGGATTGGCTGGTAGCCTGATAAACCCATCTTTTATCTTGGTTGTGTCTTGTTGTGTTTGACCTGGTGAGTAACCTTTGGCTGGACAGTCTGATAAACCTAGCAGTGAGATGGCTTAACTGTGTATAGTCTAATAAACCCATATGTTGGATTGACTGGTCCTTAAAGGTGAATTTTTGCTTGATTGTGTTCATTCTGTGATACCCAACTATTAGATGGCTTGGCTGAGTAGCCTGTGAAATCCATCTGTTGAAATTTTTTACCATGTAGCCTGAGAAACCCAACTATGTTGGCTTGGTTGAGTGTCATTGCACCTTGGATATGTATGAGCCTATTAGTGTTCCCTTATCCCTTGAAGAAATCATGCCCAGCTTGGGGGTGGTGGTGTCACTGAGAGATTGATGAGCGCATTGGCCTATGGTTGGGAGGAACGTTGCAGCGACATAGCTGGTTGCAGGACAAGTTCTGTTCAAGATAAGTGTTCTTGTCTATGTTATTCTATGCAATTATATTTCTTGTATTGTAAAATGCTTAATGGAGTGTGATGAACATGTTGTTGTGTTGAATTGATGCATTGTTCCTTTGAATAATTGCAATTATAGGCATCTATGTATGTTTTCCATCAATGTATTTTAAACTAAGTTGCAGGGTAGATTGGCTAGATCAGTAATGTCCTGAAGAATCAAATCAATCCGAGACATCGATGAAAAAGTTGAGTTTCCTGCTAGAAATCACCATTTACGTAGTTTACAGGATGCGAGATGTGAAATGTCAGATTCGAATATCGTGGTCTCTGCAATTTTCCCTCTGCAACTTGTAGGATGCAGAATCATGGTGTCACGATTTCCACAATTCCCAATCCTGTAAGTCAAGGACTCTGCACCATTGATCTTCACGGGATGGTTGTCCACCGTTGATCTATCTCTGATGCAGGATGTAGGAAGTGAGATTGCAAATTTTGTAACTTTCGACCGTGCAACTCAGGATTTCTGCACCATTGATATTTGCAGGTGGATTCTGAACCGTTGATTTGGTTCCAGTCTATGGGATCATTTGGGGTCGTTGATTTCCATCGCCTTTTCTCTCTACCATCCGATATACTCTGAGATCTTTCCTTGCAGATCATCAAACTGTTCAATGGAGGACGGGAGGGAGCATGACAGTGTTGGAAATGTTGAGAAGTGGTTCGTGTCCATACCCTGTGATTCGATGAAGAGTAAAGGTTCTTAATGAAATTTTTTAATTCCGCACGATAATGGGGTATGGGTATGTGACAATGACAAATAGATTGTTTATAAAATTTCTTACATATCAAATCTAATATTAACGTAGAAATAGAAATAATATCACCACTAAAGTACAAGTATGGATAATATGACTAATGAAGAAGAAATTCTCTACTTTTTTTCACATAAAACCAATATCATATGATATGGGCCAAGTGTGAAAGAGTCAAAGAAAAAAATGAAAAAAATGTGATAGATAGCATTGTTGCAAGGGAAAAAACAAAATTGTATTCATATTTTAAATTCCATAAGCTATAGGGTTGTGGCAACATTTGGAAACACCGGGTACAGTATCAAAGTTTCCATAAATGCAATTTAATAAAAGCATTGATATACAAAAAAAATCAAAAGTTGTAGAGACTTGTGTGGCCATTGTTGAGATGACCATGGGATATATTGGAAATAAAATTAAAAAAAATGTAGGTACAAGATCCATGGCATATTTCTTGTGAAAAAAAATACTTTTCCATCTTCTTTTTTCTCAGTTTCTTTATCCATGCATATGGTCCTGCACAAAATCAACAACTAAAATTACAAGAACAAAAAGAAACAAAATACATATCAATGGACATGATCAAGTTTTCAACATGAGTTGGCATGTCTACTTCAGCAGTGAACGAATGAAATGCAACATAGGTTAGTTTGGGAAAAACATTGGAAAAAAATAAGCCAAATGTTTTTTTTGACTCGTATACAAGCACATAAAATCGAATGAGTTGGCATATTTCTTGTGAAAATATTATTTTTCCATCTTCTTTTTTCTCGGTTTCTCTATCCATGAATATGTTCCTGCACAAAATCAACAGCCATAATTACAATAACAAGAATAATAACAAATACATATCAACGAACATGATCAAGACGGAGCACTAGCACCTATTTTCAACATGAGTTGGCATGTCTACTTCAACAATGAATGAATGAAATGAAACATAGCCTAGTTTGGAGAAAACACTGGAAAAACACAAGCCAGATGCTTTTTTGACTTGTAGACAAGCACATAAAATAGAATGATCCATTGCAACATATCATATTCACTATAATGCTATGTAATATATGTATGACTCTCTCATGTACAATGTTTTATGAGCAAGTACAAAATATTGAATGACATTTGATAATACCTACAAATACACGAACACCAATGAAAGGTTTTTGCTGCATGCCTCAGTGTACGAACCTGGAACCATGGAGAGAAAAATGGAGAAAGGAATAAAACTATTATGTTTTTTGGGTAGAAAAGGAGGAATATTTTTCTCACATGCGAGTGGTCAATGATGGTCAAAGATGCACAATGTTGAATTTGTCAAAGTCAATGCAAGCTGTTGATTCTTATTGTAGATACCCTATAACTTGTAAAGATATCTAGAATTGAACTAAAGAATAAAGTTGTGGAGCAACCTTTGATTTGTTTTTTTGGAAATTCACAAAGGTTACTCCGACAACTTTATTGCTTAGAGAATTCTCTACAGTTTCCAGCAGCATATATGTTTCACTTTGGAGTTGACACGAAATATGTTGGAGAACATGGCAAGAGAATAAATGGTTATAACAACCTTTTCTCTAGGGCATGTTCAGCAACCTTTGTTATTTCCAATTTTCCATTTTAAAGGGATTGTTACACAAACCATTTCTTTTACAAGTGCCTTAATATAGATGTCCTTATATTTAAAGGAAGCAACTATGAATATGAGCAAGTGCCATGACAACAAACATGTATTGGAATAATAGAAACACAACAACTGGACATTCAATGTCAACTAGGATAGTACGAATATTACCAATGCTCTATACTCCCAATCATCTCATAAATATTAAGTTCATGTATGTGTTTGATCATAGAAATTATCCCAAGTAGCATTGTTAGCATCCTCACTATCAACTATAGTGTAAAAATGATGATGTAATTGTAACTTCGGAATGTATTCATCCATATATCTTATGTATTGAACCCCGATGTTTATTCCGGGATGTGTCTATAATGTATTTGAGTCATGTCATGCCCCAATGTTCCTATCGGGCGTTTCTATAATGTAACAAGTCATGTCAAGTCATTGTGGGTAACCCTCCTATTGGTCAAGGGTTAAAGTCCCCGCAGTTGTGGGGTCCTAGGGTTATTAGACTATCCTAGAGAAGTTGACCCTAGGTGAGTCATTGTAATTCGGGGTGATAGTCCCCACCATTATGGTAAGGATAAACCTCCTTGTTGGTCAGAGGAGGCAAAGTCCCCACAAGTTCTGGGGCACTAGGGTTATTAGACACTCCTAGAGATGTCAACTCTAGTAAGTAATTGTTAAGTGAGGCTGACATGTTGCAGTGGATTTCAAGTGAACGAAATAATATAAATAGAGAGCGAGCCTCTCTATTTATCACACACACACTCACTCATTGGGGCGCATGAGTGAGAGGAGAAGTTCCTGGGATCAGAGAGAGAGACTACTGCTGTCGGGAGATCATCTTTATGTTTTTGGCTTTTAATTTTGGTGCTGATTCTATCTCTAAGGAAGTTGCAGGGTTCTCCCCTTTATGGTTTCCCTGAGGAAAATTCTTCGTGTCTCTTGTCTATTGTTTTTGTTGTTGTGCATGTTATTCTCTTAGTTAAAGATCCTAAGATCATAATGATAGCTTGAATGATAAAAAATCTAACATGGTATCAAAGCTAACTTGAGAAGAATACATTGTGCAGCTGCAGAAGCTAGGGCTTCTTAATTTTTGGGTCTTTCTCCATAATCCATCAGCAAAAGTATGCTAGGCTGACTCTCCATTGAAGGGCGCATCTTTCTGTCGAAGCAGAATTCGATTCCGAGCATTTTCAGTTTTTGGTGCTGGAATTTAGGGCTTCTTAAAAAAGAGGAATTTTTTAGTGAGCCCGGCATAGGATTTATCTCCTCATAAAAAATGAATTTTAGAGACCTGGATCAAGATTTTTGGTTGGGTGAAACTCCAGGAAATTCAAACCCTAGTTTGACCCCGAGCTGGAAAAACCCTAAAATACTAAAACTAATAAGTTTTGGTAAATTCGTTATATCTCGGGATTGACGAAGGAAGAAGAGCTGAAAATTGTAGAGGTCGAAGATAAACTCCTGGTGTACACTGTGTCGAAACTTTAGCCTTATATTCTCTATATTTTGGGAGATATGATCCCTCCAAGTTAGGGTTCCAACCTCTTCTAGGATTCATCCCTAAATAGGACACCTGGGGAGAATTGATATATCTTGGGATACAAAGGTCCAAATGAAATTTATGAAGATTTTACAGAACTGGAACGGATTTTACTTTTTATGGTTCAAGTTTCAGACTTAGAATATGAACCAGTGACACGTGGCAATCCGTACAACTTCATTGTTCTGAACAATCCTGCAACAGGTCACCTTGGGAAAATGATCATAAGTCCCAATTGGTGAAACCAATTCTGATGAAGCCTATGGAGGTGGAACAGGGACAGGTGAGGATACCTCAATGAAAATTTTTAGGCATAGAGGAGAAGAAATTTTGGAGATAACACAGAAATAGTAACAAAAATTTCTGCAGAAGAAATTGGAAAACTAGGGCTTCCTATTCCGGGAGCTTCCCTCCACTGTTTTCAAAAAAGGAGTACATTGGATAGATTGCCTTGAAGAGATCTATATTTCTATCCAATAAGATCTAAAATATTCCAAGTTTTTAAAATTATGGTTTCTCTAACAAACCCTAGATCATCTAGATCTAGAACCAGGACGGACACCTCTAATCAGTAAGATCTAATCTTTTGCTATTTTCATTCGAGGTTCTCATTTCAAAGTGATCTATCACATCAGCTTGATGATAAGTTTGGTGAAGTTGAAAAATTCCAAGCATGGAAGTATTTGATCTCTCTAAAGAAAATGAATTGGACACCTACATTAGTAAAGAGGTTCCAGTTCCAGAGGGAGATGAGGCTAAAAGCCTTACACCAGAAGAACTTGGTCAAGGCCAAGAAGAGCATTGTTGATTCAATCATAGATCACCTTATACCACAAGTGTCTTCCCTAAAGACACCGGAGGTGTTTGATTCCTTGACCAAGATATTTGAAGGGAAGAACATAAATCGGAATATGAATTTGAGAAAATAGTTGAAGAATGTGAAGATCCAGAATGCAGAGACCATACAGTCATACTTTACAAGGGTCTCTCAAATCAAAGAACAAATTGAAGCGGTAAAAGAAGAAGTAAAGAATGCAGAAGTGGTGATAGACACCTTGAATGGCCTCCCAGGATCATGGGATTCATTCATGCAAGGAATGTGTGCTAGAAGGAATTGATTACTTTCAGTAGACTCTGAGAAGAAGAAGAAGCTCGACTCATAAGAAGACAAGAGAAGATGGGAGAAACTAAAGACCAAGCTCTCACCATCCAAATAAGATCCCTCAAGCGATGAGGAATACGAAGGACTCAAATCTTGAAGAACCTCTTATCCATCTTAGCATTTGGATAATAAATGATGCTATTATGAATGAGGAAGATGATAAAGCTAAAGGCTCAAGAAGGAGTCTATCCATGAAATAAATAAATAAAAGTATTCAATTGTCATTTCATGATATTGTTTTGTTATGCATTTGTTTATATTCAGTTAATGTATTATGCATGATAGAATGTTTTCATTAATGACAGTATACTACTAATATGCATGTGATGGGTAAGTAGCTCATGGTGCTATACAACTCGCCATTGTTGCTTATCTAGAATGAAACCTCTTTGCTCACATATTGGATTAGTGCACAATCTCAATTTTGTCCTAGTGGAGATGGAAGGCATCTAGAAAAGTTTCCATGAGATATGGATGAACGTTGTATTGGCTAAAGTAGTTGCATGATCATATATTTATGCATAAGAATTTGCCAGTATGAATATTCCTTATGAAATGTTTCTAACCATACAAATGAATTTGACATGTAGGAAAGATCGCATACATAATCGCCTACCAGCAAAGAAGGATGAGACTTGTTCTGAAGAACAAGTGACGACAATTCAAGATGAAGAATAATATGACAAATGGAGTGACATCATTGATGTAGAACCTTCAAGCTATGAAGAAGTAACCAAGAAGAAAGAATAATGATGTCTAGGATGCAGTATCGATACATGAAGGAAAGTTCGTAGTTCCATCATGCAGTAGATGGAAACACAGTGGGATATAAGGCAAGATTCGTAGCACAAGGATTCTCACAAAAAGAAGGCATAGACTACGAAGAGACATTTACATCCAGTGGGAGTTGAGACACATGATAGGTAGAATCATGTGTGCAAATGAAAGAAGGCCTTGTACGAGTTCAGAAGACACCTATGGGATAACACATACATGATGAGCTTGATCAATATCTTAACCTTTGCTACAAGGTTGAAGATGAAAGCCTATAGAGGATGATAAGATCACAGATGGGTGCGAGAAGAACTTTTTAAAAAGTTCAAGATAGAGGATCTTGGTATCCAATGATCCTAGATGGATACATAGAATATCAGTAGCATAGGAACCTACTTGTCACTCTAGTACATAATGTTTCAGTGCATAGAGTACGGAAGACATAGGGAGTATGATGCTCCACTTCAGAGGGAGTGACTACAGAATATACTAAGGTTCGACATGGTACGACAGGATGGACAGATTACTAATGACTCTAGGATTTACTGAGAGTAAAGAGGATTCCAACCTTTGCTTCAAGGTTGAAGGCAGAAGACTAGTGATGCTCCTGTTATGTGTCAATGCACTATTTTCTAGGCATGGAGGTGTGGCAGAATGTGGATGGAATCTCCCTCAGATAAGGGAAGTATGTAGTAGAGATCCTGAAGAGGTTTGGGATGATGGACTGCAAGGCCATGACCACACCTATGGCATTGAAGATGAAGCTATTGAGTGATGCTTCATCAAAAGTGGTTGATGCTACGATGTATTGTCAGATGATTGGGTCCTTGATGTACTTGACGAACACAAGACTAGATATTTGCTTTGATGTGAACACCTTGAGCCAATTCCTGACAGATCTGAGACATGTTCACTTGATTGCTGCAAAGCATATTCTGAGCCACCTGAGGGGTACAACTGATTATGGGCTCAAGTATGAGGCGAATCAGAAGATTAACCTAGAGGGTTATGTTGATTCAGATTGGGCAAGTAGTGCCATCGATAGGAAGAGCACTTCAGGGTGTTTCTTCAGTATGGGATCAAGTGTGATCTCTTGGTTTAGCAGGAAGAAATCCTATGTGGCATTGAGTACAGTTGAAGCAGAGTATGTCACAACTTGTTCATCTAGTTGTGAGGTAGTATGGCTGAGGAAGATAGTATCTAATTTATTTGATCTCTAAATGGATGCTACTTGTATACATTGTGACAACCAGAGTTGCATGAAGCTATCAGAGAATTTAGTGTTCCATGACAAGTCGAAGCATATCGAGATCAAGTATCACTATATCAAGGATATTGTGTAGAGGGGAGCAGTGAAGCTCCAGTATGTTGTGACAGAGGAACAGATAGATGATGTGTTGACAAAGCCATTGGCTAGGGTGAATTTTGAATACTTTAGGGAGAAGCTTGGTGTTCTCTAGATCAAGTTTTCCTCCAAGGGGAAATGATGAGACCCAGATCCATTCTGACATGGTAAGAGGATTGGTTCCTTCCATGGTTAGATGTAAGGGCTGAGCCATTCTGTCATGGTGAGAGGATTGGTTCCTTCCATGTCAAATATGAGTGCTGATCCATTCTAATGTGACTATAGGATTGGTTCCTACATGATCAAAAGTAAGCGGTGAATGCCATTCTTGGAATGGAGGCACCTGGTCAGTTACCAGGAAGCTCAGTCTGGGATTGGGGGCCATTCTGATATGACTATAGGATTAGTTCCTACATGATCAGATATGAGTGCAAGCCCTTCTGACATGCATGCTGGATTGGTTCCTCACATGTGCAGATGTAATTGCAGAGCCCTTCTGGCATGCATGCTAGATTGGTTCCTCGCATGTGTAGATGTAAGTGCAGAGCCCTTTCGAACATCTATGGTGGATTGGTTCCTCGCATGTGTCGAATGTAAGTGCAGAGCCTTTTCAAACATGTATGTTGGATTGGTTCCTCACATGTGTCGAATGTAAGTGTAGAGCCTTTCTGACATGAATGCTGGATTGGTTCCTCTCATGGTGAGATGTGAGTGTTGGGCCTTTCTGACATGGTTGTGGGATTAGTTCCCACATGGTCAGATGTGAGTGTTGGGCGTGACTTTCTGATATGATTATAGGATTGGTTCCTACATGATCAGATGTAAGTGCTGGGTGGGCCATTCTAACTTAGGGTCAGATATAAGCGCTGAAGAAGACCTACATGGAGGCTAGGCCTACAACCAACATGAAAACGGGTTGGTTCTGTAGAACTTCCTGTGACAAGAAGAATCATGAGATAACACCTGTGATGATGATCCAACAGTGATGATCCAGCAGTGATGATCCAGATCGAGTGACGATCCAAATCCAGTGATGATGATCCAGATCAAGTGATGATCCAGATCCAGTGATGATGATCCAGATCGATTGATGATCCAGATCCAGTGATGATGATCCACATCGAGTGATGATGATCCAGATTGAGTGATGATCCAGATCCAGTGATGATGATCCAGATCAAGTGATGATCTAGATCCAGTGATGATGATCCAGATCAAGTGATGATCCAGATCGAGTGATGATCCAAATCCAGATGAATATGACTTGAAGATGAATATGATGAGAACTTGACGATGATTCAGATGATATAGAGAAGAAGACTTGTGTTGATAAATTGTGACGAGAGAATACCTTCCTAGTTAAGAGGGAGTGTTGATGTAATTGTAACTTCAAAATGTATTCATCCGTATATCTTATGTATTGTACCCCGATGTTTATTTTGGGATGTGTCTGTAATGTATTTGAGTCATTTCATGCCCCGATGTTCCTATCGAAAGTTTCTATAATGTAACAAGTCATGTCAAGTCATTGTGGGTAATCCTCCTATTGGTCAATGGTTAAAGTCCCTGTAGTTGTGGGGCCCTAAGGTTATTATACTATCCTAGAGAAGTAGACCCTAGGTGAGTCATTGTAAGTTGGGGCAATAGTCCCCACCATTGTGTTAAGGATAAACCTCCTTGTTGGTCGGAGGAGGCAAAGTCCCCACAAGTTGTGGGGCACTAGGGTTATTAGACACTCCTAGAGATGTCGACTCTAGTAAGTAATTGTTAAGTGAGGCGGAAATGTTGGAGTGGCTTTCAAGTGAACAAAAGAATAAAAATAGAGAGTGAGCCTCTCTATTTATCACACACACACTCACTCATTGGGGTGCATGAGTGAGAGGAGAAGTTTCTGGGATCAGAGAGAGAGACTACTGCTGTCGGGAGATCATCTTTATGTTTTTGGGTTTTGCTTTTGGTGCTGATTCTATCTCTGAGGAAGTTGCGGGGTTTTCTCCTTTATGGTTTCCCTAAGGAAAATTATTTGTGTCTCTTATCTCTTGTGTTTATTGTTGTGCATGTTATTCTCTTAGTTAAAGATCCTAAGATCATAATGATAGCTTGAATGATAAAAAATATAACAAAAAATGCTAAAAATTGAGAAACCTAAGATTGACATCCATTGGCCATAAAAGAGAACATAGAAGCATAAGAATAATACTTAGCAATAATCCATTTTATGTTTATAACATACATTGTTCAGAGCTTCACATTAATCTAGAATCACTCTTTACTTACAGGTTTCCCCCCCAAAAAAGACATAGCTAAAAGAAACTTCACATTAATGCAGAATTACTTCTTGTTTACAGTTTTCTGCAAAAGAAAAGAATTACCTCCTATATCCTCTAACATATATAGTCAAGCTCTGCCTACATTCGGCCCTTCATAGCACCATCCTTAAATTATTAAATTGGATTTGAGCTTTTACTTCTAAGGACTTGCAACTGTTTTAGAGAAGGAAAATAGCTAGGAGTACAAGCATTGAATTTTTGCAGTTCGATTATCTCAACTAGTTGCAAAGGTAAAGTGATTCAATATAGAATTACTCTTTAGTTGCAATTTTTCTCAAAAAAAAAATCATAATGAAAAAAAACTTGACATTAATCCAGAATTACTTCTATTTACAGTTTTCTCTAAAAGAAAATAATTACCTCCTCTATCCTCTGACGTATATAGTCAAGCTCTGCCTAGATTTTCCCCTTTGTAGCACCTTAAATTTTTGAATGTAAATCCATTATGTTAAAATATTCTAATGTTATTTTTTGTGAACAATCAATGGCACTAAAGTGTCATCTTTTAAGTTGTCGTTGTGGACAAAGAAATGCTGATTTGAGCTACAAAGAAATGTTGATTTAAGCTTGTGAATAAACTGGAATATATTAGAAATGTTGACTTCTAATCCGGAGCAGAGTAAAGATCAGTTTATTCACAATCACGAGTATATAATATACTTCTTGCAGAAAAAAGAAGAGAGGATATTTAATCATGCCAAACTGTGCCCTCATATCGAATTCATAGATAAGAAATGGGTTGAAGCTTCCAAGGTATATACATTACTTCTCTTCTTTCACTTCACAGAAATTGGTATTGTTTTTCTAATGAATGACAGGATTTTTTCCCTTGTCTTAGCCTTCAAATGGATAAAGTGCTTTTAAGTTTGTTGTTTTCCCATTATTTTTTTTTTCTGTAATGTTTATTTCTTATTTCTTCCGCTATGCAGGATACCCTATTCATGTTCGAATATTTTTTTTTTTGAACACATTAGGTCTAACTATCCTGTTCTAGGATGGCATACTTTTAGGTTTGTACGTGGACTTCTCAGTGGATTTTACTATTTTGGTACCTCTGTTAATCAGGACGTTGAGATTCAGATCTTTTCCTTTATAACGGCTATTATTGGTAATCTAGCCATTGTTATAGATAGGATATTTTTCCTGAGTTGTGAATATTAGACAAGGAAATAATCAAGGGGTGGGTTAAGGCTGAGTTTAATGATTGTCACAATTCTTCACCTATCATCTTAAATTCCCCAGAGACCTTAAAGTTCCCGAGAACACTAAATGAGGAATTTTTACTTTTATTAGAAGTGCAAGTGTTCTAGAATGATTGATCTGTTGGAAATATTAATTACTTGTAGATCCGTATCAGAGCTCACCCGACTCTGTCAAAGTCCGTATTAGTTCAGATATTGTTTGTTAGTCTGATAAGAGTGAAGAGTCCATGATTCGACAATGTAAACCAATCAAATTAATTTATGAAGCTAAGTTTGTAGGTAGATAGTTATTACAACAATGAATTTCAAGACTGTAGATTCATGAAGAAGAAAATTCTAGTTTGCCTATAAATAGAAGAAGAAGATTGTAAATCAAGTTAGACACAATAGAGAGTAAATAACATTCGACACATTTGACAAGCAAAGAGAGCGAGAGAGAGCTCAGAGGATAATAAAGAGTGAAGAAAGAATTGTGTCAAAGATCAAGCTTCTGTGTGTTTGAATATGTCAAGAGCCAAAGCTTTGTAAAAGGTTAAACATCTCTGTAAATTTCAAGTTTGCATTTACGGAAATATAGTTCTTTGTTATGTCCTGACAAGTTATATAAATCAAATAGTCTAAGGTTCAATGCATGTTTATTTAGATGCACATTCTTTCCAGAGTTACTTGAGTAAATGTTGTTTACATTTACAGTTTGAGTGAAAGATTAAAGAATCCTTAAATTTCTCACCAAGTAAAAGTTCTAGGTTTTACGGTAGAGTGGTCGACCCTAAATGTTTGGTTATATGTTTTTATAGTTCTATTGAATCGTTGATTGTGTCAGTTTTTACTTCATATTACTGGTGGGTGAAAAACATTTGTAATTTCTTAAGTCTTTTAGACTAAAAAATATCCTTTGTAAATTTCGACTAAAACCAAACCAGTCAACAAGTGGTCGAAGTAAAACCTGTCAGTTAATTTTTGTCTAAGTTGTAAAACTGACAAGTTGTTGGTTACCAACAATTTTTCGAAGTAAAACCCATCGGTAAAACCGACAAATTGTCGAAGGAAAATGGTAGAACTAACAAGTAGAGGTAAAAGAGTCAAGTCCATAAGTACAACCATATTGGTAGACTTGTTTAGTCGGAATTAGACAAGTTTCACCTGACAAGTAAAAATAAAAAGAGGTCAGTATGAAAGTGTTTATAATTGAGAAGTAACTCAAGTTTTTCAGCTCGGTTTTTTCTAGTTGGTATCAAAGCAAGGTTTAGGAAATAAATCTTTTCTTAAAAGTGGAAAAAAAATTAAGGAAAAATAAAAATTAAAAATGGTTTCCACTTCTGGTTCATTGCAAACTCCAATTTTTACAGGAAAGAATTATGAATATTGGTCTCTAACAATGAAGGATTTGTTCAGAGGTCAAGATGTCTAGGAGATAGTCTAGCATGGTTATGCATAACTAGAAAATATGAAATCATATAACAATGTCACACAAGCCGAGAAAGATGCCATGAGGGAATAAAGGAAGAAAGTTGGAAAGGCTTTGTTCTACATACACCAAGCCATGCATGAAAGCATACTCCCAAGAGTAGAAGAAGCAATTAACGCTAAGCAGGCATGGGATACATTGGAGACCGCATATCAAGGCTTCGGAAAGGTAAAGACTTCAAAGTTGCACATTCTGAGAAGAGATATTGAATCTCTATCCATGAAATATTCAAAGCCGATATACTCATTCTACACCAGAGTTGTTGTTTTGATAAATCCACTAAAATCTCATGGAGAAACCATAGAAGACCAAAGGGTTGTTGAAAAAATTCTCAGAAGTATTCCCCCAAGATTTGAATCCTTGGTTGTGACCTTGGAAGAACACATAGACATATCATTGTTTACCATTGATGAGTTGCAAGATTCACTCATCAATCATGAACACATAATCAATAGAACACACACATCATTGGAAGGTGCATTCATAGCACAATCATCCATAAGTCGTGGTAGAGGCAAGGAGAGAAACAACTCCAGAGGCACAGGAAGAAGTTCTTCCAGAGTAGGATGAGGAAGAATTCCTATAAATGTTATTGGTAGAGGAGAGAATCAGAATCCAAGTCATCCAAGTGGTCAGAGGTTTGATAAATAAAAAATTCAATGTCATTATTGTGAGAAATTTGGTCATTATGCATATGAATGCAGGAAGAAACAATATGACCAAGGAAGGAAAAGACCAAATCAGTCGACCAACACCAGTACTCCGACAAGTGCAATGTTAATGGAATATGCATCTCCAATTGAATGCAATGGTGTTCAAGAAAGTCCACATGACATATGGTACTTAGATTCAGGATGCAACAATCATATGACTGGTAATTTAAATTTGTTTTCCAGTCTAGATAATTCAGTTCAAACTGATGTTACACTTGGAAACAATTGTTCGGATACACAGGGTACTCCCAAAAGACCAAACACCTTCAGAAACCTCTTCACACAAATAGATAACAAATCAACACACCGATGTTTGTCACATGGTTAAAACCCTTGAGAGGGAAACAGTCCACGGCCCCAGCCAAATAGCTACTTGGAGCAATTTATTATGAAAAAAAATGAAAGTTACATGAGCTTCTCATAATCGATCAACTAGCCAAGGACCCTCTATGCTCTTTAAATAGAGATCATAAACCAATTGGGTGTTAAGCCACGGATCAATGGTAGGTATGATCTAAGAGAAGTCGAACCATCAGATCACTCTATGTCTAGAACATATCATGACTGTCGGATTAGAATATTTACAAATGCATACTAATGCATCCATATAATGATGACAGTATGGAAGGTTTACTGCCTTGTGACCTTTTCTCTGAAGAAGATGAGTATGAAAATGAGGACAAGTATAGCTTGGAGCATGATACAAGTGACGAAGACTCCCTTATCCCTGACAAAGATATTGATGAGGAGTCCTAGACATTCATGGAAAATCTGGTCTATGACATGAATAAAGAGGAAAATAATGAACCAGAAACGTTTGATGGTTTTGTTGATTTTTCTATCTATGGCACATCTAAACAAGAGAGCATGGACCATGTGGCCTTGGGAAGCTTTGATATGAAAAAGGAGCATGCAGTTTATCCACATGATCAGTCTAAGCCATATATCAGTATCAGTAATGAGGACAAAGAAAACTTGATATCGAAACCTGATATTAGCAATGGGGAATCCATCACATCTAACATAGATGATGGTGATGACTATTGGGATTTTTGTGGATATCTTATTAAGAATCCTATCTATGCTATATCCAGCAAGGGGAGTGTCTATTTAGAAATTTGTGGAAGTCCAATCTACTATAATTCCATAGAGGGAAGCATGGATCTGGAGACCTTGGAAAACCTTAGTATGGAAGAGGATCATTCAAAATTTTCATGTGATCATTCAAAGTCATATCATGCAGAGCCGCACAAGGGTATCAATAATGAAGTCATTGAGAAGCAGTGTTGTGAAAATTAAGATGTGATGCAAACAGTGGAATATCAGTCTCAGCCATCTTTTTCACATATAGAGGTTCCTTATGATTTGGAGCTACTTGGGGCTTGTGCAACGAGTTATCATTTGATAAGCCCCGGTGATCAAGATGATGATGTAGTCAATCTACCTCATTGTTCTGATTGGTATATCAGTCCTATCTAGTCATGGATAGAAGAAACCTGCATGAGCACATACAAGTTGGGGAAGAATATTTATGACGTTATTCATACCTATGATCTCCCATCCATCTCGCCCATTCTCAATCATCACGCAGGTTTGCAATTTCTGAATAAGGTATCCTTACTTTGGCTGATAACCAAAGACAAGGAAAAAAAAATTATGTTAATAAAATGCTTAGGTGGTTACATTGGATTTCTGATTACACTTAACCCTTTTTATATCATGCTTAGAGTAGGAAAATAAGCTCCTTGAAAGAGAGAATTTACTTTCTGCATTTCTATTTTATACTTAGCTATAATAAAACTTTGCTTCTTTTAGTTAGTTAAATTTATTTTCTTTAAATAAATCATCTTAATGGTTCATTTGGTTTTTATGTAAAGCTTGTGCTACTGAGGTTTTCTTGTCAAGTTGAGATGTTTTTACAGGGTGTATAAACCAGAGATTTTGGTGTTCTCATATCCTCTCCTTGCCCTATGACCAGATTGAGCACACGTCCCGCAGTTGGAGCCAGAATGTTACCACCTATGTTGTACTTAGTGGTTTTTTATCAAGCGAGCCTGGTGAATCGGACAAGGATAGCTTGTTTGGACTTCAGAAGACCTTTGGAAGTACTTCTGGGAAGTGCTTGTTGATGTTCATACCCCATGGGGGAATTGTAATAAATGTTCTAGCATGATAGTGTCTGTAAAAGACTCAGTCTCTTAGACTTTATTTGTCAATCCGATCAGCCCAAGGTGTTTTTTCCCTTGGTTATTATTGGTTGTTGAATAAACGACTGATAATTTCTGAGTTTTTCACTCCATACCTCCAAAGTTTGGGTGGTCGGCTTGGAATTGAGGCCTATTGAGGTTATTAGAGTCTATGTGTCAATGTATAAACATGCTAGACATCATGGTCGAGTCATATGAACATGTTTAAGTCCCCCTAGGTTTTTTCAATTTCTCAATTTTTTAGTTTTTTCAGTGTTTTTCATTAAAATTTAATTTTTCCAAAACTTAGGCTATTTTTTTATAGTTTAATTGGAAAAATTGATTTTGTAATAAAAGTGGGCCAAATAATAAGTTTCAGTCATGTAGGTGCTCATTTTCAAGCTAAGAGCACCATGTAAACCCATGGACCCACTATTTCCTAGTTTTGAGTGATTTTTCATCACTCATCTCAGAAAGCCCCAAAAAATCATTTATTGATTATTTTAATTAATAAATTGATCAATAATGGAGCAAATCCAAAATCATAGATCATTGGATTCTAAGCCGATTTGATTGAAATCAGTTAGATCTGAACTAGATTGACTGGATATGACAAATCCTTGACTGAAGGAGGTGATCAAATCAGATCTAGAGTTGATCTTCAGCAGTCTTTATGGGGAATTATACCCTCTCTCTCCCCTCCACACGTGTGGACTCTCCTGGATGCTCTATGGACTGATGTGTCTGTTTATGGGTTGATGTGTCAGCTAAATCAGCCGCCCGATTGACAAGTAGGCTCAGTTCAGCTTCATATCTGCATTGATTGACTCTCCATCAGCTGATTTGATCTGTCTCCTTGGGATTTGTGCCCCCCCTGGGCTAGATCTCTTGGTTTTTGTATATATCCAAGCATAAGCCTCCTCTTCCAAGCTAGTTAGAGTTGGATTGAAGGGCTTGCTATTGTAATACTATTGTAATATTTTGATTATTGGAATAAAGAAGCTTTGGAGGCCAAATGGTGTAATGCTCTCATGTGTGTGGATTAAGCATTATCTTACGGCTATTGATGTTGCTGCCTTTTCTCTCAATTTCTGCATCTGAACTCTGTCTGGCTTGAAGGATTCAGCTGAATCAATAGGAGTATAGATGGGCAAGTAAGGTTACTTGTTTTTTCTATATCTCATAGCATATATGTTTGAGGATCTAGATTATACATGTTTAATAAGTTTATTTGCATGTAATTCTTGTCTCTTTTTCATATGTATATCCAGATCTCATGAGGTTTTGTGCTGGATTGTGTGTTTAGCTTTCAAGTAGCAAGGATTGGACAAGCTGTGGATCTAGTTTGACTCCACTGTACATCCAAAAAATTTGTGAAGGCATTGCCACTATGTATTCCACTAACAAGTTTCCATTATAGATCCATCCAACAAAGGGCCTTTCCCCTTCTCTTCCTTCTTTCTATTAAAATCAATCTTCCGGTTACCTGTCTCTTCCTCTTATGATCAGATCTAGTTCCAAGAATTGAATATATATTGTTAGATCTATTTTATAAGATTTTTTTTGCTTAGATCTATAATTTCATAAAGAATATCAGTTCATAAAGATAAATCTAGGTGTAGGAAATTCCCTTTTTGCAAGTAGCTAAAGCATAGATCTAAAGCTTGCTCATAAGGTATCTTCCTTTTTTGCTCTTCAAAGATTTAAATTCTGCAATAAAAGTGCACATCTCATTGTCTTCCCAAACACAAAGCCAAGATCCCAAGGAAAGCTTGCTTTCCTTGGTTCCTTTTTGCAGAAATTAGATTACCCCTGTTTAACAATTTTTACTTAGTTTTTTTTTGGTAATTAGCGTGGTGACCCAAAACACTTTTAAAGTGTGTTTGGGCACATTTGATTTTAATTGCTCGCTGTTTTTTAGCAGGTATAACATAAAAGAGAAGGAGACTCTGCCAAATTTCCAACTCTTGGACAAACCAGAGCTTCCCGGAAGCTTCTCCCACCACTGTGTTTTAATTCAAGCTTGTTACAAGCTTGTTGTAAGCCTTTGGATCCCATATAACAAGGACCAAAGTGAATTCAATTTCAGTTTGCTGATATTTTAAATATCTGCTAATAAATAGAAAAGGTCCTTTCAAATAGGCTCTTTCGAGCCTATTCAACATCCCCCTGGGGGGATTTGCATCGGTGTCAATTTTTTACTTTTTGTTCATCTCTTCTCAAACTAGCGTAGCTCTAATCTGCAGGGTAGTATACTTTGATTTATTATCAATTTCATATTCCATATTTGAGATTTAAAAGTAATCTTAATACTTACCCCACGACTTCCCAATTGACCCGAAAGGGGAAAGAGATGCGTGGTAGGACTAATTAGAAAACCGAAATTGTGTATCTATGTTTTCCTTTTCACCGTTTGTTTCTTCGGTTATTTTAAAATTAACCCCTCCTTGATTCCCCGATTGAGATCCACTTGGATCGAAAGAGGTTCCTGGAGGGTTTTCTTTTTAACAAGAACACCCATCTCAAAATTTACTAAAATTGACAAGACTCCAGTGTGTATGCTCTACACTTGGCTGCGGTTTGTCCGATCAGTCAAGCTGTATCAAAAGCACTCAAGTGAATATAATAATTAGGATTCACTCTCCCAAATTGACAAACCATCAGGTGAAAATCCAACACCTAGATCAAACCATCACGGTGGAAAAATACCCAAAGGAAGCGTTAATTCCTGAAAAATGACCTCGTGGCGCCGATCTCTGTCACACCCTAACGGGTTCGTTATGAACAATAGCCCCAGAGACTCCATTCAGC
Organism: Pseudotsuga menziesii; assembly: GCA_001517045.1. Lineage (NCBI taxonomy): Eukaryota > Viridiplantae > Streptophyta > Pinopsida > Pinales > Pinaceae > Pseudotsuga > Pseudotsuga menziesii. The sequence continues at coordinate 134,048 of LPNX010697183.1, forward strand.
CCACATATTCCTTGCAGGTAGCCGTGAAGGTTTAGTTTTGGACATACTCCAAGTACTCTCGGGTATAT